>WOVY01003072.1:0-587190 GCA_013436015.1 Rhipicephalus annulatus
GGCGTATTCAAAAGGAAACATTTCCACAGCATGAACATTGTTATTGTGCTAATAAGCACTCAGTACCTAGGCACTGTATGTTTAAGTAAAAAAAAACCTTGATAAGTATTGCTGTGGAAGGCTGGTAACGGTGAGTCTGACCTTAAATCAATGGTGAAAATCTAATTGAGTGTGGGAAAGTTATATAAGACAGTAGCAGCACGTGCTAAATCAGTTGGCGATGTGACAGAAACAGACGGCGAGTGTAGCTTTTATCGACAATAATGAAACTACAACTAGCACTATTTGCCTTGACACAGGGAAACAAAAAATGATATGTGCAAAGTCGAATAGTTGAGGCCTTTAGGTTTATGGTCAGTAACAAGCAGACCCGATTGAACGTAACCATGCAGTAAACAGAAAAATAAAAACACATATAACAGTGCAACAATAAAAAAGAAAACTCGCAGGGTTTTTATGCATTCACCCAAGGGGACCTGAAGGTGACAGCCGTCTGGCTTCTTTTTTTTTTCAGTCAATTTATTGGCTCTTACCCCCCCCCCTCTGCGAATATTTTCTACATCCCATCTGACTTTGCACTGGTTCTATGACTGGAGATATTCCAAACTTTCAGCACCTCACCTGATCTGCTTGGCCTCCGTGATTGGGGGGCCGATCACAGAGCAGTGCGAAGTGACGATGTGGTGTGATGACATAATCATGGGACCATCATGATGACCTTAGACGTTGTGGTGATTCGTGATGTCACGATGGCGTCCTAGGGTGACGCCATAACACGATCATTTTTGCATCACTCTTGTTGATGTCACCGCTGCGGGAAGAAATATATAACGTGTTGACGTCGCCACCGTGGAATGCCGAAGCCACCGACGGTCAATTAAGGCTTTTAGCCGAGCACATTAGATGCCCCATCAAACGTGAAACTTGACCGTTTGCGACCCACGTCAGCGGCGTCGAATGATCGAAAAAATCATCACGTGATTAAGACCACGATGCATATGACGTCAGATATCGCCAAAAATTGAGACGTTATCAATACGTCGCTGACTTCACGTGATCACGTAATCGCATGACATCCGAGCTTGGTCAAATGTGCTCTGATCATGGAGGCAATGCAAAATCAGTTTCACACTGCCTTCGATTTCGGAGGCAGTGGAAACCTCGTTAAGTATAGCAAGTTTTCAAAGGGTGGTGTGAATGGTGACGGGAAGGGGCGTCGGCCGGGGGGTGCAAAAGGGGTACTGGCCCCTTTAAAATCACACCAGCACTTGCCCACGTTCAAGTTACACCAGTGAACTGCCCCAGCCACATTGCAACGTGGGTTCGTACCCACGGCAAATTCCTGGTGACAGTCATAGACTGGCGAGGTAGGATCAGTACATCGATTGAGAAGAAAAAGAAGATGACTTTCGCCATCGAATCGTCTCATATAGGTGGATGAATGGGGCACCCTGTGAGTTTTTAATGAGCTATCTTATCCTCTAGCCTTACTGAATTCGCGTAGTTAATTAATTACATGGTATGCTTCAGGTGTAATATTTCACCACCATAATCACAGTGAATGAGTACACAGAATCTTAACAAAGGTTCAACTTAGCTGCAGCATCAGGAAAATTGAAGCCATGAAGTAGCACCAAGCAATGAAAGAATAGTAAAAAAAAAGTTGTCGGGTGTAATGTGCCAAAACCGCCATATAATTATGGGAGATTATGCAATAGAAGGCTCTGGAAATTTCCACCACCTGGGGTTCTTTAACATGGACCTAAATATAAGCACACGGCCTCAGAGCATTTTCGGCTCCATCAAAAACGTGGCTGCCACGGCCGGGATTCGAACCCGCGACCTGCGGCGAAGAAGCCGAGTGCCTTAGCCCGACCACCGTAGCGGGTAAGCAATGAACGAAACGTCCGGTGGCTTTCGCACGTTATCACATCCAAGAACCGAGCAAGTGTGCTCGCCATTTTTCTTATTCGGCATTATCAATGACGATTACGGTTATTTCCGACAGACAACACATTCCAGTATGTGTAAACGAGAGCCAGAGAGGTCAGACGTAGCGTTTCTTCACAATAGCAGCTCCTTTTATGACAGCCAAAACCACTCACGGCGCGCAATGGAAGCAGGCGAAAGCGGTAAAGCGTCTTCTGCTCGGCCCGCCGGCGCTCCGCTCTCCAATAATGCCCCAGCGCCAATACAACAGGGGAAGACGCGGAGCTGCAATTTCCGGAAAGGTCCATTGCATCACCAAGCTTACGTGATCATGCGTCTCACTTTTTTTAAAGACGATAGTCTTTCTTGGGGTACTTCGACGCAAACATTTGGTGTCTGCCTGTTTGCATGTACATTATTCTGTTTTGTCTAACGTAACGATACCCCAAACGGCCGACCCCATCCTCAGCACCCACCAATATTGCTCAAGTTTAAGCGTTCATACTTGCGCGATTGTCAAATAAAAAAGCAAATATTGCGCACATCTGAAGCACCATTACAAACACCCCAATGTGTTTTTATGTGTGTCTTTATAATAGAGAATGCATACATTAGTAATTCTAAGGACCGTAGCGTTTATCACGCTGCGCTGACAATGCAACGCGATGCTGAAAAGGCAAGCGTTTCCAACGCTTTGCTAGAATGACGCGGTGGTGGCACCTGCCGTCACTTTGCGTTTTACACCTCATCGCCTCCGAGACAGGCATGCATCTTTTTCCATGGGCCACGCACGCCTTCCTTCGTTTGCGAAGATAACTGCCAGATGGCACTCGTGTCTAACGTGCTTCGATGCGCTCGTTCGCCTCCGTTGCAAGGATCGAGACTCTCTAACACAGCGCCTTCAGAATACAATTTACCGATTTTCTCGTGCAGAACATCAAATAAACGTTTTGTTTACTCTCTCGAGACGTAGGACTATCGTCTTTCGACGACATTTGCAGTGAAACATGCAGATACGGGGCCAATTTTTAAAATATATTGACTAATTTATATGCAAGAGGCAGTGTCAAACCGGTGGGATGAGACGCAACTATTCATTACACATACACAGTCGTGCACGTCACTCAGACTGTGACAAAAATGTTTACTGCACTTGATACATGGTCATTTTACTGAAAAGTAAAGCGTAAACTTAAAAAGGGAAAGGATGAATGGTTGTCTACCTAAAAGGAAACATATATGCTTTCTTTTGCCCTAATTCCCTTTTAGAACCTTCCGCCAACTTGTAGGTTTCCGCAAAACTCATTTACAAGCCATAAACGTGTGTATATGCAGTCAATAATGGATTCTATATAGGCGAAGTAATCAATTAAAAATGCACGTTTCTGTAAATGCGTCAAGATTTTGCGCTCGTAAACTCGATTGGAGATTCCGCAACGAGCCCCAAAAGCTGACATACTTCGTCGAATCACTCTTCGTAATATAGAAATAACCAAAGAACAATTTTACAACCACGGTATTTACATGCTTGAGCCGCGGTTGCTCAGTGGCTGATGACAATCGAGTGGCCTATGTCGAGGGTTTGATACCCGCCGGGGAGGACGAATTCTATTGTGAACGTGTCACATAAAAATACCCGCGTACTAAGCACGTAAAAAAGAAAAACAAAAAAAACGAGGTGCGCTGAATATGAGTTGCGACGTTCAACACATGACCCTGCGCAGTTAGTGGTAAATAAACCGCACATGTTAATTTACATTCCTTTGGGCGATTAGTTGACCCACTGTGTGCCTTTCCAATATACAGCGGGTCGCGCTGGTTTTTCAGGAGCCGGCAACGAAAAATCTATATACCAATACCTGTACGTGCAGGATAGTATAAAATATTGAGAATACGTTAAAATGGACTTGATTTCGTGCGCAGAAGGTACAACGTGCCCAACCCCTTGCGCTAGCCGCGCATGGGGCAACTTTTCATCAAATGCTGTACGAGGTGGCAGCTTTTTTGCCTGAACAATCGTGGAAGCTCCGTAAGCAGTCTGCTGAGTCGACATCGTGGAAGCCAGGAGAGACCGAAAGAAAGAAACGAAAGAAGGAGAACCGACAAACGAACGAGAGCAGGTTTGGTATAGTATAAGCTTCGCCAGCAGGATTCTCAGGTCCGCCAAGTTGGCGTATAACGGTTGCGATGCTCGAGTGCTCACCCGAAGTTCATGGGTGCCATCCCGGCCGCCGTGTCGCATTTCGATGGAGGCCAAATGATAGAGTTGATAGAAATGGTGGAAATGATAGGTGATAGAAATGATAGAAATGATAGGTGATAGAAATGATATAAATGATGCCGGTGCACGTTAAAGAACATGATTGGAATTTTCGGAGCCCTCCAGTGTGGCATCATGTTGGTTTTGAAAAGTGAAACCTGAGGTATTAGTATTAACAGTTGAACAGGCTTCTCAGAAAATGCACGCTACTGGGCAAACGCGATGAATTAACCAAGCTGTTTGTCAATGCTCCAAATGTTTATGTCACGTCCGCTATCACAACTCCACAAAGGTGCCTGTAACGAAGTGCTTCGGATGTAGTTCTTTTACCCAGTCAACGTCCGTGCCCGTTTTGTCGAGAATGTGCGATATAGTAAAAAAAAGTTGCGGGCGAGTGCGCATTTAATTTGTATACGACCTGGAAAAGCTTTCGCGATGCCTGTTAGAAAGTACAACCGCGAAACGTTTAACGCTGAGCAAAAAAAAACCGTGTTAATGTTGCCTCTATACAACAGAAATAAAAAAGTGCTATATATATAGAGTGGACAAACTGAACGCCATCTCTATACTAAATAGCACAAATGGAGGCCTAGTCATGGCGAAAGGGAGAAACAAGCTAGTAATTGTGACGCAGCGATGCGCGGCAAAATGGCGCCTAACAAAAAAAAATCTGGGTCAACAAAAGAATCTCAGCGTTAGGTTCATTCGTTTCAAAGAGACCAAACGAGTCCGCAAACAATATCATCACCAATGGCACCATGGCTCCACTTTTAACCAATATTACCACAAGCGCGCTTCCCTATTTTCATTTTTAAGAGTGCGGGAAGTGAACTGCGCCTGTTTGTACTCACATATACGCCTTTAATTGAGCCCACTTTGAAAGCCACCTGCGAGGTGAGCTGGGGGCGTGAAGGGGGGCAGAATGAGGGTGAAAAGTGGTGGGATGACGACGGGGTTCGCTCAGTTTACACGGATAGAGACAAAGCAACACGGTCGAAAAAAAAAAATAAAGTGTCACGGCAGCAACAGCAGCAGCCCCAAGGTGACCGTTCCACCTGAGGGACAACGAGTGAGGCAAACTAACAGGCTCTCCGGGCAAAGTGGTGGCGCATGCACCGGCTCACCGCTGCTGGAGTGCAAAGCCGTGGTCGCGGCGGAGCAGGGTCTGTTGGCTGCGCCATTTCCGCTAATGGATCGACCTAGGGCGCATGACAAGCCAAGCAGCGCGCACTCGACCAGACCATGAGTTCGTGTACAGCCCGGAGCGCGAAGTAGATTAGGCGCGATTGCGGTCGACGTGAAGTCCATTTGGAAAACCACATCTGTACGTGAGTGTGCGGGAACACATACATGTGAAAAAAAGAAACAAGTGCAACAGTAGTCCCTGCAGCCAGAAGCCAAAGGGGGAGGAAGAAAACGCAGTTTTAGCCAGTCAGTATACAAGGAAATCGTTCACTTGTTATGTGGAACCACCTTCCCTTGCCGCTCTGGAGCGAGTCTGTTCGTGATTACCGCCGTGTCTGGATCGGACGTCCAGCAGTACGCACAGAAGCAGGAAGGTCCTCGTGAAAGGCCACCAAGATGTTTTAAGACGAAAATTTTAGATGCTTCATTAAGTGCAAAACATGGCGATTGGCATCAGCGGCGTCAACACGAGTGATGCTAAAAATCATCGTCACATAATGACGTCACCACATAACGTTGTCACGACGCCACACTTCACCAAAATTTATGAGGTCATCCCAATGACCCATAATGTGACGTCAAATGATGACGTCATCGCATGACATCGTAGCTCGGTCCAAGGCGGGGCGATAACGGAGGCAGTGCAAAACTACGTGGTGTGCAAAAAGCTTTGAGAGGTGGGTGGGAGAGAATCAATAGAAAAAGTTCGGCAGATCTCACGTATACATTGGGAATCGATGTTATATGCAAAGCATGTGCATGGAAGGTGATTGTGTTGCAATTATATGTATTGAGCGATACGTCTTGAAGTGGCGCTAAAGACATGTGCAAGTGCACGCACAGATTTACGTTAAAGAGCCACATGTGTCTATATAATCAGTTGTTTACAGTTGTGGGTAACGATGCCACAGCAAGTTGGTTATTAGCAACACTAGAAGCGGTAAGCTCATATGAAGCGCTGGTGCTCACGAGGGTGGTTGTTCTGCACCATCTGGACCATGCTACATTATGCAACTTCAGTGGATTGCACCTAACTACCACTGATAACCTGACGTGACGGCCGTATCATAGGAGCACGTATGTTTATAATAGGATAGCCAGTACTCCAAACAGAATTTACGCTCCACGAACATTAGGGTCTATTTGAAAAGCATTTCAGAGACCTGGCGTGGCTCTGTGGTAAAACACCTGATTGCCACGCAGAATGCTAGGGTTGGATTCTGGCTGGGACTTTAAGATTTATTCTTTGCATTCATAAGGTCAACGCTGCCAATGTCAGGTTTTGCCTAACGCTCACGCCTTAAAATTACAGATGTGTGTTCTCGCAGTTCTTGGGTAGATATAATAACTGTCAATCATCTGTGGCGCCTACACGCATAATAGTAGCACATACCCGCCCGCAGGTATGTGTCACTGTTTGGCGGAGAGTGTTTGACGACGTACGCGAAGGGACTGTGTCATTATTCATGTCATGACCAGCGATTAGTATTCGTAAAACCATGTTATACCGTACCGTTTTATTTTCGGCTTGCCCCAAGTTAAGGGGCTGATCACAAGAGCACCCAGATGACGATAGATAGATAGATAGATAGATAGATAGATAGATAGATAGATAGATAGATAGATAGATAGATAGATAGATGCTCAAAGTACCTACAGTAAGCAAATAAATGCATGGTTCACTTTTATTAACTTGAAAGCATGAAAAGACGAGAAGAACGAAGGCTTAGCGCTACAAGACTAGCACTATGGAAACAAAATAGGATCAGAACTGGGCTCGGGCGGAGGCAGCGAGCCCTGGCTACCTGGACTGAGGAGGCCACGAACCTTAGGGCTGAAGTACAAAGAGCCTGGTCCGAATAAAGTTAATTTCATTTCAATATATCGGCTTAGAAGAAAATAAAGATGGCCTTTGTCTTTGAAAAAAAAAGGGGGGGGGGCTGAGCCTCCCCTCTCCCTTCCTGTTCCCTCTTTCGCCTCGGATCATCTGAGGGAGGGCGCCCTTATCTTCTCCATACCTCTTCATACAGTCGGACCTGTCACATCGTTTTTTGAAACGCAGGGGTATACGGCCATGCAGTCTTTTGACCATGATGTTGGCCGAGGACAATGAAGCTGCGATCCAACAATTGTTTTCTTACCATATTTACGCATTCAAAGCGGGGTACCAAGGGCAGGCCGTCGAAAAATAGAGGCAATAGCTTCATTTTACCTTTATTTTTGTTTTCTGCCAATTGCGAAGCTCGTTTTCTTACTACAAGGCGACATAGGTATACAAAAAAAAAAAACGCTAGGCCTGCGCGGAACCCGCACCAAAGTAACAGCGAAAGCTGGAAGAGCAGCCTTTCAAATCCTTTTTTTTTTCAAACACTTTTTGGGTAACTGCTACAACCACACTTATATGTACCCCCTACGGCATAAGTCATCATAAATTTTGTGTAGTTGACAGGCATTCACTAGGCCAGCTTTCGTGATTCTTCGGAGAAGCGTGGTATACTCACTGCACACTTGCAAGAAATTTCGCTTTCCCCACAGTGATTATGCTCCGCAGCTAATAGGTGAACAAGAACAAGCTTTAGTTATGGGTTGGAACATTCTATGACCTATTCGTTGCGCAATTCTCAGTGTGTCATGCATGGTTGTGTCTAGGTTCTTCTAAAACGCTTTATTACTTATAATAAAGCGATTCCTTTGTCCACATCAAGCCTGCCTAGGGTTAGCTGGGAACAGAGTTTGAAGCACAGGCTTGGCTCAGTGATAGGACACTGGGCTGGCGTACAGGTGACCAGTGTTCGAATCACATATGGTTCTTAGTGTTTTTATATACTACGTTTTCTTTTTTTATTTCGTGTAATACTGAATATGGACATTAGTGGTGGTGGCGGACAACAACGGCGCACGTGATTCTCGCTGTGATCTCATAACAACTTTCGTGGTAAAAAAAAAATTCTAGTTCGGCACGCAGTGTTATTCGATGCACCGTAGAACTAATATGCAAAGCAAAGCTACATAAACATACTCGAAAACATATCGGTGAAAGCGACATCTGAGAGTACATTTCACGGCAGTTTGTTCGACATTAGCGTACAAAATATAACAAGAATAAAAGTAATACATTAAAATGAAAAACGAGGCTTACAAATCAACAGATATGAACATATTGCTAACATTTTTTGCATGAATTAAAAAAAACAAAGATGGTGGATACAAACATCTACTGCCTGCATTAGCCCATTCACAAAGAGTCATCTGATGAGGTGTTTAATCAGTGTAAAAGCTCATATATATATATATATATATATATATATATATATATATATATATATATATATATATATATATATATATATATATATATATTTCAGGTTAACAGTCGTTCACTGCATCGTATATACGTGACGTAACGGCTTGTCATCGTTTACTAGACGACATGAACCACTTTCGCTGCCACTTGTCTTAAGAACAGTTTATAAAATATTCTATATTCTTGCAAAGTGTGATTTCTGTGGCCGGGAGAAATCGCGCACCTTCTGAATGCGCCGCAGCAGTAGGCGATAAAGGAGTTCCTAAAGCGTATAAGACATGCTAACGAATGACTCTTCTGCGGAGGAAAATTTCATGATCATGCAGGCACATGAGACCCGAGCTTTAGCACAACTTTTGTCCGCTTATTCTTAATCGAATGTAATATAACAGGTCCTCACACTTCGTCGCCATAGGCACCCTCCTATTTATTTATTTTTTTTTGGGGGGGGGGGGAGGGCCAACCTTGTCGTCTCAGTAGAAGATTTTTTTGTCTGATTCTTTGCGCCAGCTGAGAGTGTCAGCCATTCCTGTTGGCAAGGCTCCTATGCTTTGCTCATTTCTCTGTAAACTCTGCACATACCACGTCGGATGAAATAAGGACGTGTCATCGCTCTGCGCACATTTTTAATTAATATTTTTTGAGGAGTGAACAAAGATGGCGTTCTTCTAACGTAAACATTTCTGATGAATGAATGATAATAATTACTTTTCATGAAAAAGTAATTCAAAGGCAAACTTCTTGCTTCTCTTATTGAGGTGCAGTTCATGAAGGTGGTATGCGTGAATGTTCTTGTCCAACTTTTAGGAAGTTATAATTATTGGCGTCAGAGCAAGCAAGTTCTTAAAGTATGAATTTCTAGCAGTTAATACACAGGTATACGAGAAACACTTTAAAACTGACATTTCAGGGACGGTTTTGAAGAAACCTCTAGCTCATCTTGAAACAGCAATGTGATTTTAAATGAAGGTTAAGCAAGCACAGAACAGAGGCAGAATCTCGTCGACGACCGGTGTTCATTCGGCTTTTGAACAATTGGTGGCCACTCACGTGATTGCCTCAAAGCCACCTATCCAACCTTAGCTTCTCGCGAAATAGGTCAGAAAATAACGAACATTAGAAGACAAAACAAACGCCGATAGTGTGCGAGATTCCATCGTATATTCCAGTGTCCTTTCAAAAAAATATCCTTCACCTATCATGGCGGTCTGGCGGTCACTGTGCTCGACTGCTGATTCAATGGTCGCGGGATCGAATCCCGGCCGCGGCAACAGCATTTCGATGGAGACACAAGGCTGGTGTGCTTGATTTAGCTAGGAGCACGTTAACGACCACCAGATAGCTGAAAATATCTGAGCCCTCTAGTACAACGTTCTCAATAATCATATTGGGTTTTGGGACGTAAAATCCCGACGCTCATTATAATAATCTATTTTCATAGGGTGAAATTCAAGAGGTCAGTTTACTTAACTCGAATATATTTCATTGAAAGCATGACGCCCTTTTCAAGGCTTTGTCGATGGTGGCTCAACAACCATTCAACACCAGCCTAAAAACTTCAAATATTAGTGGCCAGCCCTCGGGAGCTGTCAACATTTATTTTAATGCCATTAGACATAAGCAACGCACCGCCAATACAATTACTCACCCCTGAGAATTGGTTCAGTTATATATATATATATATATATATATATATATATATATATATATATATATATATATATATATATATATATATATATATATATATATATATATATATATATATATATTGTCCTCTTGCCAAGTTGCCCCGCCACGGTGGTCTAGTGGCTAAGGTACTTGGCTACTGACCCGCAGGTCGCGGGTTCGAATCCCGGCTGTGGCGGCTGCATTTCCGATGGAGGCGGAAATGTTGTAGGCCCGTGTGCTCAGATTTGGTGCACGTTAAAGAACCCCCGGTGGTCGAAATTTCCGGAGCCCTCCACTACGGTGTCTCTCATAATCATATGGTGGTTTTGGGACGTTAAACCCCACATATCAATCAATCTCCTGCCAAGTTCAGATGGTCTGACAGCTGAATGCGAAAGGAATGCTACAAGCTAAAAAAATATTGTTAGGAGCACTGTTTGGTAGCATCATGAAACATGGAAACTTGAAGGTGTGGAATGAAGTCTTCTCTCGTAGGACAAGGACAAAAAATTAAATTCACGAAGAGAGGCCTTCGTCCTGACATGGCCAGGTATCGCAGACATTGCGGCAGTTGAGGAAGTGTCCTGCAAGGTGTCACAACTAAGTCAAAAATTGTGCCCTTGCTGCGCCTGCCGAAGCAGTGGCGAGGGTATCTCATGGTACATATATACTCTTCCTCGCTCTTGCGCTCCCGTACCCCCCTCCTAAGCATTGTGTCTTTGCTCGACACCTCGGAAGGCACCGGCTTTCACCGTCGCAATAAGCATCGCTACTTTGGGGCACAGGCTAGTAGGCTACCCAAGAGCCTATTTTTACGGATGACGTCGTCGCGTGCTCGTATACTTCGATTGCAGGGAATTCAGGGGCATCTGTGAAACTTATTAGCCTATGAATTAGATGATTTTTTGTCACGGTATGATGCAGCCATGTAAAAAAAAACTTTCAGTTTTCAGTCATTGTCCAGCTGTACTGCTGTTATTTATAAAATTATTAAGGCGAAATGCAAGTGCGAAATTGCCGAAAAAAATATTTTAGTTCTGCTGCACTAGGTGTCAAACTGCATAAATACGCGATTGAGACCATTTTTCATGAGATCTTCTCTAGAAGCCTTGGCGCTTTAGAATCGACTCATCCAAGACTAGGAGATTTACTATTATTTCCATTCAACACGAATTCCAATGTTTTCTTTCTAACGCATGCCCCTCCTTCATTTTGCTTCGTTCTGTACGCCAGGACGCCTGTATACAATGAGGGGTGACAAGTGTATACTCTGGCCCCGTCTCCACGAGACCTTGTTACGCTGGAATAGTTGGTAGAATGCTGTTGGTAAATGTTGGTAAATGCTGTTAGAACGCGAACTAAAATGATCTGAAAAAGAAAAGAGCAGTACTCGCCCTTGAACAGCTATGATTTGGCAACAATAACATGTTGTAAGCAAATAAGGCAACATGTTATGCGTAATAACGTTGCTTTCTCGTCACAAATAAATGAGCCGTTTCCGATTGAACAACACCGCTAAAACCAACGTTCTGATTGACAGAACTTTAGTTTAAGTTGCCTTAGGCGACATTCATTGTTCAACAGCTTCTCATCTATTCAACTTCCAACCTCTATTTTTTACGAACTTAGATGGCTATACAGTACGTATTTATAGCCTGTCAATGCATTATGCATGCTCGATGGGAGTGTTAATAAACAAGATACAATTTTCCGAAGCCGTAACCATCTCCCTTTCTTGTGTGAACAATGTAAGCACTGCTGCGTACAGGTAAATAAATGCTGTAGGTAACAGCTCTTTTTCAGCATCGGTTTTTACTCTCCCCTCTCCCCCATCCGCATCATTCCGTTTCGTCTTGCAGCGAAACAGAAATGCGCCCGTCCCATGTAAACGCAAACACGCCTGCCGCATATACGCCACAGATGGTGGGCAAATTCTACTACCTACCACTTGTCCTCTAATTATGAAGGGAACACACAGATAGCCAACACGAATTAGGATTTATGGTCATACAAACCAGTTATTAATAAATACAAGGTTGATTAAAAAAAGAAAGGGCCGTTTGCTTATTTTTCAACATTTGCGCATCAGAATAAAGATTTATTGTCCCGCCGCGGGGGCTAAAAGCTAAGGTACTCTGCTGCTGACCTGCAGGTCACGGGATCAAATCCCGGCTGCGGTGGCTGCATTTTCAATGGAGGCGGGAAGGTTGTAGGCCCGTGTGCTCAGATTTGGGTGCACGTTAAAGAACCACAGTTGTTGAAATTTCCGGAGCCCTCCAACACAACGTCTCTCATAATCATATGGTGATCTTAGGACGTTAAAACCCCACATATCAATCATCAATAAAGATTTATTTGTGCAGGGCCATGTGCTCGTTCTTCAGCAAGACGATGAAGTTTCTGTTCTGGCTCCATAGCTGTCTGCTTGACGGGAAATAAAGATCAAGTTATACGCGAGAATCTTTCCTCGCGCCATTTGAAGAATGCGAGCTGTAATTCGATTTTCACAGGCAAGACGGTCGTCAGCTTCTCAAATTCGTGATAAGTTGCACCTAGTTTACGAACCTACGATGATGAGTGAAGGAAAGGTCAGAAAATGATCGATGCTGATATTTCATGAATAGTTGCACGATTTCCACGATGAAAAGCGTAACGGCTGGTTCAGCATCAAGACCAAACAAACTGCTGAACAAATGGACCGAGAACTGTGATTAGATCAAAGAATGAGAGTTAGTAACCTATCGAAGAGATTTCCGTTTGATGAAAGCTGTACAAGTTACATGACTGCAACTGAATCTTGAAAAAGTTTGGGCGACCTGAGTACCAAAAAAAGCTTACCGGCCAACTCAAACAGCAACAAATTCTTAGGCGGGAAACTTCTATGCAGAGGGACTAAAGAAAGTGGTGCAGTGGTACAAAAAATATAGTCATTGTGTATAAAAAGTGAACAAAGGTTGCATCAAACTAAGCCCGGCAATCTAAACATTTACTTGCGAATATTTATATTGGGGCGACTAAATGGCTCTTAGTATTTTAGTAACTATCGTACTTTAACGAACTGCTGGAATTAACCCAATATTAAACACGTGGTTACGCGTTTCTGTCAGCTTCGCTGATTAAATAACCATCTGCATGGGGTGCTCATTGGGAAATGATTTACTCCCAGTGAAACGAGATGTTGCCAAACTATTAACGTCCAGTATGAAACCTGCAAGTAAACTCAAACGTCGGCGATGTTTTAACGGTACCATCTAGCAAGTCTGAGTGCATTTGTCATCATTATTTTGAGTAACCGCATGTCGAAGCTTTTGACAGGAACGCTATCTAAAGATCCTAGCCTCATATTCACCTCCCGACCTCTTTATCTTCCGAAACTCCTGTAGCACCATCTTGGTTTCTACCGAAATGACAGAGCCCATAGTGTCGTCTTAGCCTTATGTGTCTGACCAAGTCAACCTGAATCTCAAGATAATCGCAGCGCCATGGGACATGAGGACAGTTGGGATGTTTTCTGTGCCGTCTTACCGTCGGTACCAAACACTAAGGCGATCAAGTCCTTCTGTTTCCAGAGTTGCCTTTTACCTACGTTAACCATAGGTCACTCAGATGTCATATACAGAGACTACGTTGTAATATCTCGGTTTAAAATTGGTGAGGAATAAGGAAGACTGTAGACTCAGGCTCTCTTTTTCGATGTCAGTCTTACTTTGAAACTGATAACTTTTCTAATCGGCATTCTCGTTTAGTAACGACTGGATAGCCGGGAAAGTTTCGATCACCCACGAAAACTTGTAGGAAGTGTCTGCACACACAGTGCACGCGCTCGTCAGCTCAATGGCGCACAGCCACTCCACCTTCGTGTTGCACACCGATGCTTGGACTGCCACGGTGACTGCAGGTACACGTCGTGTGGTGGGCTGCTGCCCGCAGGACGTGGCGTTCGCCGAAGCGTAGCACGGTTGAGATCCGGCCCGTGGCCGAGTGTGGGTGGAGGTCTCGAACTCTGTCCATTGGCATGCGTGGTTCGTAGAGCCCGCGGATATGATAGGCTCTCACTCGGGGTGCAATTTCCAGAGAAAACGCTCGGAGGTGACCACCAACGAACTGACTGCGGTGAAGTGAAGGTCAAGTTCGACTCGCCTTGCTGGCTGACGGACCAGGCGTGCGTCATCGCACCAGAGTGGCGCAGGTCGAGTGGCAGCATCGATTCGTCTAAGCGCGTGTACGGGTGGCGCGAAGCAACACCCGCATGCAGAATAGCACGACGACCCAGAGCACTGACTTGACCTGCGTGCATAATTGAATGCCCTCCCAAACACCCACAGAAGCATGACTGCGCGCATGTAAATGCAACGATCAGTAACACTGATAGTTAGGGCAAGGTGGCATGGGTTCATGACTATAAACGGTGCAAACACGAGATCAGCCATCGTGTATTCTGTGTTTGTGCCTGGGGTTCTTGCACCCTTTTTAGTCAGGAAGGCAATGAAAATGGCTCTCATAAGTCGAGCAATAATGGCAAGGTCTGTACAGCTTAAGGCCGCTTGGTGCTAACCTATGATAAATAAGAGCGCAGAAATTTGGATATAAGCTTGTCTTCTATCCATAGTGCACGATCAAAATAAATCGATTTAATTAAAATGGTATTCAGGAACATTTCGTTGTGCCTTTTTTTCCAACCACTATACGTGCAGTAATGACAAAAAAGGATCCCAAATACTTTCCATGACACAGGCAGTGGCTCATCACTAAACAAACAAAATAAAAATGGATACAAATTAAGACACAAATGAACATGTTAGTCTCAAAATGAACGGACAATTTTCTGGGCATGCCCGGACAAAATGCTATGATGCACGAACCACTTCAGCCCTCAGGACCCAATATTTTTCAAATTTTGTTCCTTGCCATCATTCTCCAGTGTAACATGTACAATTTAGGGTGCACAGCTGAAGAGCAGTACATCCAGATATTTTGCTCCTGTCTTGATCATGAGTGTCAATCAGACAAGAGGCTTGCAAAAGGTGAGCTAACGCGAACAACACCAGCTTCAACTCGCCAGGCCCTACTTCGAAGGACATTAAAATTAGCGTCCTCAGCCAATACTGCCATTCTTCCAAGAAATAAATAAGCGAACATGCGATCGAAAAACGCCACTCTAATTAGGCATTTCTATACACTAAAAGCAGAAATCAGTGCATCTAGGGATAATTGACATAGGTAGCCAATCACAGGGGCCTAATGCCGTTTATTAACCACATTTTTACTCATATTTAGTGCCCACTCGCCAACATAGTAGGGCCCTGCCCCGCGGGAGGAAATAAATAGGCACTTGCCCATCATCCTCCTTCAAGTGTACATTATTACGTATACACATTCTTCGGGCATATCTTATTGTATAGTAGTTGATTTCACATTATGACGTAAATGTAAATAGTGACCTGTATTGTGTTTACACTTTTTCCTGTTTAGCTCTTCCACCATATATTTCTAAACAAATGGGTAAATTATTATGCTGTACTCACATGTTCGTGTTTGTGCTGCAGTGAACATATAATGAGGTTGTAGCCCTGTGAAGCTATTAGGTTCCACATTTTATCTGAGGCTTCTTTGTCGAATTGTGATTATGTGTTCAACAAAATCAAATGAATGACTTATTCACAGCTGGCTCTGGCTCTCTAGCACCTTTCTGATCTACACGAACTATTTATTTCAATGGCACTGAAAAACTAAGCTCGTTGCAAACACCACTGAAAGTCCTTTCTCATCATCCTTGAAATTCTCTCTATTCGCGCGAAAGATAATTTTCGCGCCGTATTCTGTCCATGCTAAACGTCCATGGCGACGTACTTAGGAACTTTAGTTAAAGCATTTTAGAAAGCAGGGTGCCAGTGTGCAGTACAATTGTGACAGGCGTATAACCAAGCAGAGGCCCGAGTAGAACTCCCTCCCTTTCCCGAAACTAAGAACCTATTCCCCCGTTTTTCTAAATTATAGGCACTTTAGTATCATCTGCGTGGCGTGGTAACAATCGCTCATAAACTGAGGGCGTGAAGATACTGATATTCTCCCGTACCTCATAACATACCCGCAAAAATAGAAATTTACGACCTTGTAATGTTAGCATCCATTCCTGCTAAATGATGTATCTGCATATCTGGCCGTTACAGATCACCAATTAGGGGAAATACTTGTTGTTACTATTGCATCATCTTGGCTAAAGCTTTGTGCTGAAGCAGCTAGCGCATGCAATACTTGCATTTGGTGAGTTGTGTGATTTAAAGGGGTTATAAGGTAGAACTACTTCCGGTCCCAGCAACATGAACTCAAACTGAGGAGAGGGGCTCGTGTGCCTTGATCGCCAAAAAAAAGTGAAGCTCACTGAGACTCAATTTACCGTACACTAAAAAGAAACAAATGATTTTGCTTATAATAATCACTATTTTACAATGCAAAATCACCACGCTTATTGCGAGAAGACGCTTAGTAAGCAATGCAGGTGGCGACGCCACCTTTAACATCCCGCTCCAAACGCCGTGATGTCATATATTTTGGCGGCGTCTACTGGGCCCTGTGCAGTTATAATCAGTAAAACTGAAGTACATTGTCTTCTAAATGGGCGAGAGACTTAGAGTGCCAAGTTTTAGGTAATCTCGCTTTGCCAATGTTGCCACAATATGAAAAGTACGCGTTGAATTGCATGATGTAACCCGTCACGGCGTGCAATTTTGGCGTGAAATTTAAAAATGAAAGTTTCATTTTCTCCTCAGTTACAAAACACATGAGGGTGAAATTAACGTAGTTAAAGTTCTTGAGTAGAATTTCAAATATAGATAGATGCATTGCATCACTTTAGCATCCCTTTAAGAAATATATTTCGCCCTTAGGGCTCACTTACCAAAGTTTTCCTCTAGCGGACTCACTCAGACTCGGCAAAACTTTTCTTTAACTCACTAGTAAATGCATATTCATCATCATCATAATCATCATCAGCCTGACTAGACCCACTGCAGGACAAATGCCTCTCCCATGTTCCACCGGTTGACTCGGTCCTGTGCTTGCTGCTGCCACTTCATACCAGCAAACTTTCTAATCTCATCTGCCAAATTAACTATCTGTTTCCCCCTTACCCGCTTGCCTTCTCTGGTAACCCAGTCACTTCGCATTAATGACCAGTGGTTATCCTGTCTACGCGCTACATGCCCAGCCCATGTCCATTTCCTCTTCTTGCATTCAACTATGATATCCTTAACCCGGTTTGTTCCCTGACCCACTCTACTGTCTTCTTGTCTCTATAAGCCTACACCTATAATTTTCTTTTCCATCACTCGCTGCGTCATTTTCAATTTAAGCTGCACCCTCTTCGTAAACCTCCAGGTTTCTGCTCCGTAGGGTAAGTACTGGCAAGATGCAGCTGTTATATACCTTCATCTAGAGGGCTATTGGTAATCTACCAGTCATGATATGAGAATGGTTGCCGAATGGGCTCCACTACGTTCTTATTCTTCTAGTTACTTCAATCTCATAGTGCGAATCCGCGGTTATTACCTGTCCTAAGTGAACATAGTCTTTTATAACTTCAAGTGCACTACTACCTATCTCGAATCGCTATTCTCTCCGAGGTTGGTGTACATTACTTTCGTTTTCTGCCGGCTAATGTTAAGACCTACCTTTCTGCTCTCCTTGTCTAACTGCGTAATCATGAGTTGCAATTTGTTTCTTGAGTTACTCAGCATGTAATGTCATCGGCAAAGCTCACGTTACTATAAGGTACTCTCCATTAACTCTTATCCCTATCTCTTCCCATTCTAGGCCCCTGAAAACCTCCTGTAAGCACGTGGTAAATACCATTGGGAAAATCGTATTTCCTTGTCTTCGACCATTCTTTATTGGTATTCTCTCGCTTTCTCTAGAGAGCACTATGGTGGCAGTTGATGTTGTGTAGATTTTTTTTAGGACATCGACGCCCTGTTTCCGCAGTGTCTGCACGACTGCTGGTATCTCTACTGAATCAAATGCCTTCTCGTAAACTATGAAGAATGTTATATCATAATTGTTTCACTAAAGTTATGGAAGTGGCGCTGTTGCGCTTTTTTTTCCTTTTTAAAATTCGCGGAGCTATTTTCTGTGTCTGTCTAATAAATTTTGAATTTTGTGAAGCTAGCGAAACAGCCACGAGTGCATCATCAGAGTGGCATGTAGTCATGTTCTTACATGGCACGCATATTATGATTATCATCTTTGGATATTTCATTTACCTTCGCCGTCTATTCTCGTCACGTAATACCAAATTTGTTATATGTGAAACTAGCGAAATGACCGCGAGCGCACCATGAGCGGGGCGCGTAGTCATGACTTATATGACACGCATGTCATGGTTTGCACGTTAGGGTGTGTCACTTATGTTTCCTGCCCCGCCGCGGTGGTCCAGTGGCTAAAGTACTCGGCTGCTGACCCGCAGGTCGCGGGATCGAATCCCGGCTGCGGCGGCTGCATTTTCAATGCAGGCGGAAATGTTGTAGGCCCGTTTCTCAGATTTGGGTGAACGTTAAAGAACTCCAGGTGGTCGAAATTTCCGCAGCCCTCCACTACGGCGTCTCTCATCATATCGTGGTTTTGGGACGTTAAACCCAACATATCATCATCACTTATGTTCACTATGCGGTCCTGTCATACCATACCAGTTTTGCAGTATGCCATGGGTACGAAACACCGCAAGAGCAGCAATACTATGAAATGTAAATCTTGAGATTCAAGTCATATATGTCATAATTGTCATGTTATGACTAACCACTTATGATCGTCCTACAATCAGGCTAGACATACCAATTTTGGTATTGATACAATTATCGAAATGGCCAGGAGAGCTGAATGTCGTAAGCAGATAGATAGATAGATAGATAGATATATAGATAGATAGATAGATAGATAGATAGATAGATAGATAGATAGATAGATAGATAGATAGATAGATAGATAGATAGATAGATAGACGCGCAGACATGCTCAAAGTCGCTGAAGATCGCTAAGAAATGTTTTGCATATAATACAAGTTTGAAAGCCCTAGGTCTAAAAGCAGGCAAATAGGAAGCACAATGTGAAATGTGAATTAGATGCCATGGGGCTTTTTGTGAAAGTAGAAAGAACAATTAAATCGTTCATTTTTTAATGTATCTATATGAAGGCAGTAAAAATTGTACTAATTCCTGAATTTTCACAATTCTTTAAATTGTTATAGGCATGATAAAAGCCAATATATCTTTAATGTTTTTCAGACCTCTTTACTGTTGCCCCGCCGCAGATAATTTGTTCTCATGTAAAGGAGAAAGCAGCTATGTCTTCGCTCTTTGTACATGAAGATGTAAGTTTCTTGCACGTTTTGCTTAATGCACATGTCTTGAACGTTGTAATTGAATTTTTTTCACATTGGCTCAACACCCTATTAAGAATTTGATTCTTAGGTGCAGGATTTCGTTAGTGCCATTTTTAAGCTGTAGTGTTACACTTAACTGCGGTTCGGGAAGTAGCTATCGGCTGGAAAACTATCTTATCTGGATTATACGAAATTATTTGAACGTTTGGGTTGTATGCTTCGAAATAAGTGTTGTTAATTACATGCAATTTTATAGTATAGGCACTACACATTCTTCATATATGGTGTGGCCAGTACAGCATGAACATCATCTCATGAGAAATTATATTTGCTCTTATCAAAAGATGAGAAGGTGCCGCTGATGCCCTGCGTAGTCTATTCCGACCTCAGCCTAGAACAAGCCCAGTTCCTGAACCTACACGTTCACAACCAAAAGAATCTTCCGCGTCAGTAATGCCGAAGAAGGAGTGACAGCACTGATGAATCTATTTTTTGATTTTCAACATTTTTTTCTCAGCGTGAACAACAGTTTGCCGAGAAATGTTACTACAAATTTTGTCAACAAAGTTGTTCAGGCAGTACAGTGCTGAAAATTTCCGTGTCACATTGCCCGAACAACTTTCTTTAGTGTGATCGTGGTAGACGGTAAAATAACGTTATTTGTGTAAGTCATTTTGTTGACATTCCATGCTGAACGTCCCAGCCATTTTGGCGACTATCTCATTTGATAGCTGCCAAACTCTTCTTATTGACACAATTTGACTTCAAGTTACGCGCGCATGCCGATACTTGTGCCCTCTAGATGGTTTGCGACGCACGAGCCTTCGGGGCCCAGCTGCGCGCGAACCATGTTGAAAAAAAGGAGAACGTGAAAGAGGAGGCAGAAGTGAATACTCGAGACAAATAGATTTTGTTCTAGCTGTGGTATTATTCTCGGGCACAAGTTGGCCCTGCCTACGTTAGCTTATCAAAAAGTGTTCATTGAACCGTGCGTCACGATATTCGGTTACAGGACAGCTGCCGCCTTGAACTTTCTCATTGGCTGCAATGGGAACTTTAAAGGCGGCAGCTGTCGTATGACCAAATAGGAAAATAGCTGTGAATGGCAAACTTTAAACATTTTCTTGCTTAAAACAAAAAATCATAGTGGTAATAACAGCCATATAAAAATAACTCTTTATTTGCTCTAGATGTAGGTGTAAAGGTGATTTCTAATTGAACCACCGCATGGTGCAAATTGAGTCTCAATATAGTAAAAAATGACAATTTAGTGAAATTCATGATTTTTTTTGTAAAGCTTAGGAGCTTTAGAGGTCTAAAATATTTTTTTCTCTAAATATATCTTCTGTGGTGTAATCATTTACCGCTCAGATATTCATACAAAGTACAGTGTTGGAATAAAGAGTTCAAACGTGACGAATTTTGGCTAAATACTTTGAGGCGTATGTGCCAGAAACATCTGGTATTATTACTGAGCTTCAAATAACTTACAGAAGCATTTTACCTAACATGTAGACTGAATTCAGTATAGAAAGAAGAAGGGGCGGTAAATAACAGCCTGATGCCATTCCAGGAAGTTCAGAAGGCAGCCACATGACCAAGAATTTTTTTCCTCTCCAAAATACTCTAGCAGTTTACTGTATTCACTGCAGTAAATCAGCCCAATTTTTTTGAATATGTTTGAGATAGTCGCCAAAATGGCTTGGATGTTTGGCGTGAAATGACCCAGCTGTGTCATTAGCTATAAATATGCATTACTTTTAGGGGCGAAGCTCCTTAAGGCGTGGGTCCATCCATCCTCGGCGTATGTATGTAGCCACCTCTAGTTTGTAATAGAATCCGTTCGCTGTTGGCGCGCGCTCGGAGTTGCCTGATGGATGAGGCCGCAGAGCGGTGAGGGCGCAAGGCGGCGGCAGCGCGTGATTGCAGACAGAATCCCGATGTGCGAGCCCGCGAGGCAGAAGCGCTCCGTGAAGCTGCGCGACGCCGCCGCCAAGATCCCAGCGTTCGAGAACGAGAGGCCCAAGCGTCACGGCAACGGCGCGAAGAGGATCTCCAAAACGTCAGAGAACGGGAAGCGGCGAGAAAGCGCGCGCATCGGCAGGCAGACCCCGATGCAGTGAGAGCTCGTGAGGCGTCTGCAAAACGCATCAGGCGAGCTCAGCCCCAAGGTGGCGACGCGCGGTTTAAGCGAGACTTTCTAGACGTTACGTTCGGACACAGTTGCAGTGTGTGCGACAGATTGGGCTTCTCTAACAGTCTAGTCACAATATCTTCCATTAAGAATGACCAGGCTTGTGCCAATGCCATCGCCGTGCTGCAGCGCGAGTGTATATACACACACAGTGTTTCTCACGTCTTTCTTGATGATGTAGTGGGTGAAGTTTCACTGAAGAGTTACGGTTTTACCGATGATTTCCTCTCAGGAGCTTCGCCCACTCATCATCATTCCCACCGGTGATATGCTGTGATTTTTTTGTCTTTTCAGTAATTAGCGAGCAGTGGAACGTTGGTTTCAAACTTGAGGAAAACAAGCGATGTGCGCTTGATCAGTTTTTCAGTTGATGAACCATTCTTGGGTTTGGCTGACGAACACTGTGCGGAGGGAAGTCTAGTGAGCATCGAACACTTGGTTCTTTGAATGTATAGGTAGAACAATATTGCGAAAAGCGCTTCACAGCGTTGAATTTTCTTTTTCGTTGTTTTGATTCACTCTGTCGTATAGTGCTGACACGGGTACCTGTTCAGGGTAAGTCAGCAGTAAAGACGACATGCATGTGGTCACGCCTGAAGTTGGCATCTTATATAGGGATTACTCTTTGAACGGCGTAACGTGGTTACGGCAATCAAACTAGTGCGTCATTGGCTAATATTCCCGATGAAAATATGCTGATCAGGATATCGCAGCAATGTAGCAGCGGTTATGAAGCTCAGCTGTTAAGCTAAAGGTCGCAATTTTGATCCCGGTCGGGGCTGTCACATTTTGAGGGAGGCGAAATGGTAGCGGGCGGTTAACTGTACAATGTCAGTGCACGTTAAAGAACACTGGATGGTCCAACCTTCCAGAGCCCTCTACTACGGCGTCTTTCGTACTCATCTCGTGGTTTTGGAAAAAAAAACCCGAGATAAGATTATGCTGATCACGAAAGCAGAGTAGGCTAAAGAAAAAATGTGTTCGAAGAGTTTTGCTTCGCCTCACAAAAATAGTCCTGAAATCTTGCATGCCTCTCGATTGTGTCATCGACGCGCCGCTTCCAAGACTTTCACTCAAGAATGGTAAGCATAATATCAACGCTAAACGACATTTCTTCTTTCGTTCATAGAGAAGTGACGAACGCCGAGAATTCCAGGAACGGAACACAAGCCAGCAGCAAAGAAGCCGATGTAAGATATTTCTGTCGTTACTGTGGCAGCTACGTGCAGCCACACTTTGAGCGTTTCCGCGTGTGCTTTCCGACCGTTTCGCCGTCTGTACCGCGCACATCGGTCCGCTGCATAATCGCGGCTGACGTCCGCCAGCCAGTGAGGGAAAGGGGGAGGTTATTTGTGCATTTCCTATTTATTCTTATGCATTCACTTGCCGAGACCCTCGAGCACCTCCTCTGTGCCTGCCCTGCATTGGCCCAGGAACGCTCGAGGGTCACCGCAGCCTACCGGAGACATGGCCTTCCTGCGACCCCCCTAGAGCACCTACTGTTCCCATCTCGTCCCCATCTACCAGTGCTCTGGAGCCTGGTGGAGTTCCTGGACGAGACGGGAATCGTGGCCTACCGCTGAGGACGGGCCCCTTGCCACCCCTACCCTTGCGTCTGGCCTGCTGCTCGTGTTGATGACGACCGTGCGACTGCTCACTTAATCTTTTCTCGTCTTTTCACTTTTCTCCCTTTTCCCTTCCCCGCAGGCACTGCGCCGTGCTCCCGACCGGGTTGCAGAAATTAGGTGCCTTTTCTTATCTTCTAACCACTACCACCACCCATTAATTTGTATATGTGCGTGTCTACACATACGAACCTTTAAAATTTTCAAAGTAGGTCAAACGCCCCCTCCTCCGCCTACGCCAATGTTGGCTAGTGAGGAGTACATCGCAGCAACGTGTCATATCTGACGCCTCAAAGCGGCAAATCTACGTGTGTGTACATTGTTACTGACACTGTTTTCTAACAGTGAAAGTTGCCGTAGGTCGTTCGTTTTTGGCATTAATTTTGTCATGTCTAGTCTGTCTTACGTTCGCATACGCAGTTGCCTTTTTTGGTACCCTGATCGAGTACAGGAAAGGTGGAAGCGAAGTAAGCCTGTTCGCTGAAACAGCCGGTATCGCAGTGAACCTAAACGCTCCCACTTCAAATGCAATCTTCTAACGAATTGTCTGTATCTAGGCCCTGCTTTGTAAATGGTTACTTTTATACCTGCAGGTAATTTTTTCAATTCCGTCATGGGCGCGGATACTAAAAATATTAGTGTAAGTTCTTCCAGAGTGATCGCAAGGGTGAAGAATTTTCGGCAATTCATTAGTGTCGCTCGCTTTTCATACCGCTTCTGCTGTGGTGTGATTGGATATATTGACGCTCTCACGACACCATATCCAATCACACATGATGCTTGGAATACACATTTATGAATATAAAAGTCACTTTTTTTTATTAACGCGCATTGGGGCTAGAATACCGAGGACGACAACAGCGTTCGTCCTCGATGTATCCTGTGTTGTATTTAGGGTTCTGTGCACTTGGAGAAATAACAAAAGTAAAAAAAAACTCATGCCTGTAACTTGTTTCCCCATTTTGTTTTATCCATTCACTCCAATTTAATGCAATAGCGTTAAAAAGCTCGTTTCACAGAAATTACAGCAGTGGTCTCGGCTTGCGCGTCGTTGGACGTGAGCGAAAAATCATCATATGTATCACCGAAATATTCGTAACGATACAAATAGAATAGATAACGAAAACTCCCAGTTCAGAGTGGCGATCGAACATGGGTCGTTTGGGTCCGAACGGAAATTGAACCCGCGTCGTTTCAGTGTCAAGTGGATGTTATATCAAACGGCCAAGCGTCTGTTGTGAATACAGTGAAAATAACTTCCTCTGCTTGGAAATGCACTGAATGTGACACATGCTTTACAAACACACGCGTCCTGTATGAATGCTTCACAATCCAGCATAAAACATTGCAGTAATAATGAGTGACACAAGCGCCCATGGAATTCAGGCGTCAGAACATGTGGTTATCACATTGACCTTGTGGTTTAAAGCTGGTAACCCAATACAAAACGCACACACGCTACTGCGCTTGTTTACTTAAGACTATGTAAACGGTGCAAAGCTGGTTCGAGAAGGTTTCATGCATTAAGTGTTTGAAGCACTAGAAACAGAAGATCGCTACCACGTTAAACTCCTAAATTCGAAGCTTCAGAGTCCCCTAATTTTCAACGATCATTACAACCTTGTTCCGCTTTTATTAAATTGGCATGATCTAAGCCGTCATTGACACGTGGGCCGCAAGGGCGCAGGCAGATTTGGGGGGCACCTTTTTGATATGGGCCTTTTTCGTCGAGTATGCAATAGCCAAAAATATTCGGGAGGGGGGCGGGGAGGGACCTGGCGTGTTGCCATCACATTACGCCATGGGTAGACTCGTTTGGCTAACATAAATTGCACCTATAGTTTTGCTGTGATTCTACGAAATTCGGCTGATGGATCTCTTGGATTCTTTTAAATTAAGTGTCCAGTGGTACGCAGGATACCAAGTGACTGAATAATTATATCAAAATTAAAAATAAAGCGTACAAAGGGCAAGGGGAAAGTTTGCGACGGACAATCCTTAAACAGGGATTCTGTCTTCCTCAAGGCTATAAAAAAAACTGATTTCTTCAGCGCTAGCGTGTCTACGCTTCGTACCTTCTCATCAATATATAAATAACTATAAGAAGATAATGTGAAAGGCATCGCGTCGACAGACCCTTCTATAAAAAAAAAAACCGCCATTATCGTCACCATCGACGAGTCGCCCAAGCATCGCGGATGACAGACAGTGACAATTTTTGCAACCTTATGTGATGAGGAGCTCCCTAGGAGTATACGACCACTATGATATAGTAGCGATACTGAAGCACGGAGGCTTATCAAACAAACTTATTTATTAGGGCAAACCTGTGCCCACAAGTTAAAGTAACTATGAGAAAGCTGCGAGTCCTTCGAACACCGAGGACATCTGAGAGCAGCTCTTCCATTTCTTCCCCAGAACCCCCGAGTGCGTGACGCGTGCGAGCTTTACCTGGCCAGGTGCTCGTGCTGCCACGGTCTCTGTGCGGCACGGTGAAGGGCGCTCTATATGAATGGGGCAAATATATCGCGGCAATGTACCAACAAGTGGTTCAGCGGGACAGCAAAATACCACGTGGTATACACCCCCATCTTCAGAGGCCGGGAATCACCACTCGAAAGGAGTGCGCTTCCACCACTGCAGTGGTGGATGGTGGTGTTGAAAAACATTTATTCATACTATTTACAAATAAGAGAGATTGGCGCGGCCTTAAGGCCTGACCCTGTGGTATTACACGCCAATGTATACTTGTAATCAATGCAAGAATGTTTTACGAGGTTGTCATGACCACCTCGTAAAATCACCACGCGGAAGCAGTGCGCAGTGATGGAAGCGCAATTCTCTCGAGTGGTGATTTCACGAGGTGGTCATGACAACCTCGTAAAATATTCGTGCATTGATTACAAGTATACATTGGCGTATATTACCACAAGCTTTAGGATTCTTATATGGACAAAGCCCTGTATTCAAGTATTTCATCTTAACTGTGCTTTTTGAGGTGAGGTATTCTTTATTTATTTATCGTAAATACATTGAAAGGCTGACGACAAAAGCTGCATACAAGCAGCTTGACAGGCCCGTCAGCCCAATTCAAACGTCAGCAGCAGACGGCAGATATGCATGCTGTAGAAATTTACAGTAATAGACACAACAATTTACAGTAATAGACACAACACACCAAAGTATCGCAATTCTATTGCGATAACAAAAATATGCAAGTAAAAAATATATGCACGCTAACAACTAAACAAAGAAACGATATTGTATTCGAAAAACATGGGAACGCTACAAACAAGAAAAAGAGAAACGACGAGGCAATACTGAAACATACAAAAGTGCAAATAGTGTCAATTTACAAAGAAAAAGATGCACCGGTAAAAGAAAGACTGATAATAAAAAGTATACATATGAGCTACTGCACACAACAGAACAGAAATAAGCGCTTCAAAAAAAAATGGTTACACCAATCAGGGTATCACCCACACTGAGATGCATATGCACTAAAATGTTACACATAGGAAAACCAACGGCTAGTAATTGAAGGCCCGAAAAATTGGATGCATAATGCATTAAAACTGTACACACAGGAAAAAAAAGTAATGTTTGTTGTTGAAGCCGCGAAAATTTAGAGTAGCAAAGAGAAGGAGTAAAAAGGTCTGTAACGAAGGTCGGCAAGGCAGAATCGATAGACACTTGGCGATAACAAAATGGGTGACGTAAAACAAAAAAAAAGAGAAAAAAAAAGAGAAACCTTACCAGGATGACGCTATCAATCTACGCACTTCCTTTTTGGAAGTACGCGTCATATCTATGTTTCTTGCTTCCAGTTTGTTCAGTAAGCGCGGCAAAGTATTAGATAATGTTTGCAGACCGTATTGATGTACGAAAGGTGGGGACGTGCCATCGTTCAGTGTTTCTGCAAGTGTATACAGGCGCATTCGGGCAAAGGCAGGCCAGCTCAGATAAATGTTTGCAATTTTTCGCTAGTTCTTTCTTGAAGCTAAGAGCTAATCTTACATTATAAAGATCGAAAATTTTGGTAATGCAGTATTTCTGAAATAAATGACCAGTGTGGGCCGAGAAGCTCAAATTCCAAATGGAACGCAAGGATTTTTTTTGCAGTAAATTGAGTCTATTTTTATTATCAAGCGTAGTATTTCCCCAAACTAGGTGAGCGTAAATTAGATAAGATTCAAACAAAGATTTATAAAGCAGTAACTTAACTTTAAGTGGAATCAAGTGGCGGTGTTTGCTAAGAATTCCTGCAATGCGAGACAATTTTATCATTACAGAATTAACGTGGTCATCCCAAGTAAGGTGACTACTGAAGTGCACTCCTAATACCTTCAGGCATTCCACGATTTCTATTGAGTCAGAACCAAATTTAACATACTGCGGAACAATGATTTGTTTATTTCGGGGTCGAAACAGTATAGCTTTAGACTTGTTTGCGTTTATTTTTAATCGATTAGTAATTGACCAGCATTGAATAGACTGCAAGACAGCGTTAGTTTCCCTTCCGATCTGGTCAGACGAGTCCAACGAAAAAAGTATGGTCATATCATCGGCATACAAAATGCACTTAGCTTGTTGACATAAGCTTAAAATATCATTAATATATAAATTAAACAACAAAGGTCCTAATATACTCCCCTGTGGAACTCCAGCTATTATACGCTTAACAGATGATTTGTGGGTATCAATACAAACATACTGTGTGCGACTGGCTAAGTAAGAGGCAAGTAAAGAGTGAACACAACCGCGGAAGCCATACCTATCAAGTTTCGATAAAAGTATGTTGTGATTAATGTAATCGAATGCCTGAGAAAAATCTATGAACACGCCTAGAACAACTTTCTTTTCTTCAAAGGAGCGTAATATGTATTCTTTTTGTTCAAGTAGTGCTTATTCCATAGATTTGTGTGTTACAAAGCCGTATTGATCGTCAGAAATTAATTTATGAGTTTTACAAAATGATGACATTCGAGTCTGAATTATTTTTTCAAGCCCTTTAGAAAATACCGGCAATATTGACACGGGTCGATAGTTTGACGCACATCTCCTGTCTCCCTTTTTAAAGAGGGCGGACACTTTTGCCTTTTGCATTTCGGTGGGAAAAACGCCTGAATTAAGGCAGAGGTTAAAGATGTCTGTAAGTATTGGGGTTAATATATCAAGGACGTATTTCACCGGCTTTATCTGGACGTCATCTGCATCCCGGTTTTGAGAATTTTTCATATTCATAAAAACAGAATAAACTTCTGAGCATTACACTGGGTTCATAAACATGCAATCACTGTTATAAAAATAGCAATTTTCATTTGGCGGTGCAGCACATTCAGTCCTGCGGCTAACGAAATGATCGTTAAAGGCATCACACATGTCTTTGCCCGCGACGCTAGCTCCATCAACAACAATCTCAACGGAAGCTATGACATTGTTCGACTGCAAAACTACCGTATTTATTTGTGTCCATATTTTTTTCACGTCATCTTGACAGGATTCAAACAGAGCGTAATAGTACGCATCTCTTGCCTGTTGTAATTCTTTGTGGAGTTTATTTCTGTATAGTTTAAACTGCGAAAATAGTTCTTGATTACGCTGTTCAACAAATTTTTTGTACATTTGATTTTTCTTCCGAATATTTTTCAATAAGCTTGACGTAATCCACCCTTTTTTTGCTTTTTTAGATGGGAAACAGGCGCGGGTTGGAAAATAAGTATTGTATATTTCTACAAATTTTCCAAAAAAAAAGAGTTGTATGCGACGTTTGCATCCGTCATGGCGACGACGTGAGCCCAATTCACACAAGCAACTGCCTCTCTAAAGGCCTCGAGTCCATTTCCGGTAACGCGTTGTACTAGACGCCGCCTCGGCACCGTCTTGTTTACTTGTGTTTTAACGGCGAATAGAACTGGAAAGTGGTCGCTAATACTGTAGCCAACCACGGAAGTTAAATAACGATTCTCGTCAAAGTTTGTAATAAAAAGGTCAATAAGAGATTCGGTTGTAGGTGTAATTCTTGTTGGTTTAGTAACGGAATTGGCGCAGCCATTGGCTGAAATAACTGCAAGAAAATCTCTGGTAACGTTACTATCAGAAAGCAAATTTATATTAAAATCACCTCCTAACACCACGTGATATTTTTTGAGATTTACATAATTCAAAAATTTATCTAAAAATGAAAGAAAATTCATGATACGACCAGCAGGAGGACGGTAACAAACCGCAATAACCATGCAGCCCGATAGTGTACAAAAAAATTCATAATCAGGTGTAAGTTCACAAAATTCAAGCAAGGGGTCACAAGCAATTGATTTTTTAACCAGGACACAAACTCCACCACCGGCACCAGCTGTTCTATTTAAAAAATAAGAGTTATAATTTGGAAGCTGAATAACTTGTTCCGAACAGCTATACCAAGACTCAGTTAACATAAAAACATCCATCATGTCAAGTTCATTAAACAGTTCTTCGAGGGTTGCCGACTTATTAACGGCCGATTGCACGTTGAGGTGGAAACAGCGAAAAAATGTGTCACACAGGATTGGTTGATTTTTCAATTGATCAAAGGTATCGTACTTAACTGTGGCCATTATTGTTGAGAGTTTCCGTTAGCCGAAGCATTCTTTGTCTTACTTGCTCTTGAACAGCGAGCGACTGGTTGTCGTGCTTTGTCATATGTACTTGACACACAGACCAGGCTACACACCATAAGCAGGAATATTAGAGGGCGTATATATGCAAAAAATCGAAAAGGAACACGAAAAACAGAGCTCAATTCTAAAGCGAAGGTGTGGCATAATTCACAGAATAATTGGGATAACGAAGGAACCGACAGTATTACAGCGTCCTTCACATGTTCAGAAATTATCTGCATACAAAGAACACATTCAATTTTTGCGTATTTCACCGGGGTGATGTTACAGTTTTCACGCAAGTCACAAGAGCAGCAAAGGCAGGTTTGACAAATGCAGTTTTTCTCTACAAGCTCTGATGCGATCGGAAAAGGGCAAGCCATCTAACATATTTCAGGATCAATTTAAACCACTTTGGCAAGGTCGGCATCGCAGGTGATATGCAGTACAGGTGACTTTTCTGCCTTCCGCATGAGAACTCTGCCCTGGGATACCCAAACAAACTTCCAGTCTTTATCGCGCTTCGCCTGACGAGCCTTGCCCAGCAGTATTTTGTTTTCAACACAAAGGTGCTCATTTAAGTAGAGCGGGAGGTCACGGTCAAAACCGAGAAGACTGTGCCTTCCTGACAGTTAAATTATACTCCATGCGCTCTGATGCTCTCGTCTGTAGATACCACTAACTTTGATTTTGGAACAATATGGAAAAACTGAGAAAGCAGACGCGAATATTTCCCACAATAGGTGATTAAGAATATATAAACAGCGATAAAATGTTTATTTTCTCTATAAAAGTATTATAAACTCCTCGAAACACCATGTGAATTTTAGAAAAATAAGCACCTTAAAGAACATATACTTGGAAAATATACATCCCAAACAGCCATATTTTGGTAGCTTTAGTAAGAGCTTTTCTCGTTCGTGAAAAGCCATTAGTCCATTTGGAGGTGCCTGAATACCGGGTAGCTGGGAATTTTAGCCGCTCTCATCCGTTGAACCTTCACCCAGTTGTAATTTTGTATTTTTTTCCTTCGACAGACGTTGATTAGTTGATTTGTTGAGCTTGTTGCAAAGACATAGTCACTGCCCACTATACTCTCAGCAGTCACAAAGATATTTGGAATGGTTTCTTCGTTGTCACAGTGGTCACAGGCTGCAGTATCGGCCATCTCAATGCGGAAAGCGTAGGACAGCTGGCTATAAGTTCGAGCAGAGATATGTGTGTATGTGCTTTTCACCAAGAAAGAAAATAAGAAATGGAGCAAATGATACCTACAAAAAATTGTAAAAATAATCATACAAGTCCACGAAATCTTACAACGTGATAAAAGTGCATGAGCTCATGTTCCCTTGCTCTTTCGAACCATGAAATGAAAAAACTAATCGTGATTGTAAAATATGTTCTATTCATGACGGTTTGTTGTTTCCTGTGGCAGCACCAGTCTCTGGAACTTTCTGAAAGATTTGATCTACATACGTCATATCACACAGACCTATCCGATGCAGCGCACAGAGCTTTATCATGGTCAAGAAAGAAGGCATGCTGGTCGTTTTCTGTTCACGCAGCACTTCAGATATGACAACCTACAAAAAATATCCCTGTTTCATCGCAAGGATGGTGTAATGAGTGCGGTAGCGACATATTAAGCAAGTCTAAATCTTTTGGTTTAGTGTTGCGCAACACTACAAAACGCTGCTGCGACATAACAAAGCCGCCCGCGTTAGAAAAGGGAACCGCACAGTCGCTTCTCGTTGAGAGCGAAGAGCGTAGAAGGGTACACAAGCCGTCCACTGATGTCTGGCAATACAGCATTCGCCACTGCGTCCTTATAGTCAACGTTCCAATCGCTGCTCAAATGCTCCTCCCCCCCCCCCCCCACCTTCGCCTTCGCGTTTTTTCATGCGCCTTCAAAGCAAACAGGGCCTTGCTTCAACAGCATCTGATGGCATGCTTCACCCGCGGATTAATCTTATCACATGCGCTCTCTGATCGACGGAGATGGGCCGATACGTTTGATCAACCGTGTTCGTCTTGGCCGTTCACGCGCTTTTGCCCACGCGTAGATCATACAGTACGCATAGCAATGACGTCGATGGGGGCTTTTTACGGAACATGTTGGCAATGGTGACGTCGACGGCGAGAATCTATCGATAGTGTTCGTATAGTTGATACCGCATTAACACACGGATGAGATAAAACACGAAATTATATGTTTACTGGGATGCTTTATTGCCTCTCCTAAGAAGCCCTTCAGATTTACATACGTTCCGATCCCATAAACAGGAGGGACTTTTCGTCATTTTAGGTGCAGATCTCGTGTAACATGGGTATCAATGTAATGCGAAGCATGCGCAAGGAGTGTGACATTGTACTTTTGCGAAACATTACAAAATCATGGTAAGTACACGTATACGAATCTAGTCGCTCAGACATACGTTGAACAGTCACGCATACTTTATATAACCAGATGTTTACAGTTGTGCAACGATGCTAAGAGCAACATGGTTACTACCAACACAGAAGAGGTAAGTAGATATGCAGCGCTGGTACTTGCGAGGATGGTAACTCTGGTTAGTGGGGCGTAGATCAACTTCTGCGGATGTTGATGAAGTGTATAACTGACGCTAAGCTCACGTCAATCCTGTGTCCTATAGGAGTACATATGTGATGTTTATAAAATTGAACGGCCAGCAACGCAACCACAATTGCTGTTTCGCCAGCAATAATTTGTTTTTACGAAGCACTTTCGAGACCTAACGTGACGCTGTGGTACTGTACTCTATTGCCATGCAGAATGCTTGGTTTAAATTCGTGCTGGGACCCCTACATTTACCTTTTGCATTCATCGGGTCGCAGCTGCCGGTTTTAGTTTTTCTTGGCATTCTTACACTTATATTACAAATGTGTGTTCCCGCCGATTGAGGGTCAACAAATTGTCAATCACTCATGTCGTATACCCGCATACCGCCACACGGGGTATGTTGGTATGTGCCACATATGTTTGGAAGAAAAGGTTTCACGACGTACGCACGCCACGGAATTTGCAAGTTAATCATGTCATGGCCCGTCAAACTTATTCAAAAAACATTTTTACCCCTAAATACTAATTATAATTTACCCCAAGATAACGAGGCTATATTCGTAGTATATATTGTGGCATACAATATACGGCGGCATATGTTACGTATATTGCCTCCTTACCTAGTAGACGAAAATTTGTATGAGATATATGGCGATATATACACCCGTGGGTGAATAGATAGATAGATAGATGGATAGATAGATAGATAGATAGATAGATAGATAGATAGATAGATAGATAGATAGATAGATAGATAGATTCGAAAAGCAATGGCAAAACGCATAACTTCGCCATATAATATGTCTTGGTTCTCTACTGTTAGTTCGCGTTCTTTACACAGGAGAATTCTAGGGACCTGAGAAGACCATAGCGAAATCATGAAAACAGGAATCAAGTTTGCACCACCACAATACTCGTACAAAAAAACGAAAGAGCTTTGTTCACCTAACTTGATCGAGCGTTGTTTTCCCTGGGTTGTTTAAAGAATAAAGTAAGAACTACAAATGTACTCCTTAAGACTGGGATATGCGTGCAGTATTTTACAATGCACTAAAAAATAAAAATGAAGGAAAACAAAAGACTCCTCAAGATCACAACGAGAAGTCGAAATGAAACAGAAACTTGTTTGTTTGTTTTGGTAGACATCTTGTAGTATTCTGTGAAACTAATTCACGGGCTGAAAAAAAAAAACGCCCCAACGGGCAGCATTGAACGTATTACTGCACGGTGATTGTCGCCCCGTGTCTGCGCGACTAATGAACTCGGCCACAATTGCCGACGGCCCGCTTGCGAGAGGAGAGCTTATCAATATACTACAAGCATTTGACGAATCGCCTTGCAAAAAAACGGTTTAGGGCACAATGTTATGCCAATAGCGGCACGTTGAGAGTGACTTCAATCGAAAGCTTAGGGTAAGGACTACATAGGCACTGACCATTATTAGAACCTAATTAGTTTGACTGCTGTGAACGTTTTTGTATCGAAAAACAGGCCACTTTTTTACGCTTCTATGGACTCCCATTGTACGATCTTCAACATCTCTGGGAACAAAATTTAAGCTTACCCCAACAAGATCGCTGAAGCCATCTCGTCTGTTTAGGTTTCCAAACGCGCTCTGTTAGCTGCCTTTTTCAACATTCCCCTTCTACAGTTATTTATTCAAGAAAAAATCACTGGTTCCATTGTAAACCCTCTAGCTTCGAGCCGGGCTTCGAGCTTCCCGGCCGCATCCTTTCAAAACAGAGGTGGGACGAAATTTGTAACTCGATTGATGATCAGGTTCGAAATGGCAAAACGCGGAACTTACTCAAACACCTCCTAAATGAAACCAACACCCGCACAAATCAGCGTCATTTTATCGTGAAGATACTTCATCAGGCTAAACGGACAGTGTCACCGGAAGATGTTGCGGCTGCATTTCCGATGGAGGCGGAAATGTCGTAGGCCCGTGTGCTCAGATTTGGGTGCACGTTAAAGAACCCCAGGTGGTCAAAATTTCCGGAGCCCTCCACTACGACGTCTCTCATAATCATATAGTAGTTTTGGGACGTTAAACCCCTCAAATCAATCAATCAATCACCGGAAGTTGTTGTCAAGAACCTCGTGGAAAAAAATCTCGCGCTTCCCACGGGCCCTGTGACCCCTCACCCTGATTACGCTGGCAGCGACAACACTAACTTAGACGCCGACTTTTCTATTGAAGATGTGCGCCGAGCTCTCCATGAGCTCAATGGCCGCTCAGCCCCTGGCCCCGATGGCATCACCAACAAGCTCCTACGCAACCTGGACGATTCCTCCGTCACTTACCTCACCGACACTATCAACGAAATATGGAAGAAGGGTGAGATACCCGATGCCTGGAAACTAGCTCACACGATTCTCATACCCAAACCGGGAAAGACGCCGAGCCTAGATAACCTACGCCCCATATCTCTCACGTCGTGCTTGGGCAAAGTGGCTGAGCACTTCGTCCTCAACAGGGTTGGTCGATACATCGAAGATAAATAACGACTGCATCCCGCACCACATGATTGGCTTTCGACCAGGGTTATCCACTGAAGACGCCATGTTACTCCTAAAGCATCAAATTCTAGATGGCGGAAACACTCGGGACACTAGTGCAATACTCGGTCTCGATTTAGAAAAGGCCTTCGATACAATAACGCACTCGTCAATCTTGAAAGCGATCGCAGCCCACGGCCTAGGTCATCGATTTTCCTACTTTGAACTTGAACTTTATTTCGCATCTATACATTGTACAGATAACAGGGACACAGACAAAAAGCCACATTAAGGCTTGACGAGGTCTGTGCCCCTTTTCTTTCGCAACAAACAGTTGGCGGGCAAGATCAAAATGCAATGCAAGAACAGATTCATGTACAGACACGCACAGTAAGAAATAGAGATAATTTAACACACTTGCATCCGAAAACAATGAACAAATTTATATACAAAGTTTGAAACGCGTCGCTATACACCTTCAGCACAAAAATACACAAAAATACATAGTAAACATACGAGCATAAGAAGTATTCACTAATGAATATACAAAAGTTCAAAAACGCTTCGCCTTGTACTTTTAACATAAAATGCATGTTCATTTAAAACACAATAGCGAATAAGATGTATGATCGGCACATCCAGATCCTTCGGGAGGGGAAATATGGCAGTTAATGAAGAGAGTTTAGCAAAGATGGTAAGGCATGACGTAATATTTGTTTTCCATAATTTGTTCTACAATGTGGGACGTGCCAGGTTTCTTTGTGACGTGTACTGAACGTGCTTGAATTTAATGTGAGCCTTGACAATTGCTCTAGAAAACCCATGCTATTCTTTCTTTCTATTAAAAACCGTTTTTGCAAAATTGTATTGTACACTGCCTTTAATGGTATGATATTTAACTGGTCAAAAATAGGGTCCGTGTGTGCATCGAATGGAGCATTTAAAATCGTTCGAACGGCTTTCTTTTGCAAAAGGAATAAAATGTTGATGTTTGAGCTGGTTGTGTTGCCCCATACGAGATGACAATAATTGATATGTGATAGAAAAAGAGAATTATAAAGTAAGAGCTTCACTTTCAATGGCAGCAAGAGGCGTAATCTTACTAGTATACCTGTGACTCGAGCAAGCTTATTGGCAATAGTGTTGACATGTTCATTTCATAACATGTTTTCCTGAAAAATGACGCCTAAACTTTTGACTGAAGGTACTACTTCTATCCCGGAAGTTCCTATCTGGAGACATCCATGGACTACTTGTTTTTTATTCTTTGGTTGAAAAAGCACGCCTTTTATTTTGGCAGCATTAATAGTTAGCGAGTTTGATAAACTCCATTTGTTTATTTGTTCTAGAGTATCATTGGCAGTGCTGATGAGTTCGGCAACGTTTCTAGAAGTGATAAATAAACTAGTGTCGTCCGCATAGATAACAAATCGTGCCGTAGTCTTAATATTCGGTAAATCATTTATATAAATGTTGAACAATAGTGGTCCAAGTATGCTCCCTTGCGGGACCCCAGCACGTATCGGTAAATTTTTTGAATAGTGATTGCCTATAACAACAGTTTGATACCTATACTGCAGATAAATTCTAATTAATTTCAGAAATGTTCCTCTAAAGCCGTAAATATCAAGTTTTGTTAGTAAAGTGTTGTGATTGATGGTATCGAAGGCCTTTGAAAATCAATGAATATGCCAAGGGTAACCAAATTTTCTTCAAAGCCTTGCAGAATTATTTCTTTTTGGGTCAATAATGCTAATTCAGTTGAGCGACCTTTTCTAAATCCAAATTGAAAATCTGTAAGAAGATTGTGCTTGTTACAGAATGAGGTTATTCTTACATTTATCAGCTTCTCGAGACATTTAGAAAAAATAGGCAGAATTGATATTGGTCTATAGTTCAAGAACTTGTTTTTGTCGCCAGATTTTAAAAGTGCTGTTACCTTCGCAATTTGCATGCATCTTGGAAATGTGCCGTTCGCCAGCGAAAGATTGTACACGTGCTCCAAGACAGGACCGATTAGATCTAGTACATGCTTTGCTGGGCGAATCTGCAGGTCATCGATATCGCAGCTTTTACTATTCCGAATACTGCGAAACATGCTTTGTATCTCTTGAGTGTCTGTCGGGTTTATGAATGCACTGTGAACGATTTCGGGTTTTAAATATTTTATGCATTGGAGATCATAGGAGCTATTTACAAGTGACACAAAATAGTTGTTAAAAGCGTCAGCTAAGGCCGTGCCTGAAATGAGCTCACTGTCTACTGTTAATTCCTCTAGATTATCTGCCTGTTGGTTTCCATGCAGTAAACTATTTAGCTTTCTCCATGTGACATCGGTTCGCATTATCGTTTCGGCAGGGAACAATTTCTCGAAGTACTGTATCTTTGCTGCCCTTAGGAACCCATTAACTTTATTCCGGAGTTTTTTAAACGCGGCTAAAACACTGCGTCTCTTGTCCTTCAGAACTGTTTAAAAAGAGCATCTTTTTGCTTTATCAATTTCAACGCACTGTCATTAATCCATGGCTTTCTTGCTTTTCTGGCTTTTTTGTTTTACGCTTGAATGATTTTGCGTAAGCGTTCTTAAATGCGGATAAAAACAACTCGTACGCTTTGTCGCAGTCGCTTTCGTCGTACACGTCTTACCAGCTTATGCGCGAGATTTCGTCGCGGAATTTATCAAGAGTGAATGGGTTAATATCTTGAAATGTGTAGTGCTGATCTGCGAAAGGATGCAAGGGCAACATAGATGAATTCACAATGAGAATTGTGAATTCATCATTATCCGCTCTTTTCTCACTCGACGCAGAGCCGTCCTCCGCGTAGGAGACCTAGTGTCGGAAGAAGTGGAGCTCGGACAGCGGGGCACTCCTAAGGGATCCGTCCTCTCGCCCACGCTCTTCAACTTCGTGATGATTGGGCTTTCCGAACTACTTTAGAAAATTGACGGGCGAAATCACACTATCTATGCGGATGATGTAACCATATGGTGCTCCGCGGGGTCGGATGGCTTCATTGAGTCCGCCCTGCAAGAGGCTATCGACACCGCCGAGTCTTACCTCGACCACACCGGTCTCAGGTGCTCACCCGCGAAGCCGGAGCTGCTGATATATTTTCCCAAACGCTGGGGTGCCAATCCCAAATGGTGAACCTCCGGCGGAACGCAATATCAGCCTCCACACCAGAGATGGTCGTACTGTACCCAGGCTAGACACCATCAAGGTCCTCGGCATGATCATCGAGTCCCGCGGAACCAACACCCAAACATTACACAACCTCAGGACTAAGACTGAAAATGCCATACGACTCGTACGTAGAGTAGCCAACAGGCACCATGGCCTCAAAGAACACAACCTGATGCGTTTCGTACACGCGTTTATTTTGTGCCATTTTACCTACGTTGCCACTATACACTAATGGCTACGTGCTGAGCGCAATCAACTCAATGCGCTGATTCGCAAGGTGGTCAAACGAGCCCTTGGCCTCCCTATCACCACTCCAATGTACAAACTCCTCGAGCTTGGCGTACATAACACGCTAAAAGAGATCGCCGAAGCTCAGGAACGCGCGCAATTGACCCGACTCACCACCACCAAGGCGGGCCGTCATATTCTGCGCGAGCTCGGCTTCTTCTCCTCGAGGGCCAGGGACCCCCCAGAGTTGACTCCAATTCCCCGTGAAACACGCGACCTTATCACGTTCGCTCCCATTCTACGAAATATACTCCCCGAATACAACAGAGGCCGGCGCATTGCGCGGGCGGCCGCCATTCTCAAGCGCATAGACATGGAAGCGGACAACGTCTCGTTCGTGGATGCTGCTGCCTATCGCAACAACCGAGCCTTCCCCGTGGTCGCGGTATCATCCACGCAGCAGACTCTTAACTTTGCCACAATCCTCACCCGAAACCCCGAAGTAGCGGAGCAAGTAGCTATAGCTATGTTCGACAGCAACGGGAATTCATCTACAGCGACTCCAGGCCAGCCATCAAAGCCTTCGGACGCGGAGTCATCTCCGACCAGGCATTACGTATCCTGCGAAAAGCGGACCCGAGTGCCCTGAAGCACCACACTGTCATCTGGTTTCCCGCCCATCTCGGCCAGGTGCCGGGTGCCCTATCCAACCTCAACGAGATCGCCCATGATGCAGCGCGCGCACTTACCGACCGCACTGCTACAGGGCAACCCCATCTTGCTGGGTTAGATACCAATCGGGATGCACCAATTACGTACAATGAAATTACAAAGCACTTTTACCTGGAACGCCGCATTTTTCCACCCCCACATCCAAAACTTAACCGACCGCAGGCATTAACCCTACGCCTATTACAGACACACACGTACCCAAACCTTGCCATGCTTCACGTTTATTATCCCGATGCATACCCCAGCGACACATGCCCATCATGTGGACACACAGCGACACTCGAACACATGCTCTGGGAGTGTAGAACAACTCCTCCCGACTCTACCTCAAGCAAGTGGGAGAGGTCCCTCAGGAGCTCACTTCTCGCCGACCAGCAATGGGCTGTTCAGCAGGCCCACGAAGCGGCCGCCAGGTACTCCCTGTCGGTCCCTACGTGGGAGACGCCCGCTACGCGCTAAGCGCGTCCTGCAGGACCGAAATAAAGTTTTTTCATTCTATTCCATACTCAATCGAGCCACTTCCTTGCGTACATATGCTCCGATTACATTCAGCAGTAACCAGAAGAAAATGTCATATATGCCGCAAAGTATATTCATGTACTTACCGGTATCTCTTGTTCAGATTATCCATCTTTTCCCGGGCTTCCTTTGGCGTGAATTGATTCGCGTCAAGGAGAAGTCCGGCGCTCAACTGCTCAACTCAGCTGTAAGTGCAACGTGCACCTTTGCACTCCGTGACATGCTCCTGAGATCACGCAGATGATTTTCCCATAACCTTATCAGGCGGATTTTCATAACCTTTCAGGCGGATGAGATTGTCCTATCATCTTCCGCGGTTCGTGCTGTCCAGTTAGTCCGTGTTTCACGCGCGCTCGCCGGCATACACTTACAGTGTCAAGAAATAAAAAATTCCGCCATATCCACGAAGTGAATGATGATGAGTGGGCGAAGCTCCGGAGGTAAACCTGGTAAACCATGAATCCTCTGTACATTTTGCCCACTCGATTTTATTACATCGCTCCCCCTAGCGTACGTCGCCGCACTAAATCGAACGATTGCCTACAACCAATGACACGCGCCATATGTGACATCATTCCTATTTTATAAGATCTCGCGTCTTTCATCAACTACAAGTACCGCTTTCTAGTTTATAACATCTTGCGTCTTTTCATCATCAGCTACAAGTACCACCATCTAGTAAACACTACAAGAACTAAACGAGAGGTGGCTACATACTGGAGACGGTACCGCCATCTAGTGAACACTGCAAGAACTAAACTAGAGGTGGTTACATACAGGGGATGGTGCCGCCATCTAGTGAACACTGCAAGAACTAAACTAGAGGTGGCTACATACAGGGGACGCACTGCCCACGCCCTAAGGAGCTTCGCCCCTAATATACTGGCTAGTGTGCCGAGCGCGCGCAATCCGTAGAAGAGAGGGTGGCTTCCCATGTGATGACTGCACTCAGATGCCACAAGTGGCGCTGCGTGTCGAGTGGGTGCACGGACGCGCGACATTTCTCTCGCCCTGTTGCTGCTGGAGCCCCGCCAAGTGTAAAATCAGTGTGCGACAGCTATCATCTGTTTTACTGTGAAGTTCGACGACGCCATATGTAGGCTGCAACATCCTGAGATGTTAAAAGCTAAGTGCCAATGCAAAGAAACGACGTGTTTTGTGCCGTTGTGTCAAAGAAGTGATTGATCGAACAAGGAAAATGTGTCGTGTTCCCCGCACCAACAGATCCAGCGCAGTTTCCTGAATGGAAAAGTAGGATCAATAGGGCAGACAAAAGGTTGTCGCCGAAGGCTGTCGTGTGAGAAAGGCATTTTGAGAGTGACTCCATCAAACTATCTTTTCTTATTAGTGTAAACAGTGTCAGGAACGAAATCACCGTTTCTGCATAATTTCAAATATCAATATTTATCTAAAAAATTGAAAATACCGTTTCAAATTTCAGACACACACGTTTTCCCCATTTCAACGTCAGATTCCCTTTGCAACAACGTATTGAGTATCACATGTAGCGAATGTCAGATTGTTCATTTTGCATGTTATCATTCTTTGTTTTCACTCGATTCCTAGTGGAATGCAGGCTAAGAGGTAAAGGTTTTTGGGTCTCCTGTGATAATTCTTATTCTCAAGAACAAAGCACAATTTGAAAATAACTCTGGTGGTTATCCTGCCAATGGTCTTTAAAATCCATTTTTTTGCGTACTGCAACCACTTTGAGCAATCGTCTTTCCGTCCATCTGTCCATCCAACTTTCCGCCCGTCCGTCTTTCTGTCCGTCTGTCCGTCCATCCGTCTGTCCGTCCGTCTGTTCATCCATCCGTCCATCTGCCTGTCCGTCCGTCTGTCTGTCTGTCTGTACGTCCGTGCGTCCATCCATCCATCCGTCCGTTCGTCTGTCTGTCTGTCTGTCTTTCCGCCTGTCTGTCCGTCCGCCTGTCTGTCCGTCCGTCCGTCCGTCCATCTGTCTGTCTGTCTGTCTGTCTGTCTGTCTGTCTGTCTGTCTGTCTGTCTGTCTGTCTGTCTGTCTGTCTGTCTGTCTGTCTGTCTGTCTGTCTGTCTGTCTGTCATATCGCCTACGCCTGGGTGCCCTCACGATCCCCCCTTAACTTAAGGTAAACCAAAATTAGTGTGGACGGGTAAGATGGTTTGATGAATATGACTCGCTGGTCCTGGCATGAATAATTTCACAATCCCATCACGTACGCCATCAAACATTTCTCGCCACACCTCTTTTTAACGCGTGAGAGTTACGAAAAAGCCAGCGTTGGCAACGTTGACCCTACGAATGCAAATAATAAACGTTTGTGTCCCAACAGAGAAATCGAAACCAAGCAATCTGCGTGAAAATCAAGTATTTAACTACAGAGCCACGCCAGGTCTCCGAAATACTTTGCAGAAGAAACTAAAGTTCGTGAAGTTGAAATTCTGGTTCCAGTGTCGGCTATTCAACTTTTTGCATATATTTTGCGCCACTTCCTAGTGTTTCGCCTAATAAAAAATACAACAGAGTCACCTTTCATCAGCATGCTTTGCACAGCATTGATTCCCAAGTTACGTGGGATCTGCCATTTTCTTGTTTGTTTGTTTTTTGTTTTTGTTTTGTATGTGGTAGCGGATGGCGAAAAGTATGTCACGAAATGACCAATACTGTGAAAACAATCGAGTGGCTCTTATACAATAACGCATTTTGTAAGGAACACTCCGAAAATACAAAAAAAATAAAAGTAAGCCTCACGCGGATCAGCGTCGTGAAAGCTTCGCCGCGCTTGCGGAGCGCAAGGACGGAACGCAAAGCACCCACTCGAACAGCAGCGCACCATGCGGGTGCCGCCGGCCGTCATCAGCTGCGGGGCCATCTCTTAGCCCGCGCTCAGCACACTAGCCAGTTTATATCTAGGCACTGTAATACACTTATCGGTGGTGGGCGCCGCCATTATCTCGGTTATTTGCCTAGCTGACGTTGCCAATCTTGGTTTCTTAAAACCGCTGTTAGCGGCATCGCCGCGGATTTGTGTGCCGTGTAACACCAGCGAACCATGGTGAACTGTTTAACGTACGCACGGTTTAGGCTGCCTGTGTAACAAAAGTATAAGACGGAAAATCTCATCCTAAATGCCGCATAATTGTCAGCTATAATAAGCTTATGCCGCATAAGCAATTTCTAAATTTGGCTGATGTACACACTGTAACCATTTACAATGACGAAAGACAAATGTTTCAAACCTGCAAGAATTGTTCACCGAGCAAGGACGAAAGTTGCCAGATCTCACGTGCAGTGATAATCAATGATATTCGAAGCAAGAATGGGAGTGGTTGATATGTCACTTTAAATTCAGCACAACTTACTAGGTGGACTAACTTATGCTGTACACGATTTTCATGTCATGATTATCATGTTTGCGTCTGGCATTTGTGTTCGAAGTCCATTCACGTCACGTAATACCAATTTGGTATATGTGAAGCTAGGAAAACGACCGCGAGCGTGCTATGAGCATAGCTTCTAATCAGGTTTTACATGGCACGAATGTAAAGATTATCATGTTTAGACATGTCATTTACTTTTGCCGTTCATTCGCGTCCCGAAATACCAAAGTTGATATATGTGAAGCTGGCGTAACGGCCGCGAGCGCATCATGAGCGTGGCTTGTAGTCCTGTCCTTATATGACAGGCAACTCATAATTATCATGTTTGCACCAGTCATATACTTTCGTCATCCATTCATGTCCCGTAATACCGAATTTGGTGTACGTGAAGCTAGCAAAACGGCCGCAAGCGCACTATGAGCTTAGCATGTAGTCACGACTTACATGACATGCATGCCATGATTTCCACATTAGAGTGCGCCACTTATGTTCTCCATGCAGTCATGTAATACCACAGTATTGCAATATGTCGTGTGAACGAAACTAGCGCAAGAGCAACCAGACTATGAAATGTAAATCATGACATTCCTTACATACATGTCATGATTTTCATGTTATGACTGGTCAGTTATGCGTGGCATACAGTCTTGATATGGCATACCAGTTTTGGTATAGATGCCATTATCCCAACGGCAAGGAGAGCTGAAAGTCGCATGCGGCTAGATAGATAGATAGATAGATAGATAGATAGATAGATAGATAGATAGATAGATAGATAGATAGATAGATAGATAGATAGATAGATAGATAGATAGATAGATAGATAGATAGATAGATAGATAAATTCAAAAAGCAATGGCAAAACGCATAGCTTCGCCATATAATATGCCTTGGTTCTCTACTGTTAGTTCGTGTTCTTTACACAGAAAAATTCTAGGGACCTGAGAAGACCATAGCAAAATCATGAAAACAGGAATCAAGTTTACACCACCACAATACTCGTACGAAAAAACGAAAGAGCTTTGTTCACCTAACTTGATCGAGCGTTGTTTTCCCTGGCGTGTACAAAGAATAAAGTAAGAACTACAAATGTATACCTTAAGACTGGGATATGCGTGCAGTATTTAACAATGCACTAAAAAAATAAAATGAAGGAAAACAAAAGACTCCTTAAGATCACAACGAGAAATCGAAACTGAAACAGAAACTTGTTTGTTTGTTTTGGTAGACATATTGTAGTATTCTGTGAAACTAAATCACGGGCTGAAAAAAATAACGCCCCAATGGGCAGCATTGAACGTATTACTGCACGGTGATTGTCGCCCCGTGTCTGCGCGACTAATGAACTCGGCCACGATTGCCGACGGGCCGCTTGCGAGAAGAGAGCTTATCAATATAATACAAGCATTTAAAGATTCGCCTTGCAAAAAAAAACGGGTTAGGGAACAATGTTATGCCAATAGCGGCACGTTGAGAGTGACTTCAATCGAAAGCTTAGGGTAAGGACTACATAGGCACTGACCATTATTAGAACCTAATTAGTTTGACTGCTGTGAACGTTTTTGTATCGAAAAACAGGCCACTTTTTTTACGCTTCTATAGACACCCATTGTACGATCTTCAACATTGCTGGGAACAAAATTTAAGCTTACCCCAACAAGATCGCTGAAGCCATCTCGTCTGTTTAGGTTTCCAAACGCGCTCTGTTAGCTGCGTTTTTCAACATTCACCCTCTACAATCATTTATTCAAAAAAAATCACTGGTTCCATTGTAAACCCTCTAGCTTCGAGCCGGGCTTCGAGCTTCCCGGCCGCATCCTTTCAAAACAGCAGTGGGACGAAATTCGTAACTCGATTGATGGTCAGGTTTGAAATGGCAAAACGTGGAACTTACTCAAACACCTCCTCAATGAAACCAACACCCGCACAAATCAGCGTCATTCCATCGTGAAGATACTTCATCAGCCTAAACAGACAGTGTCATCGGAAGATGTTGTCAAGAACCTCGAAGAAAAAAAATCTCCCGCTTCCCACGGGCCCTGTGACCCCTCACCCTCATTACTCTGGCAGCGACAACACTAACTTAGACGCCAACTTTTCTATTGAAGATGTGCGCCGAGCTCTCCATGAGCTCAATGGCCGCTCAGCCCCTGGCCCCGATGGCATCACCAACAAGCTCCTACGCAACCTGGACGATTCCTCCGTCACTTACCTCACCGACACTATCAACGAAATATGGAAGAAGGGTGAGATACCCGATGCCTGGAAACTAGCTCACACGGTTCTCATACCCAAACCGGGAAAGACGCCGAGCCTAGATAACCTACGCCCCATATCTCTCACGTCTCACGTCGTGCTTGGGCAAAGTGGCTGAGCACGTCGTCCTCAACAGGGTTGGTCGATACATCGAAGATAAATAACGACTGCATCCCGCACCACATGATTGACTTTCGACCAGTGTTATCCACTCAAGACGCCATGTTACTCCTAAAGTATCAAATTCTAGATGGCGAAACACTCGGGATACTCGTGCAATACTCGGACTCGATTTAGAAAAGGCGTTCGATACAATAACGCACTCGTCAATCTTGAAAGCGATCGCAGCCCACGGCCTAGGTCATCGATTTTACTACTTTATCCGCTCTTTTCTCACTCGACGCAGAGCCGTCCTCCGCGTAGGAGACCTAATGTCGGAAGAAGTGGAGCTCGGACAGCGGGGCACTCCTCAGGGATCCGCCCTCTCGCCCACGCTCTTCAACTTCGTGATGATCGGGCTTTCCGAACTACTTTCGAATATCGACGGGCTAAATCACACTATCTATGCGGATGATGTAACCATATGGTGCTCCACTGGGTCGGATGGCTTCATTGAGTCCGCCCTGCAAGAGGCTATCGACGCCGCCGAGTTTTACTTCGACCACACCGGTCTCAGGTGCTCACCCGCGAAGTCGGAGCTGTTGATATATTTTCCCAAACGCCGGGGTGCCAAGCCCAAAGGGTGGAAACCTCCGGCGGAACGCAATATCAGCCTCCACACCAGAGATGGTCGTACTGTACCCAGGGTAGACACCATCAAGGTCCTCGGCATGATCATCGAGTCCCGCGGAACCAACACCCAAACGGTACACAAGCTCAGGACTAAGACTGAAAATGCCATACGACTCGTACGTAGGGTAGCCAACAGGCACCATGGCCTCAAAGAAGACAACCTGATGCGTCTCGTACACGCGTTTGCTTTGTGCCATTTTACCTACGTTGCCGCTATACACAAATGGCAACGTGCTGAGCACAATCAACTCAATGCGCTTATTCGCAAGGTGGTCAAACGATTCTTGACCTCCCTATCACCACTCCAACGTACAAACTCCTCGAGCTTGGCGTACATAACACGCTAAAAGAGATTGCTGAAGCTCAGGAACAAGGTGCAATTGACCCGACTCACCACCACCAAGGCGGGCCGTCATATTCTGCGTGAGCTCGGCTTCTTCTTTTCGAGGGCCAGGGACCCCCCTCCCCCCAGAGTTGACTCCGATTCCCCGTGAAATCCGCGACCTTATCACGATCGCTCCCATTCCACGAAATGAACACCCCGAATACAACAGAGGCAGGCGCATTGCGCGGGCGACCGCCATTCTCCAGCGCATAGGCATCGAAGCGGACAACGTCTCGTTCGTGGATGCTGCTGCCTATCGCAACAACCGAGCCTTCCCCGTGGTCGCGGTATCATCCACGCAGCAGACTCAACTTTGCCACAATCCTCACCCGAAACCCCGAAGTAGCGGAGCAAGTAGCTATAGCTATAGCTATGCTCGACAGCAAACGGGAATTCATCTACAGCGACTCCAGGCCAGCCATCAAAGCCTTCGGACGCGGAGTCATCTCCGACCAGGCATTACGTATCCTGCGAAAAGCGGACCCGAGTGCCCTGAAGCACCACACTGTCATCTGGTTTCCCGCCCATCTTGGCCAGGTGCCGGGTGCCCTATCCAACCTCAACGAGATCGCCCATGATGCAGCGCGCGCACTTACCGACCGCACTGCTACAGGGCAACCCCATCTTGCTGGGTTAGATACCAATCGGGATGCACCAATTACGTACAATGAAATTACAAAGCACTTTTACCTTGAACGCCGCATTTTTCCACCCCCACATCCGAAACTTAACCGACCGCAGGCATTAACCCTACGCCTATTACAGACACACACGTACCCAAACCTTGCCATGCTTCACGTTTATTATCCCGATGCATGCCCCAGCGACACATGCCCATCATGTGGACACACAGCGACACTTGCACGCATGCTCTGGGAGTGTAGAACAACTCCTCCCGACTCTACCTCAAGCAAGTGGGAGAGGTCCCTCAGGAGCTCACTTCTCGCCGACCAGCAATGGGCCGTCCAGCAGGCCCACGAAGCGGCCGCCAGGTACTGTCAGTCCCTACGTGGGAGACGCTTGCTACGCGCTAAGCGCGTCCTGCAGGACTAAAATAAAGTTTTTTCATTCCATTCCATTCGAGCCGGGACCACTAGGGGCGCTGGCTGTTATTTGTCCAGAAAAGCTGGATATGAGGTCAGCTGAAGGCTCTTATTATAACGTAAGGAACACCTTACGCATGAGCTCGTAGTACCGCCGCGCTTTAATGCAAGCGTCTATGCCCTCTAACGCTTCGCAGTTGCTGCTGCTCGTATCAAGCGTTCCAGATACGGTCAAGGAAAGGCGAAAAAAAAGTAGGCTCTGTAGGGTCACCCATCTGACAAAACTGGGGGTCCCTAAAGAGCAGTCGAATATTTTTCGGGAGGAGATCTGCTGCATAGAAGACTTAAAAAGAGAGGTAATTGATTACCGGTGATGAATTATAAGAAAATATAATTGAATTACCGTGAACGTTACAGTTTCTAAAATTAGTCAATTACGCTACAAACTTTGGAGAAAGTGCAATTGATTTACGTAGTTCAGCGAACTGGGAGCACGGGAGTAACACAGACACGAAGCAAAGAGGAGGCACACAGCACCCTTTGCTTCGTGTCTTTGTTACTCCCGCACTCCCAGTTAGCTGAACAGTCATCAATTACCAACTAGCCCACCTTTCCATCCTAATGATGTAAGGTAATCGATTTCTTGTAACACGCTTCGTACCATCCTTATCGATAGCAATCTCCGCTCTCCGGAATGACTTGAGAACGACTAAAATGATGAGACAGCGATTACGAAATACGATTGTTTTTCCCCGGTCATGTTTCAACGCATGGAGATTGCATAGTGTGTTTCACAAAAAAAACATGCTTGACACCATCTTCCTCACCTAGTCAATTAAACATTTTTAATCGTAATAGGTTAGAAAGCTGTTCGGGTACCATTCAACAAAGACAAAACTGTGTACCTACCTTGTGAAACATGAAATAATGGCTAAAGTTTTAAACACGCTCATTTGATGCCTGGCAACGCTTATCTGCGACGAGAAAAGAATTGCCTTCATGAACTCCTCGTGCGAAGGCGATCCTCGTGGTCGACCGCAGATTCTCATCCTTAACTAGACTTGTTCAACTGAAACCTTCTTTTTTATTCCGCACTTCCTCAGTGAACAGTACTTTTTTTTTCACAGAAGTAGGTAATTCCAGAGATGGCTTGAACCTAGTAGGCGCATAACATAGTGCCTAGCCAAAGCGACCGGCATGCGGACTTTGGCCCTCGTGTTTTGAAACGCCTGCTATAGTGGTATAAAGTATTTTTGAATAGCTCCAACATGCTTCGTAGAGATTTTGAGCTTTCTTTTTGTGCTTGGTCTTCGCGAGCTGCGTTTTTAAAGGTACCCTAAACCCAAACTGTACCAGCGGAAATTCAGATTACAACGCATTTTCTGTATCTCCACGTGATGAGTACAAAAAAAATTTCGGAGATAAAGCATGAGTTACTGAACTCACGTATTTATTATAGGAGCAAGACACAGTAAATGCTATCATCTTTCGCGTTTCCCTCACCCAGTTACGTGCCAGACAGGTTTTTTTTATTCCAATCAAAACGGGGATTACATTTTGCTGAACTGCAACTCTAAGCGTACTTCATTACATCATTAGTGTGCGCAATGTAATATTTATTTCGACCCAATCAAGAACACGCATCATATGCCCAGAAATTGCCCCGCCGCGGTGGTCTAGTGGCTGAGGTACTCGGCTGCTGACCCGCAGGTCGCGGGATCGAATACTGGCTGCGGCGGCTGAATTTCCGATGGAGGCGTAAATGTTGTAGGCCCATGTGATCAGATTTGGGTGCATGGTAAAGAACCCCAGGTGGTCGAAATTTCCAGAGTCCTCCACTACTTCGTCTCTCATAATTATATGGCGGTTTTGGGGCATTAAATCCCAAACAGTTTCTAAAATTAGACCCAGTCAATTACACCCAGAAATTACTCGCTTTTGGTAGCAGAAATTGTTGATGCATGGCGCTGCAGTCGGTGACGAAACGTACTTTCGAAACAAATGAAAATCTCAAACGCTTCACTGTCACCATTTGTCCTAACATCACAGCAATCAAGATCCATATCAAGAAAACGGTCAATAAATAATTCTCGACTAAGCCGCACAAGGCTTGGAACGGCAAAACTGGACGGCTTTGAAGGCCAGTCCGGTTGTTTCTGGGTCACTTCTACATCATAGCTAGGTGATGGAGGTTGTTTCTAGGTTGTACTAGACTTTTGCTCACTGGGTTGTTTCTTCGTTTATCTGTGTTGTGCGAGTTAAGCCACATACAGTCACAAGCATGACACGGTCATCCTAACTCCAGAGCCATGATCTTTCTCCGAAACCATCAAGCGCTCGCACCTCTCACAGGTCATGGTACCATTGTCTTCAGCGTAAGCCTTTCATCACTTCGGGGTCTTCACGCAGCCACCGTTGCCTTTCGCGTTCCTCAACATTTTCACGTTGTATGCCCTCGGGCTGTGCGACTCGCCGCCATTGCTTCGAAGTCATCTGTAGGGCGAATTTTGTACCAACGGAGATTAGGGGTAATTACTCAATTTTTGTGGCACATGTGCGTTTATGGTATTGAAAGTTTTCTTGATCGACTCGCAAAAAACGATTTGCTTAAAAGCTTCGCTGTTAAAACAATGTGCCTAACTCAGGGCGCGGGGACCTTTAAGTCTTCCCTGTGTTGACACTAAGAGACGTTCTGCAAAGGCCGCATTTTAGATGGTTGACAGCATCCTTAGAATGCAGCACAAGAGTGAAAAAAAGAATAAGTAGAACCCACGGTTTCTCGTGCTTGTTGTCTTGGGGTATAAACAAGTTGTAGCCTCTCTCTCATTTTTATTACGAAGTTTCTTTCATGGCATATTTTAATTTGGTTCTCAATTATTTAATTAATTATTCATTTGACGATATTTCATAATCTTCATGGCTGGTTAGCGACGTTGCATTAAAACTTCGTTCAGTGAGACACACAAAATAAATTTGTCGTTGAGGTAATTAAGTGCAGTAGTGTTTACTTACGTAAAGTATATTCAAGTACGATACTTCGTGTGTAGAAAAAAATTGAGCCATTAATTGAGAATTTCGAAATATGTGAGAGCCGGAAGAGTGTTTTTAAGCGAGGCTTCAATTACTCCTTAACGAGAAATATTATAGAAATAATCGTAATTATATCTAAGGATCTCAAAACTTGAAGCAGCGATGTATAGCTCTCTGATCAGCTTGAGGGAATCAGTGGTGATATTCTCAACTTCCGCTATTTTCTGTGAGATTTGACACAAGCGTGACATGTACAGAGGTGCGACGTTAGGTACAAGAGACATGAAACACAAAGAGACGTGCAAATAAGCAGCATTTTATATCTTAAACTGAGAATGCAACAACAACAAAAAATGAAGCTAAATTGAAGCGTTTATTTTAAGGTCATGAAGCACACACTATTATTTGCATTCAGTAGGTTTCAGTCACTAAGTGACCCAGTCAAGCCAGCGTCTACGTTACGCACGTTGTTAACTTGTGAGGTGTTTCGGAGTTGTTGTATGGACTGCGTGCTGAAAAAGTGGGCCAAGATGCTGGTTTTTATTACTTATCGTCGCCATATTTATGCGGCGGTTTGAATCTTGCTGCCAGTTGTTCCAATAGAGCTGCTAAAGACGCTAACGAAGCGCCTTTGCCGGCTGGGGCATTAACCGAAGGCTGACGCTGAAGATCTAAAATGGTGGCAGCGTGAGCTCAAGAGAATGAATTGCAGCGCAATCAGGTAAGCTTGCAATTTACTCTGGTGGTCTTAAATTTCTAGCTGCGCACACGCTTATTCCAGGAGGACAGGCGGAGATCTGTTTGACTGGCAACGCACGTTTCGATGGGCGACGCCTGCATCCTTACAGTTGTGGACGTCGGCTCCGTGTTGTACTGTGGCGGCCTCCATGTTCTCAAGGCCCGCGGCATTCATATGCGCTCCCGACAGTAAAAACAAAAAATGAGGAGCTGCACAGTATTGTAAGTATTTATAATGCCTCTTCCGTTTCTTCTCGCTTTTTTTTCTTTTGGTGGTGGATCAATGCTCAGTTTATTTGAACGGGCCAACTAGCCCTACAGCGAGTTATGCTATTCACAACGACTCCAATGCGCGAATTATGAACCAGAAGTCATTCTATAAAGACAAACCATGCAAACACGGACCCAAGAAAAGAGTGCGGCAGCTTGGGATGACATGACGATAGTTATAGCGCGAGAACAAAACGACGACAGAGACACAATAATGCTCGTGTCCTTCGTGTCCTTCTTGTCTCTGTGTCATCGTTTTGTTCTCGGGCTATAATTATCGCCAAGAAAGGAGTCATGGCACCACGAACAGAGGCAATTGTGGTGTTCTCACTTGTTTTTGAGTGCGTGTTCGAACGCCATGTACTCTCTAGAAGGAATACATACCAACTATCTCAGCCCTCTGTAGAGATGCCAAACTGTCTTGATCATTAGAGTGGTGCAATGCTTTTCATAAATATGCACTGAGTCTACTACCAATAAAATTAGTCAGGTAAGTATAGGAAAGCACAAGCTATATCACTTAAGTTTCAGGACCTCAGGTAAAGCACAAACAGTTGAACCCGAAAGATATGGCCCATAGGCAAATCCTAATTCACTTATAAAATGTATCCCTGTTAGTGATAATGATGGTAGGAATACGAAACGTGTACAAGAAGTCTATATAGGCCACAGATAACGAAAAAAAATTATAGTATTTTACCTGGTTGATGTTACTTTGCACTGGCAGCTCTAAGAAGTGCATGAAGTGCATGCAGAGATATCTTTTTCGCCGAGGTCCTTGATTTTAAACTGGCTGCCATAATATTATAGGCACCCTTTTTGTTGGCAGCAGTTAATGATGAGACAATTATGGGGAAAAAATGAGACAACTTGACTGCTTTTTATTATTGTAAGGACGCATCATAACATTGTTGCTCACGAACTATAAAAAAGGCTATTTCACCAAGACACTTCGAAAATCATTTCAGAGGAAGGTGAATCGCCCTGCAGAAAGTTCTAAAATATTACGCATGACCCGTGCATGTAAACATTGTAGTGCACAGGAGAAATCAAGACAAACTTGAATGACACCGACACAACACTTTGTCCATATCATTGCAATCTTCATTGGTTCACTTTGTGCGCTCCATCTATGTTTTACATTGCCAACAGGCGCAAGCTTGTGCTCTTGTTTGTGAGAGTAGCTACGAAACGACCAGCTTTTGTGCAGAATCTGGGAGAATCGTACACTATCACATCTAACGTAATGTTCTACACTTGCCTCATATTGTAATTTAGGTACTGAAAACAACGCTCTGGAATGAAATTCAAGGTTGCATGAACTGGTGCAAAAGAATGCATGCTTTTTTTTTCAAAGTTGCTTTAACCTCAACAAAACAGTCTTACTGTGAATCGCTCTAGAAGATGAGCATGCTTTTGCCTAACTACCCGGTTCGATTAGAATTCCCTCAACGAAAGGACAAAACGAAGTTTTTGTGAGAGTCCAATTTCAGCAAGAACACACATATAGAGGTGATGAAAAAAGAACATACAAAAATTGGGCGGCTACCTTGCTGTGAACAAGAAAGCAGCTTTTGTCAGGGTGCAATGCCTGCAGAACACAAGTACAGGTGATTGGCACAGGTCCTAATAAAATTTAAGTGGCTACTTTGCCAAGAGAGAAAAAAAGAGCTTCTTGTGTTTCATACTTATACTCAGATCTCGCATGAATGTCACATGCAGGGGCGCCAAGCTGTGTACCACTGCAGAAGGTGATCCCGCCTGGTACACGCCCACTACCGCCAGATTGTCTCTATTGTTGTAAGGTCCGCATCTTCTCGTTCGAGATCAGTACCAGAAATGTTGTCTTGCTTAGGCAGCTGCTGCCTAACACTGAGGTTGTGAATCACCACGCTAGCTTTCACGATGTCTGACATGGAGAGTGTGCCATAGTTGTCCTCTGTACATCTGCAGGTCCTAAAAGTGGGCTTTGAGGACTTAGATGCACCAATCCACGACACACCACGGCAATGAGTGGGTGCAATCGGCTGATCCTGGCAGCTGCAGATTCCGCAGGATATGCTCCAGGGATAGGGACAAGCAGTCCTACAAAGATGCAGTGGTTACGCACTGTGTCCTGCGCAAGAGAGTATTCTAATTAGCCTAATATAAACATATGCTTGAATACGTACCAAACATTTTTCCCTCTTTTTAAAAGGTACCATGTCAGTGTACTGTTCTTCCTTTATAATATATAGGCATATACGCAAAATTACTTCTCTGATTGGGTTAGCTGATTCCGACTTCCGAAATACTCCAAGAAGAAAAATGGGTTTATTTATAAAAGGTTTTGAATCACTGCTCGATTCCTTCGTCAGAAGGATAAAACATGAAGATGCCGAAGTGCAACCTTTCACTGCTTTCATAGACTAGGTGAAGAGGCTGTGAGAAGGCAAGTGTTCTCTGTTGATGAGGGTGTCGTGCTTTAATTTGGTTGCATAAAAATGATGAGTGAGAGATGGCCGCTGACGAGTAGTGCACTCACGATTTTGTACCACTTGGTTTGGTTGTGCTTATGCTGTAAATGCAAAATCACAGATGATTTTTTGCAATCATTCGGGGTTTGTCTAGTGAGTTTTTATTTAGGGTGAGTGCCTTTGAGTTGTGGTTTGAAATATTTTATTTTATGTACCACTAGGCTGTGCTTGATTGTTTTTTTTTCTTTTCTCAAAGTAGTTCTCTCACATACGCATAATTTGCTTCTGTGTATGTACCTTTACCACGGCAATTACCACGTTCTTACTGTATCGATGACATGATACGCCTGGTAGCCGGTGGGGAAAAGAACCCAATTTATTGAACGTCAACTGGTTATATGCGCTGAATGCGTGCGTATCAGGTACATCTCTACACAGTTCATGCGTATATCTTGCGCCACGTGTACGATACACTTACCATGACATGGTTTAGTTACCTTGGTCATAGCATGTCCTGGCCTTACGAACTAATATACCGCCCAGCCAAATATTGTTAATTAGCTGGCCACGCGTGCTCGGGTACTAGCGAACGATGAAGACGACAAAGAAGGGGCGCACTGGCCGAGCAGTGCGCTAGAATGTATAGGCTCACCCTAATGATTAACATGTGGCCTCAGGTTTAGCTGCGGTCGCGATGTTGTGAGGCGCAAGGCCGGAACGCATCTATTGTCGACTATTCGAAAGCAAACGTAGTGCAGGCATTAAAAGCTTCAAAATGAATTTAAACAGCTCGTGCCTTTACAAAACATCCCCGGGAAAAGCTTCTGACACTTTTATGGCATGGGTGGAGTCTTGCGCTCATGCCATAAAACGTGATGGAACGATAAACAAATAATGAAGACGCATATCGTTTCAACTTTGTCTACTGTCCTTAGCGCGAAGTTGGGTTCCATCGATAACATTAAAACGCAGCGCTCATGGGTGGATTTGAATTTTTCTCACTGTTAGCTCATTGAAAAAAAGGGTGTCGTCAGGAATCGGATATCCGGAGTTTCGCCAGGCCTAGGCAATCCTGCTTAGCGCCCCTCGTTTTACCACGGACGCTTCTTTTGTGAAGATGTATATCTGTGTTTTACATTGTTCGCGTAAACGTTTATATCTGTACTAAAATATTACTCTTGGCTCTGCTGACTTGATTACCTATGCTTTTTTTTCACTCCTTAGACTTGTTCACCATGACCACCGTTGGCCCGTTTTAAGTTTCTAATTTCAGCAGAGTAGCTCTTCGACAAATTATTCCCTGCCCAACCCACACAAAAAGAAATATTGTCGTCATAAACAGATTTGTGAAACAGAAATTGGGTAAAACCCACTGCTCGCGACTGGTTAATTAAAAATGAAGATGAAAACAATTAACCCGTTCAACAGGCAAGTGCTGCAGAATGTACTGCGGCCAAGATGATTATATTTTGCGCAATTCTAATGACGTCAACACCAGAACATCTGCGAAACGAGCTTCATGATGACATGTTAAATTTTAGAGAATTCCACTAATTATTCCAAATATTCTCTGCTTCAGGAACAAGGTGTAAGCAGAAGGAACTGTACGGCCCTCTGCAAATTCATGGGTGACACAAGGTGGGTACATTATTAGTAGAACAGTGAAAATCAGTGATTCGATATTTTGGAAAATCCCGAATTTGTTGATCCTGTATCACAATTTGTTTTGTTTCGGAAGAAACTTTGCTACTTGGACCAAATCGGTTTCAATAACTGCTACCCCTAATGCTCTTCTTTTTTTTGAACGTGAATAATTTTTCATCACCCTGTCTTTTTCTTTCCTCAAACTTCACATTACATTTACCGTTGGTACCTTGCCAAATCCTCCGCAGTGGGTAGGCGCCCTTAATACAGGAGCAAGTAGACATCATCGACATTATTGCCAAGCGTGGATGACGAGGACGCGCAGAGAGTGATCGCGGACAAACAAGCAATGTCACAGGCAAAAGAGACCACGAACGCAACGAAGTCTGAACTGATTGAACAATGCATCTTCCCGGAAGACACCGCTACAAATGCCAAGACACCTAAGCCGAAGAAACGCAAACGTGACGATGCAGCGGATCACCAGGAGGGCTTCATCACTCACCTCGTCCCGACTACGCGTCGTATGTTGAGCACGCTTCGATGTCCGCCGACCCCGCAGTGCCCCGCCCCGAACCCCAAGGTACATCAGCGGGCTCGAACGACCATGCTGATGTCGGTTGGCGACCAGCCCGCCGTTGCCCTGGAGCCGCCGCTATGGACAGCCGCCACGACACCACACTTACCGACAGCGTCCTCGCCGTACCTCCCATGGTCAACGGGGATCCCCGGCACTCGCAGTGCCCGCGGTGGCCAACCCGGCTCACGGAAACGACTGCGGCTGGCACCCGAACTACTTTTTCGGCCACTGCTGCGCGGCTCGCCGCGGCTACTCGTCGGCCCTCAACACGATGGCGATTCCTCCGTAAGCCATGACATTCGTTGGTCACATGTACCAAAACGTGGCAGAGGTGCACGCGACGCGTCTGGAGACGGCGGCATAAATGTGCTCCCCAAGTACAAGTACGATGACCGCAAGAGCAAGTGGCGTGGCAAGAAGTGTTACAACTCAACTGAAGATTCATCGGACTCTTACCGGCTTAAGAGCCATCGAAACGTCTTCAGGGGGCACAAGGTGCTGAACACGTCGGGCTCACCTACTGTGGCTCCACACAAGCAGCCATCCCTGCCGCGGCCTGAAGAGGCCACGCCCACCCTGGTTGTCAAGCATCTCTCGCCCCCGCTACGTAGCCCACCACCGGAGGACGACAAGCATGTCACACCGTATTCGCTCGGCGGGTACCCGTTGTGCAGTGATGCGCAGGGCGCCTACGACAACGCGCAGGACGAAGATCATACAGAGGAAGAGGATATGCATGGTGGCTACAATAATGTGGCCTGCATCGTCTTAATCGTCTCGGTGGGGCTGTGCGTCATCATCACAGTTCTGCTTGCTTTGTACGCAGTGTGAATGGCCAAGGTTCACTAGGGTGGCAAGGCCGCTCGCTAAACTTGCTCAAGGGTTGATCCAGCGAGGGTGCGTAGGGTGAGCACAGACATGAGAAAAACTGGTGACCACGTGGATTGCGGATATGGGAAAGCTGGTTCGCCAAGTGTGGAGAAGGACATGACTTCCATTCTTGAGATGATGTGCACATGCTTTTCTGCGTCAGGATACACGGCGTTGTGGCAGCAACGAGGCGGCCGTACGTAACCGGTACTTCGTGGTCCCTGTCTTTTTTTTATAAAGCAGAAACATCAAGCCAACTGTGGAGAAAAATAAAGTTCCGGAACAGTATAGTGGTCCGCACTAACGTAAGACGTGACAATATCAGCACCAACCTGTCAGTTGCGCTTGGTATACGAAAGTAAGGGCTTTTCGTCCTTCAGAGAGCATCATACGAAGAATATACAAGGATTCAAAATGACAAAAAGGTAAGTGTGGCAGTTGAAACGAAGACCGCATTTTTCAACCTAAAAACAAATATTTCGTTTTTAACAGCGATATCATAAAGAGTAAACTAGGAGTTAGAATGGGTGAAGCCCATAATAACCGTGTTACACAGGCAAAGCAAGCTGGGTTACGACCAACCATGGTTAACTACGTTGAACCACGGTTAGCGCCAACCATGATTCACCGAAGTTACACACCGCGAAAGCATCCTCGGCTAAGGTGGCTAACGCCATCTGACGTAGACCAAATTAACTGACGCACTACTCAAGAGAGCCACTTCCTTGCGTACATATGCTCCGATTACATTCAGCAGTACCCAGGAGAAAATTTCATATATGTCCCAAAGTATATTCATGTACTTACCGGTATCTCTTGTTCAGATTGTCCATCGTTTTCCGGGCTTTCTTTAGTGTGAATTGCTCCGTGTCAAGGAGAACTCCGGCGCTCAACTCGGCTGTAAGTGCAACGTGCACCTTTGCACTGCGTGACATGCTCCTGAGAACACGCAGATGATTTTCCCTTAACTATATCAGGCGGATTTTCATAACCTTTCAGGTGGATCAGCTTTTCCCATAACCTTCCGCGGTTCGTGCTGTCCAGTTAGTCCGTGTTTCACGCGCGCTCGCCGGCATACACTTACAGTGTCTAGAAATACACTGGCTAGTGTGCCGAACGCGCGCAATCCGTAGAAGAGAGGGTGGCTTCGCATGTGATGACTGCACTCATATGCCACAAGTGGCGCTGCGTGTCGAGTGGATGCACGGACGCGCGACGTTTCTCTCAACCTGTTGCTGCTGGAGCCCCGCCAAGTGTAAAATCAGTGTGCGACAGCTATCATCTGTTTTACTGTGAAGTTTGACGATGCCATACGTAGGCTGCAACATCCTGAGATGTTAAAAGCTAAGTGGCATTGCAAAGAAACGACGTGTTTTGTGCCGCTGTGTCAAAGAAGTGGTTGATCGAGCAAAGAAAATGTGTCGTGTTCCCCGCACCAACAGATCCAGCGCAGTTTCCTGAATGGAAAAGTAGGATCAATAGGGAGACAGAAGGTTGACGCCAAAGGCTGTCGTGTGAGAAAGGCATTTTGAAAGTGACTCTATCGAATCATCTTTTCTTATTAGTGTAAACAGTGTCGTGAACGAAATCACTGCTTATGCATAATTCCAAATATCAAAATTTATCTAAAAAATTGAAAATACCGTTTCGAATTTCAGACACACACGTTTTCCCCATTTCAACGTCAGATACCCTTTGCAACAACGTATTGAGTATCACATGTAGCGAATGTCAGATTGTTCATTTTGCATGTTATCATTCTTTGTTTTCACTCGATTCCTAGTGGAATGCAGGCTAAGAGGTAAAGGTTTTTGGGTCTCCTGTGATAATTCTTATTCTCAAGAACAAAGCACAATTTGAAAATAACTCTGGTGGTTATCTTGCCAATGGTCTTTAAAATCCATTTTTTTGCGTACTGCAACCACTTTGAGCATACATCTTTCCGTCCATCTGTCCGTCCATGTTTTCATCCGTACGTCTGTCTGTCTGTCTGTCTGTCTGTCTGTCTGTCTGTCTGTCTGTCTGTCTGTCTGTCTGTCGTATCGCCTACGCCTCGGTGCCCTCACGATCTCCCCCTTAACTTCGGGTAAACCAAAGTTAGTGTGAACGGGTAAGATGGTTTGATGAATATGACTCGCTTTCACTTTCACTTTATTTCCTTAAAGTCCCCGAGTGGGGGCATTACATAAAGGGTGGGTGTACAGTAAGGATAGATGATACATGACCATTCAGGATGAGAGGTGCACTTTTACAGCATCAATGAAAGCATCTGGGTTGGTGGTGGCAACGACGGCGTGGGGAAGGCCGTTCCAGTCTACAATGGTGCGTGGGAAAAAAGAAGACGAGTAGGTGAGAGTACGGGTTTGTGGACGAGCAGCACTTAAGCCTGTACGAAGGGATATGCGAGCAGGCGGTGAGATATAAGGTGGCTGATTGAGTGAACTGTAATACATTTTGTGAAACAGGGATAGGCTGGCAATGCGACGCCGACAAGAAAGGGTGGGCAGGCCAGTTGCCACCTTTAATGAGGATACACTAACGTTATACAAATATAATGAGTGAATGAACCTGATGGCGCGGTTCTGCACCATTTCTAATGCGTCTATGAGATAATATTGATGAGGATTCCAGATTGCGGACGCGTACTCAAGTATTGGTCGAATTAAAGATTTGTATGCGATGAGTTTAACGTGAGAAGGAGAGCTGCGTAAATGACGTCTGAGAAAGCCTAGAGTTTCGTTACTGCATGACATGACGTTGGACACATGCGGCCACCAATTGAGATCTTTGGAGATAGTTACACCAAGATATTTGAAGGTACTAACTGATACTGGCGTGAATTATTTCACAATTCCGTCACGTACGCCATCAAACCCTTCTCGCCACACCTTTTGTTTAACGCGTGAGAGTTAAGAAAAAGCTGGCGTTGGCAACGTTGACCCTACGAATGCAAATAATAAGCGTTTGTGTCCCAGCAGAGGAATCTAAACCAAGCAATCTCTGTGGAAATCAAGTATTATACTACAGAGTCACGCCAGGTTTCCGAAATACTTTGCAAGAAGAAACTAATGTTTGTGAAACAGAAATTCTGGTTCTAGTGTTGGCTATTCACCTTTTTTGCATATATTTAGCACCACTACCTCATGTTTCGCCTAATAAAAAATACAACAGTCACCTTCCATCAGCATGCTTTGCACAGCATTGATTCCCAAGTTACGTGGGATCTGCCATTTTCTTTTTTTTTTGTAGGTGGTAGCGGATGGCGAAAAGTATGTCACGAAATGACCAATACTGTGAAAACAATCGAGTGGCCTTTATACAATAACGCATTTTGTAAGGAACACTCCGAAAATACAAAAAAATAAAAGTAAGCCTCACGCGGATCAGCGTCGTGAAAGCTTCGCCGCGCTTGCGGAGCGCAAGGACGGAACGCAAAGCACCCACTCGAACAGCAGCGCACCATGCGGGTGCCGCCGGCAGTCATCAGCTGCGGGGCCATCTCTTAGCCCGCGCTCAGCACACTAGCCAGTATATTTCTAGGCACTGTAATACACTTATCGGTGGTGGGCGCCGCCATTATCTCGGTTATTTGCCTAGCTGACGTTGCCAATCTTGGTTTCTTAAAACCGCTGTTAGCGGCATCACTGCGGTTTCGTGTGCCGTGTAACATCAGCGAACCATGGTTAACTGGTTAACGTAAGCACGGTTTAAGCTGCCTGTGTAACAAAAGTATAAGACTGAAAATCTCAACCTAAATTCCGCATGATTGTCAGCTATAATAAGCTTATGCCGCATAAGCAATTTCTAAATTTGGCTGATGTACACACTGTAACCATTTACAATGACGAAAGACAAATGTTTCAAACCTGCAAGAATTGTTCACCGAGCAAGGACGAAAGTTGCCAGATCTCACGTGCAGTGATAATCAATGATATTCGAAGCAAGAATGGGAGTGGTTGATATGTCACTTTAAATTCAGCACAACTTACTAGGTGGACTAACTTATGCTGTACACGATTTTCATGTCATGATTATCATGTTTGCGTCTGGCATTTGTGTTCGAAGTCCATTCACGTCACGTAATACCGATTTGGTATATGTGAAGCTAGCAAAACGACCGCGAGCCTGCTATGAGCATAGCTTCTAATCAGGTTTTACATGGCACGAATGTAAAGATTATCATGTTTAGACATGTCATTTACTTTTGCCGTTCATTCGCGTCCCGAAATACCAAAGTTGATATATGTGAAGCTGGCGTAACGGCCGCGAGCGCATCATGAGCGTGGCTTGTAGTCCTGTCCTTATATGACAGGCAACTCATAATTATCATGTTTGCACCAGTCATCTACTTTCGTCATCCATTCATGTCCCGTAATACCGAATTTGGTGTACGTGAAGCTAGCAAAACGGCCGCAAGCGCACTATGAGCTTAGCATGTAGTCACGACTTACATGACATGCATGCCATGATTTCCACATTAGAGTGCGCCTCTTATGTTCTCCATGCAGTCATGTAATACCACAGTATTGCAATAAGTCACGTGAACGAAACCAGCGCAAGAGCAACCAGACTATGAAATGTAAATCATGACATTCCTTACATACATGTCATGATTTTCATGTTATGACTGGTCAGTTATGCGTGGCATACAGTCTTGATATGGCATACCAGTTTTGGTATAGATGCCATTATCCCAACGGCAAGGAGAGCTGAAAGTCGTAGGCGGCTAGATAGATAGATAGATAGATAGATAGATAGATAGATAGATAGATAGATAGATAGATAGATAGATAGATAGATAGATAGATAGATAGATAGATAGATAGATAGAATGTTGTCGACTAAGGTTGCACGGTGGGCTTGTTGGTTATTCATGTTGTTCGAGGTATAGCGCATCCAGGACGGGAGAGAGAAGAAGACACAGAACACATACATGGCGCTAACTTTCAACAATGCGGTTTAATCCGAGAAACAGCAATACTTATACCCAAACATGGCGCGTCACAACCACGTGCTAGAACCAGAAAATTGTGATCTACTGCAACTCATGCAACATCCAAATAATGCGATTCTTTGCATTATTTGGATGTTGATACGCCACGTGGTGTCGTTCATGCGAACAAAGCTGCACCAGCAGCTTAGTTCACATGAACGACACCACGTGGCGTATCGAACTTAATAGTTCAAAAGTACCATGACGTATTCAGGGACGTAGCAACGAATAAAATATAATACAGAAACGGTGCACACACCATGTGACTGTCGCTTCACCTCAGTGCAGAGAAAATGGAGTGAGGTGCATCGGCGTTATCTCGACAGTTATGACTGCCAATGAATTGACAGTTATCCTAGGCATACCTTGCCAAATAGCTCGCAGCATTCCGTACGATATGTCTGGCCGTCACAGACGCACCGTTGGTGTATCAAAAAAAGCATAATTGTTTTTTGTTTGTTTGTACTTACTTTCTGCGCTGCCGTATCGGTGGGGATACCAGAGAAGCACGCTGCTTTCAGTTTTGGTGTGCACTGAGTGTCAAGCATTATGATTACGTACGAAAATAAAATTGCGGTGGTACCTTTTTTTTGCGCGCTACATAAGCTATGCTCACTTGCTCTTTGCGTTACGACGATTGATTGATTGATTTGTGTGGTTTAACGTCCCAAAACCACCATTTGATTATGAGAGACGCTGTAGTGGAGGGCTCCGGAAGTTTTGACCACCTGGGGTTCTTTAACGTGCACCCAAGTCTGAGTACACGGGCCTACAACATTTCCGCCTCCATCGGAAATGCAGCCGCCGCCGCCGGAATTCGATCCCGCGGCCTGCGGGTCAGCAGCCGAGTACCTTAGCCACTAGACCACCGCGGCGGGGCGCGTTACGACGAAGTAAAATTGAATAACTTTGAGAATTCAGAAAGGAGAGTATGAAAAAGAAGTGTGTGATGTGTATTTTTTGTTTTCATTAGGTTCTCGTCAAAATGACGCTGCCACCTCCAGCTTGGCGCCTTCAAAGCGTCTGTGGCTCAAACTTTTGAATGCAGTCAGGCTTGCTTTTACACCGCGCCTTGATCTCGGTGTCGCATGGACATATTCGCTCGCAATCAATGCCAGCACGGATCAAGTTCGGTTCAGATTAGCCACTCAGAAATTGAAAGTAACTATGAAACAGCACCTCATTTTATGTCGTGATCAAACCTGCGATCGAGCGTGCCTGTGTCAGCCCATGGCGACGCTGTCGGGTCCGCATGCTCCGCACATAGTACTCCGTACCCACGCGGGCAAAAAAAAAAAGAAAGAAAAAGCATCAGTGGTCTCCTCACTGAAACCTTTACGACAGAGTAGAACAAAAAATATTATTGAATAAAATAAAATTTTACGATACCTCTAAATATATGGTAAGGTATTACAGGGACTTTTTAACTGAGGAGAAAATTTTATTGTTTATTAAAGTGCTAATCTTCAAATATACACCGAAGGTTACGAGGAGTTCTTGGAGGAGCGGTCACCTCGCTTCTTTTTATTATATTGCTAAGCACTAATCCCAGTCATGGTGAAGTATACAGACATGTATCTGCAGATGATATAGGATTTTTCGCTTTAGATAATGATATACAATCGATATATAATCACTTACAAATGTTTAAGCAAGCATTCATTATTCGGTTGCAGGCTATTCATTTATGTCTCAATGTTTGAGAGAGACCAGTTACAGTTTTACTTTTGGATATAACCTAGTCACTATTATCCTAAATAACTTGCAACCTATACGGAACATATCACAGTTGAACTTGGTAAAATATCTGAGAATATCTTATGATAACCACCTTCTTTGGCATGCGACGAAGAAAGAGGTACGGGCACTAATAGTCTTACGAATACTGTGCAGCAGTCAATTAAGAATACGTAGAGATCCTATAAATATGTTTTACAAAATCTACATACATGTAACTTTTTAGGACACCGCTCGTTTAGCCCCGTATTAGCATTTGGATGTGCTTCAAATTCTGGTGCACCGGCTTAAAAATTGTGACTTGTACTCTTGGAAATCGTGGCCCGAATTTCTTCCTTGATTTACCTAAATTTACAGTCAATAGTATCCTCCACTTAGAAACGAGGTTGTCCTGTTTTTCAGTGCAGATTTAGAATAGTAACTGTGCCATTGCCTTTAAAGATTTATGGGAATTCTATAAACACGAGAATTATTTTCATATATACATATAGGAGTTCTTTTTTCTATCTTATTGACTTTGGTTTATAATCTATTGGTCCAACAAGCGCTTCGTATAACCACTTGTTGCACCATTAGATGTTAAACTGACTGAAGCTCCTTGCATCGGTATTGAAAGGCGGAACTTTAAAAACGTTTTCAGAATATGTATCCAAATCATGTTAAAATTTCGCATTACTATATACTAAACTAGCTCCTTTAGAGGCTTCTAGAACGGATAAATGTAGAAGAATATCATAGCTACGGATACCTCACACTTTGAAAAATAATCTAGCATCGGTATTTTTTCCAAGATCCTCCGTTGCTCATTCTCAATATGATTTCCCGATTTCTCATCAGTTTATTCAGCGGAATGGCTATAATAAAGCTAAGCCCATCAACCTTAAGTGTGACCATAGTTACAGATACTTTATCTGTGTGTTCGGCACTCGCTAAATAGTGGTTCTGAATTATCACGTGGCTTTGGGATGTAAAACTCTACAAAGTGCTATTACTATTATTCTCATATAAATCATGAACTTTTTTGTTTTCTGTTCCCTACCCACATAACTCTAATCAAATAATTGTGTGTGCCTGACCACAAAGGAAGTAAAATATAACGAAAATGAAGAAATAGTGGACGCTCCTGCGAAAGGCGCTCTCAGTGGTCTAATATTCTGAATTATATTGACAACAGCCCTCATGATTCGTGAATGATTGATTGATCGATATGTGGGGTTTAACGTCCCCAAACCACCATATGATTATGAGAGACGCTGTAGTAGAGGACTCCGGAAATTTCGACCACCTGGGGTTTTTTCAACGTGCACCCAAATCTGACCACACGGCCCTACAACATTTCCGCCTCCATCGGAAATGCAGCAGCCGCAGCCGGGATTCGATCCCGCGACCTGCGGGTCAGCAGCCGAGTACCTTAGCCACCGGACCACCGCGGCGGGGCTCGTCAGACTGAGAACACTAGTTATAATAACTTGACCCTGTGAAGTCATTTATCACTCACCTAAGCAAGTATTGACACCTCTTTTTCTTTTACCATAGCAATTACTGTTCAAAACGACAAGCAGTATAGTTACTTTTAATAAATTACACTTTCTCGCGTTTCAAAATTGAACAATAGTATATACGCACAAAGATGGTCTGGCTCCTTCCCCCTTTTCTAGTCTTGTAACAAGGACAAAACAACTGAAAAGTATTTCTTATCATGCATCCGCTTCAACTTACTGAGGGGAGACTTCGAATTACATTTCGTCATATCATATAATATATCCTTGGAAGCCCCTCATCGTCATTGTCTCTGAGACCTCCATTCTACAATGAATTTTTTTAATGATTCCGGATGGTGTTGACCTATACAATATAAGTTACCGTCATTAATTTATTGTACCAATTATATGAATGATTAGTAATACAATCTTTATGTCAACACTTTTTTTATAAATAATTCGTTTCTTGGCCAGTCGTGAAGAATGTGCGTAAGCTATACATATAGGTGATCATCGTCGACATCATCATCATCATCAAAAGGTAGAGCAGCTCCCTATGAAAAAAGAATAAACAGAAGTGATTACAAGAAACGAACAATAGCAGAAATAAAAGTGGCTCCATCTCGTATCACTGTCATCACTGTCAACACTGAGAACAAAACCAAATGTCCGTGTACGTCCATTTGGTTTTGTTCTCAATGTTGACAGTGATTCTTCCTCTTTTTCACTTTCTTCTTTCTTTTTTCTTTTTTTCCTTTTATTTTTTTCGTCTTTTTTCTTCTCTTTTTTCTTTTCTTTCTTTCTTTTTTTAGTTCCCTCTTATTCTCGCAAACATCTTTCAGGGCGAGAGGGACGCGGCAGCAAAGAAGTTCGGAAGTTCATGTTAGTATAACTCATCCCCTGATGAAGGGAGGACCCCTCCCGAAACTGTTGGGAAATAAATATATTTATTCTTGTTGACAATGCTCCCGTTGTGCCATATCCCATACCTATATATATATATATATATATATATATATATATATATATTCGGCAGGAATTCATGCACGCGTACACGCTATATATTTCTGCGCACGCTCATTAAATGAACAGCTGGCACATCATCGCCAATCAGGACCACTTCCATCAAGCACTGTGTAATCATTGCATGCTGATATTTATTAGCGCACTCTAAAAGAATACTGGCACGCCTGCCATGGACACTCAACAACTTTGTGCGCCCTTGTGGCTTCTTACTTAGTGGATGTTAAAGAAGTGGAGGACGTTGAGGGCACCCTTTTCAGGGTGTTTCTGCAACACCTTACAGTTTTCATTAGTTTACACCCTTAGGGTGCATAGAAAAACACCCTTTTTGGAAGGTGCTGAGTTAACACCTTTAGAGAGTCGTCTATGAGACAAGCCCACTTACACCCTTTTGGTAGTAAACATTTTTACTGTGTATCTTTCAAGGAGGGAGGGGGGAGTTCGTCGCGGTGCCCCCGTTCCCTATTTATATGGGGCCAATTTTGCGCTCTTTCAGGGGGCTAGCTGCCGCCTTCCCCCGTGGTTTTGCCTGCGTGGTTTCGCCTCCCTTAAGCCAAGTAACGACGACAGTTTCAGTGAAGGAAGTGACTTTCAGGTCTTTGGAGCATACCTTGGAGCAGAAAAAGCACCCCTTTGAGCAGCCATGAGTACTTTCGGAGCAAAATAATTGATAGTTTGGAGGAGCTATTGCTGTTTAGGGAGCAGACACTGAATTTGTCATAAAATAATTGAAGTTTACAGCATGGTTGAATGATATTCTAAATAATAACATTGATTATGAAATATCTTTATCAGACAATAATAAATTCAAATTTGATAAAGGAAATAATGGTGGATTGTTAAAAATGTGTTGTGATTTAGTTAAATATGAATCACAGCTCTAATTTAAAATACTAATATTTGTGGTGAAAATCAAATCAAACCAGCAAAGCTGAGAACCACAATTTAGAAGTGATCACAGTTTCATATAACTGTTGTCAAATAAGCAGTAGACAATCAGTATAATATAAAAGCAATTGTGCTCCTTTTCACAATTCACCTTAGTAGCCTAACCCCCGTATTCTAGAACGCTCCTTCACTCTATGCTCCACCTTCACTTGAGGAAGCCGATGGGAGCGCGATCTCTAGGCAGGGCAAGTCACTGCATATCAGCGATAATTTGCTGCTATCCTTGAGTAGCGCAGCGTCATTTTCAGCTGAGCAGCGGCGCAGTGCGCAACTCTGTCAAGTGAAGGGTGAAAGTCGAGTCGAGGAGCGTTTGTGAAGACGGGGGTAAGTGTCGAGGTGAGAAAAAAACAGCGAAATGAGCGATATGCCTAATATGCTAGTTCATGTTGCCTAAATAAGATAGGAGCCGATAATGCTGCAGAGTGGGTTAATAATAGAAAAGTGTGATCATATTACACATATTTTTTACAGTTTTTTGCGAACCGATGGGTCGGTCAAAATGTAAACGTGCTTCATTCTCATTCTCTCAGTGTCATTATGGAGCAGTTAGGAGCATTTTCTAACAAATGTGACTGTTTGAAGTAGCATGGAGCAACATTTCAGTTTCGTGGTAGTTTGGAGCAATTGGAGCAGCACTTACGTCACTGCCGCATACGACAGTGACCGACGCGGGTTCGTCGGCTTGGCGCGGCTCATCGTGCGCTTGGCTATCTGCGTCGCAACCTGCGCTTTGTTCCTCTCCCGGTAAAACTACTAGTGTATTTATCTTGTTAGACCAAAACTTGAGTACGCTTGCTCAGTTAGGGACCCACATCAAACCAACCTCTCATCCGCGCTGGAATCCATACAACATTGTGGGGATAGGTTTGTTCTTTCGGAGTATTCTTATCACACCAGAGTGACCGAACTCAAGTCATGTCTTCATCATCAAACCCTTGAGCAGCACCGCAAAACTGCAAGATTGTATTTTCATAATTTCTATCACCTTCAATAGCAACAGGCTATAGAACCCTTGCACCCTTCTTCATCCCATCATTAGCCTATAAAAGCCGCTTATCCCCCGGCGTTGCGCAGTACCACTCGCGAGGAATCATTTTTCGTTAGGACTGCAAAGGACGGGAGCCAGTTTCCTGCCGACGTGGTGCACCACTCCAGTCATACATCCTTCAAGGCATCAATAGAAGCCATCATGTACTAGTTATACACATCCCTTATGTAACACCTCTCAAGGAGACTTTGAGGTACTAATAAATAATAAAGAAATCTGAAGTAGTTCTCTACCTAGGAGGGCAAGAGTAGGGGTTAGTTGGTTGTGCGTAGTTGACACTTACGACATTCTGTTTGAATGCGAAGAAAACGCACAAAAACACACGTGGTACACAATAGGAGCACTCCATCTGTTTACGTTATGGAAAAATGGCAAATATACGCAGGGTGATGATATACCACTCTGTATATATTTTTATAATACATGGACAGGCTTGATGGCGTGACACAAATGGCTCCTCTCATGTGCGCACCACACGTGCCCCCGGTGTCCTAATTTATCTAACCCTGAATATATTTGTCAGTTTTCTGGGTTCTACTTTCCGGCACCCTCTATAAATTAGCCATCTTTTATGAAATAAACAGTTCGCGCTCGTTTTGTGTACTTCGCGTGTGTTTTGTGTGTATATAATTGTGTTCAAACAGCCCGTCACAATTGTCAACTGGTTCTCCATTCTTGAATTTCAGGGCTTGGTCTGTTCGAACACAAGCATCTGTGCGTTCATGCTTGCGAGCCTCTGTGCGTGAAGTGTCGGTCGTTAATTCGAATAGTGTTTGAGGCAACGAATGTCGCTGAGCGCGAATGCCGGCTCGTGCAGCGCTTTTACAAGGCCCCGGAAACTCCTCGCTAGTTTCGGTTTCACACTACGTGTATGTCTGCTTTTTTTATAGAAAACGTGCAATAAAGAAAGGTCAGTTTACTTGTGCCGATCGAGTTTCGCCTTACTGAGAAATCAGTCAGCTTAATTTTTACCTCTTCAGAAAACGCGAACAAAATTAAAAAAAGAATAACAAAATTTTCAAATGACTGCATCGCCCAAGCGGCCAGCGGACCTGTGAGAAGGCACGAGCGCATTCCGCTTGCATGCGAAGTGGGAAAGAAGGGCTTCCACGGCAGCCTCCTCCTCTCAACTTCACGTCCTTTCTCCCTTTTTCAGGAAGTCACCAGTGATGTTACGAAAAAATTTTTCTATTCGTGACTTATTTCTAGTAGGATGCCCGGCAACTGCCAGTGGTAAAAGCACCGCTGCCGCGGCCCATAGCGAATACATGGGACGCATAGGGCATAGAGTTTCTTAATATACACTAGAGGGAACTCTGGCGCTAGTGTCTATGGGAGCTGCAATGCACAGCGCTTCAGCAAGCATGGGAATGATGGGTAGTACTCACATTTGTCTAAACTTCGTACTTCTGGCCTGCTCTTGGCTCCGTGTGTGTTCGTGTGGCTTGAAGCTGTTTTCTGACGAAACGAAAATCAGCAAATGTTCAGCGATTGCGCTTCACCATCGAATTACCTTTCCAAATTGGGTCACGAAGTTCATTAGGGGTGAATCTTTCTTTCAAAACAAAATCGAAACACAGCAATGAACGAAGCCGCAAGTATGATTCGCCGCCCGCAAGTACGAAGACTAGGCAAATGTGTGTACTACCCATCATTCCCATGGTCGCTGAACGATCGCAGCGCCAGAGTGCCCTCTAATTAATTTTGAGAAACTCTATGGCATAGGGAGCTTACGCCCCCTGCGAATCTGTTACAGCGGAGCTGTTAAGCCTTTAATTATTGAGGCCGTTTCGCGTGGAAATTCAAACAGTGCACGCAATCTTTGTCCTCTTCTGCTGCACTCCCAGAACACTTATGCTGATTGGTCCGGTGGGGATGTAATAACTCTAATGACTGAGACTGATGGAATGGGTACAAAGAGAGAGATAGAGAAAAAGAGGTAATTTTTAGGCAAAATAAAAATTCTTGATGAGACTGGATTTGTTAACACGTACCCACGATCTGAAGACGAGGTTCTTAATCACTCGGTTGTCCAGGCAAGCTAGCAGAGAATAACAGAGCCGTGTATGGTAAAATATGCAAAAGATGCGGCAAAGGAAGTGATGGTGAGGGTGAGAGATGTGAAGGTGAGAAGGAGAGGAATGACGGGGGGGGGGGGCAAAACGTAACAAATATAGAGAGAGAAATCACGAGTAAGAAAGGCCAGAAAAAGAGAGAAAAATTTTTGTTCTTTACACGCTATGCGATTTTTAACAATAACGGCTGCGTTCGTAGAGGGCGATCACTTCATTAACTCAAGATTTGTAACAAGCCAGTGGGAAACAGAATACACATTAAAAACAAAACAATGGAATGGACTGGCATTTTCAACTGAATAAAAAGCATATATAATTGAAAGGTTTACTTACACCCTCCGGCAACCACCTTACACATGCGCGAACAACCATGTGTCGCATTATACGAAATATTAACTAGCAACAATGATGTTTAAGAATCATCATCTTTTTACCAGACAGGTGCGCGTTCGTGTCACTGGTGTATTTGTTTCTCCGTTTATTTATATAGAAAGCTTACAAAATTTCCCTCAGCGAAATGATCACCTCAACAAACCCAATGCCTGGCGTGCCACGAGTGACGGTGCTCATCTGACGAGCCATTGCTGGCAGTGTGGTAAGCCTTCAGGTATGCTTTTTGTTCAGTTGTAAGCGCCAGCTTACAACTGAACGAAAGTCTTGGAAGAACACTAACATCATTTTAATACATAAGAAAGGAGATGACAAGGACTTGAAGAATTACCGGCCGATCAGCTTGCTCTCTGTAGTATACAAGCTATTTACAAAGGTAATTGCTAACAGAGTAAAGAAAACATTAGAATTCAATCAACCAAAGGAACAAGCAGGATTTCGAACAGCCTACTCACCATTCGACCACATTCATACTGTCAATCAGGTAATAGAGAAATGCTCAGAATATAACCAACCACTATACATAGCCTTCATAGATTACGAGAAGGCGTTTGATTTAGTAGAAATATCAGCCGTCATGCAGACACTGCAGAATCAGGGCGTCGATGAAGTATATATAAACATCCTAGAAGAAATCTACAGGGGATCAACTGCTACCATAGTGCTTCATAAAGAAAGCAACAGAATACCAATCAAGAAGGGTGTAAGGCAGGGGAACACAATCTCCCCAATGTAATTTACCGCGTGCTTACAGGAGGTTTTCAGAAGCGTAGAATGGGAACAGTTAGGGATAAGAGTTAATGGAGAGTACCTTAGTAACCTGCGCTTCGCCGATGACATTGCATTGCTGAGTAACTCAGGAGACGAATTGCAACTCATGATTACGGAGTTAGACAAGGAGAGCAGAAAGGTGGGTCTTAAAATTAATCTGCAGAAAACAAAAGTAATGAACAACAACCTCGGAAAAGAGCAGCGCTTCGAGATAGGTAATAGTGCACTTGAAGTTGTAAAAGGCTATGTCTACTTAGGGCAGGTAATAACCGCGGAGCCGAACCACGAGATTGAAGTAACAAGAAGAATAAGAATAGGGTGGAGCACATTTGGCAAGTACTCTCAAATTATGACAGGTAGATTGCCACTATCCCTCAAGAGGAAGGTATATAACAGCTGTATCTTGCCGTTACTTAGCTACGGAGCAGAAAGCTGGAGACTTACAAAGAGGGTTCAGCTTAAATTGCGGACGACGCAGCGAGCAATGGAAAGAGAAATGGTAGGTCTAACCATAAGAGACAAGAAGAGAGCAGAGTGGATTAGGGGACAAACGGGAGTTAAGGATATCATAGCTGCAATAAAGAAGAGGAAATGGACATGGGCCGGGCATGTAGCACGTAGACAGGATAATCACTGGTCATTAAGCGTAACTAAGTGGATTCCCAGAGAAGGCAAGTGGGTTGAAAGGAGACAGAAGGTTAGGTGGGCAGATGAGATTAAGAAGTTTGCGGGTATAAATTGGCAGCAGCAAGCACAGGACCGGGTTAACTTGCGGAACATGGGAGAGGCCTTTGTCCTGCAGTGGACGTAGTCAGGCTGATGATGATGGTGATGATGATGATGAAGCGCCAGCTTGTCCCGTCGTTTTCTTCTCGCTGTGCTTTGTGGCTCCCGCTGGGATGTTAACCCCTTCAACAATGTCCAGACCATCGCCTTCATATTTCAAACATTCTAAATCAGTTGTTGAAAATTTCTTTTACAACAGTTAGGTTTGAATCAGCACGTCAAAGTGGGGTGATATTTGTTTATAAGCACACAATAACAATAAATTGAGTTGTTGAGAGAAGAGTAAGTTATACCGGGTCCACTCAGTATAACTCACTGAATATTCTACGTTCAACGTTCAACGCGAACGACTTGGTTAGTTTGCTAAGCCTTTGGCACAAGTGGGATAAGACGCGTTACATTATTGCAAATCAACTCTAAGTGACAAAGAAAAAAAAGTAACAAGTATCATTTTTTAAATGTTTATAAACATGAACATGTTAACCTGTCCGACTGTTGACTCTTCTCCAGCCTATTGAACAGACAGACAAGTGAGAGCTGATTTCAACTTGTCAATTTTAGTGAATTAGTCACCTCAATTACCTCTTAGGTTCAGACAAGAACAGTAAACGACTTTCAAGGTCAAAAGCAATGGATACAAAATGGTGGATGCCCGTCCAGTTAGCATTTAGATTTAGCCGCATGGCAATGAACACAAGGTGGTGAAAATTTCCGGAGCCCTCTACTACGACATCCCTAGTAATCACATAGCGGTTTCAGGAAGTGAAACCCGAACGGCTACTGCTATAAATAAATATTATTATTATAAGCGGCTTTACATCTCCAAACCATGATATGATTGAGACATACTCAAGTGGAGGGCACCGAAAATTTTGATCACCTGGTGCTCTACAACTTCCACTAAATTTACAATCAGGTCTCTGGCATTTCACCTCAATCGAAATGCGACCTCCGCAGCCAGGATCAGAACTGTTAGTGCTGGATCATAAACCGATCACCGTAAGCATTGCAGCTCCCGGAGGCGGATGAGGTCAAAAAAAGTAAAGTGGTCGCTAGTACAGCGTATACTTACATATATCAAGTGTGTTGCGTTACGCACCCCTCGCCGCTTATCAGCCAGCACCGAAATCTGGCTTATCTGCTCCGGACAATAATCTGTTATCGCGCATGTGCCTTGATGAGCGTTCCTACCCCCTTCACTTACGGCGTGCCTTTATAATCGACTACGCACCACGCCGTGAGTCATTTCTTTTGTACGCCCCCTTACGGCAAGTATGCCACATTAAAACTTAGGTTCTTGCTTCTTACCGCGTCTTCTTCTCCCGGCTTAGAGCCCGTCTCGGCCAAACGTAACACATGCCACGAGGTCAGGGGCTAATAGTGCCACGCACCACCAGTTAACCATATTCCATTCAGTGCTGTATACAGTCTCGGCAATCGATGCAACGAGCTCTCTACGATTTCTTACATGCACACTGCCCCGCCGTGGTGGTCTAGTGGCTAAGGTACTTGGCTGCTGACCCGCAGGCCGCGGGATCGAATTCCGGCGGCGGCGGCTGCATTTCCGATGGAGGCGAGAATGCTTTAGGCCCGTGTGCTCAGATTTGGGTGCACGTTTAAGAACCCCAGGCAGTCGAAATTTCCGGAGTCCTCCACTACGGCGTCTCTCATAATCGTATGGTGTTTTTGGGACGTTAAACCCCACATATCTATCTATTCTTATATGCACACTATGCACAGCCGATAATAAAAGCGGCCAGAATGAGAGCAAGGTCACCCCGCGTCTATAGTTGACACACGATACATGCAACAATCATTCGACTATCGTGTACACGTGGGGTTGTTTTTTTCTCGCGTATTTCATCGCTTACGTATACGGATGTCTTTTTTTTCCTAGAGCGAGCAACTACCATGCCAAGTGTGCTTCAATACTGACATGGCTTTACAGCATGCGTGTCGAGCTACTTCTTCTGCATTTCGAGTGCAACACAGGGTAGTACATAGCTTGGTTTCACCTCATTAGCACTTACCAGTGTATGCACTCTCGTAAAAATAAACATTGCAGCTCCCACTAACACACCGCTGCGCAGAGTCGCCAAAAAAGGGAGGCTACCTCGCGTTATAGAGGGGGCATGCCTGAAAGAAGCTTGTGGATCATCTTGAGCTTGTTGGCTTGATTTCATAGCGGGAAACAGCGCAGATACACGATACACAGCGCCAAGTCCAGTCAGTGTTTCTTGACTCGTATACCCACGCTGCGTGTTTCCCGCAATTAGGTTGTGGAGCTGGGCGACCTTCTCCGTTTCCCTTTATTGGTCTCCTTTTTTTAATATTCATTAATTTTAGTCTCTTCCCTCTATCATTTTATGTACTTTTTGTCTTCGTTATTTCTCTCTTTCTCCATCTCTTTCTATATATGAAATTATATATATCGCTGCTTCCTCCCTTCCATCTTTTCCTTCCCCTTCTATTTCTGCATTTCTCGCTTCCACTTTCTTTCTATCCATCTTTTTTCTCTCTTTGTCCACATACCTCTCTTTCCTTTGTTTTTTAAACTCTTTGTCTTTATGCCATTCCTACCGTGTTTGTCCCGTTCTTTTCCATTTGTTTTTTTTCTGTGCTGTGCTTTACTCTCTCCCGTCTCCCTTTTGCAGCTTCTCGCGCTCCCATCTCTCATTCTTCCTTCTCTTTATCACCACCTCGCTATGCTGTGCTACACAAGACTATGGTACGCTCTGCTAGCATGTTTGAATAACAGAGCTGTTCTGACGCTCGACCTCGGATCATGGGTGCGAGGGTTCGAATGCTGCCTCGTTTAGAATCTCTGTTTCTTTTTTTCACTATCTCTATCTCTGTGCACTCTTTCCCTCATTCATCCGTACTTGCAGGTCATGTCGGACAGAGTTGGCGCGCGTGTTCAATAGTAAAAACAGAGAGGGACGAAGAGAGCACGAGTCCTACAGTTCATGATGATTATCCCTTCGGTACACGGACTATTGCTCGGCATAAACAGCTCCGCCGAGAAAAAATAGCGATGGAAATCCCACGTATACCGTGTACGCGAGGTGTCCATACACCAAAAAGTCATACAGTCAGTTATGCATTCGTCAAGGACGACTATGAAATTCAAAATCCATGTTTTCTTCTGAGTCGTTTTATGTTCGGAAAATTCTCGGCGCACACTTTTCGACACATCCAATAGGAAAACATTGACAGTGATTGTGTACAGGGTGAGAATCGTTTTAAAACTGTTCTGTTTTGTTGGGCGGAAGTTTTGTTGCAAATTACTCGATTTTAATGCAGTTTGCAACACCACATACACAAAAAACAGTAATTTATTCGCCTGCCCTGTTTCTTCAAGGGACTTCAGCGAAAATATAAATAAGAAACAAGAAAAACCACGATATTCTACGAAATTTCTTGATAGAGGGAAGTTAGTCACGTGCCAATGCGTGTGCGTGATGGCAATGCGGTGTGGCGCCGGAAGTATCGAGTTTTCGTCTTTCGCGTCAACGTAACTAGATGAATCGGGCATCGCCAACTTTCACCAGCGCTGACCCACGCAAACGCTTCTTCTGACTTTATTAGAATTTCGTGATTTTCGTTCGAGCACCAGAAGGCCTGCAAGCGGTTATCTGCTGCTCTGTTTCTTGACGTTAAAGGGGCGTACGACAATGTCACCCACGAAGCCATTCTCAGCGCACTAAAAGGAGTGGGACTTGGTGGCGAGATACATAGGTGGGTTCAGAGCTACCTACAGAAAAGATTATTTCACGTGTAGACAGAGAATGACCCGACACCCGAGTATTACTGTAGCCGAGGAGTCCCGCAAGGCGGAGTGCTAAGTCCGACGCTGTTCAACCTAACACTCATTGAACTAGTTGGCAAGCAACCAAGCAGTGTACGACTCTCCATTTATGCTGATGACATCTGTGTGTGGACATCAGGTGTGACTTGACTTCAACTTCGCGCTCGACTTCAGAAGGCAGCATCAGTGACATCGTACCACTTACGCAAACAAGGGCTTGAAATCGCAAGTGAGAAGTATGCAGTCGTGGCTTTCACCAGAAAACCAATGTCCGCTTACGGCATATCAATTAACGGGCAGTTGGTGTCATGCAGCCGGAGTCACAGGTTCTTGGGAGTCGTAATCGACTGAAACCTGTCTTGGACCCCACACGTAAACTACGTGAAAAAGCGGCTGACCACCATTTGTCACTTGTTCAGGTTTCTTGCCGGGAAAAGTTGGGGAATGTCTGTCGAGTCGACGTTACAGCTGTACAAGGTATTATTTATTGGATTTCTGCGGTATAGCCTACCTGTTATATCTAACACGTGCAAAACGAACCTGCGCACAATCCAAAATATTCAAGCCCAGGCGCTTAGGATATGCCTTGGTTTACCCCGCTGCGCATCGACAGCTGAAATAATTGCCATTGCACAGGACTACTCGATCATGACGCACGTCACCATTGAAACGATGCGTACGTACCTCAGGCAACATGCTAGGAATCCTTCCCACCACTTGGCAACCCTCGCTACTGAGAGGCCTCGCACAAAATTTAGTACAATTGTCTGTGCACATAGTGCGTCGTTTACGTCAGGTTTTACGCCTGCTGAGAAACTGGTGTATCCTCCGTGGTGCCTGACACTTCCGCAAGTACGTGTTTCAATTCCAGGAATACAGAAGAAATCAAACTTGCCTTCATGAGCCCTAAAACAATTGATCTTGCACCTTCTGCACAAAATGTACATTGACCACGTGCACATACTTTTCTTTCTTTGGTGTTGCTTTACTTAAAATTAAGCTTTTCAATACGACAAGTGTGGTGCAAAACAGTGTTCAATTATTCATCTTTTCAACGTCATGCAAGGGTATCTTCAACCATTACTTTTAAGTGTGCTCATCAGCCTTCTGAAATTATGCACACAACACATATCACGTGGCTTCATTTCATAAGGCAAGCCTGGCATCATGTATATATATAGTGTTCTAGTAATATATAACCCATTTGAAGCAGTGTTTCATTCAGCATGATGTTTCTTTTAATGTGTACAATCTTATAAATCCCTGCTTTGAAAACATAACACCCTGGTTTCACAACGTGCACTATTTACAAAAAGTGTATGTCATCTTAACATTGGCATGAGCATGAATAAAATGATTTTTTTACAAAGCTCTGACTTGAAAAATAAAGACTGCGTACTTATTCTTTCAACACACTTCAGCATTTAAAAATGAGCAAAATGTACTTGAAAAGCTAGACTATCTGTTTCAGTATGAGTTGCCCATTTCCAAAGGTACAGTGTGGTGGATGTACCACTGAAGGTCACTGAGTGTAGTTAATGTGCGTTGCTTAGACAGGAAGCGAGAAGACAGTGCGCAGGCATGATGCAGACGATGATAACTATTGTCGACAACTTCAGGATGGCAGCAGCGACAAAAATAAGACTGATGCAATGCGGCTACAGTGCTTGACTGTGGACCCGGATCACACACTGGCAAGATCAAGGTTTCTGAGGTGTACTTCGATGAAGGTGGAATTCAAGAGGCCTGCGTAGCATTTGCATGCACATAAAAAAAACCAGAGGTGTTTGATTTTGTACCGGAAGTTAAGTGTGCATTGTAATCATATTGTGGTTTGTGCTCACAGAACCCACGCAATAATCTTAATTACAAAAAACTTTACCAAAATGATTTCTTCGCAGACATTGGGCTAGACTGTCACTTCATAATTCCTTGCTTAAGTTTGGAAACAGCATGGCAGCTGATCGCATAAGATGTCACTCTAATAGACTTATGGACGTCAGTCCCATTACTGCTGACAGCAGTGGTTACGAGAGCACCTGAGGGGGGAATGCAGAAACATCGGTTTACTTCATATTAGGTGGTTGTGAAAGACTCATGGATGGTCAAGCTGTTGCAATGCAGCACAAGTATTTTAACACTGCAGTTGCTGCTGCAGGCGGTGCAGTCACCTGCAAACTATTCTTAAATATTGCAGGTGTTGCTGCCTTGTCATGCCAAACAACTGATAACACGTTGCGGACAGCTTGCCCACGCAAGTTCACTCAATGTGCTGACTCTCTGTCTATATCGAGGTTGGAGTTCATCATCGAGAGAGCTGTCATGCTCTTTGTTCTCGTTGCCACTGTCATCGCTGAGACCATCAAAGCCTATGTCACCTTCAAAACAAAAGTTGTGCAATACTACGCATGCAGCAACATCACTGGAAGAATGTTCCGATGAGTAGTGGGGGTACGGCGCCACTGAATGCAGCGAAAACGGCTCTTGAGTAGCCCAGTACAATGCTCCACTGTTACAGCGAAGGTCGCTGGCTCAGCCGGCACTGCCATTTTTCCTATTCCGTTTGCGACGGGCCCACTCGCTGGCTGTTCCGCCGTAGCACGGAACCGATTCGGTTAATTTTTCCATAATAAGCGCATACTTGTCATTTTGACGTCACCACGATTTCGGCTTTGGGCTTCCAAATCGATCCTTGGTTGACAGGTTGAAGGACCAATCAGGGAGCGTGTATTTTTGCATAATGAGGACGCGCTTGCAATTCTGACGTCACCACAATTTGGGCTTCTGACTCGTCACTTGACTGACAGGTTGAAGGACCAATCAGGAAGCGCCAATTGGAGCCAAAAGGGAATAAGGAACAGGGAATAGCAGTGCGTTATATGGCCACTGTCCACAGCAGAGAATGAAAGGGACTTGGCGGAGAGGAAACAAGGTTGCCACCCCGTATAGTGCACGTTCAAATACGTGCGATAGTCCAGAAAATATGTCAAAGCGTCGCACGAATGTGCTGATGTGCTTGTGTGGGGCGGCTATGACAATTCGAAGTGAGTTTCGATGATGACATGCCTTTCTTGAAGAGTGCTTGTAGATCAACCATTCAACAATGCGGGTGCAGCATGAGGCTAGACCTATCTGCGCCATCATGCCATTACCACCTGGCTCTTGAACTCGCCGGCACCATACTGCCGGGCACGCGAACGCGTCGCCGCTCAGTCCTTCAAAGAAAAAAAAGTGATTTCTCTTTCTGTGGGATTCAGTGCAGGCGGAGCATTCATAAAAAAAATTCTCGGTTCTTACATGTCGAAAATAAGATATAAATACGATGCACGCCATAGCAGGAAGCTCTTGAAGTGTCTAACTCTGGTGTTCTTTATTTAACGTGCACTACCGTAGCACATTACGCTGCGTTCTAGCATATTGCCTCCATTCAAGTGCGACCACCGCAATTGCATCTAACTCATGTCTTTGGGGTGGGCATCCGAGCACCATAACGAGTGAAACCAAATTCTCTTTTTTAGGCTATAAATTGTCACAGAAGTTTGAGACGTCTTAAACTTTCTAAAGTCGGCAACACCGAACCAAATGCTCCATTCAATGATGCTTAAACTTTGCACGGCATGTGATATACTGGAAGGGGTGCAGGACTAGCACGAACTGTGCACACCCCAGTGAATATTTAAGCCCTTGTACAGCAAAAAAGTGTGGTGCTTCCAACGCTAATATTATGGACATCGCTTTTTCAGTGCAAAAGCATGATTTTTCGTGGAACAGGGCGAAATACAAGTGTCCCCTCTATAGACTAGTTACGGATGAACTATTTTACGGATGATTTGTGTTCCACAATACTCAGCTCTTAACCATGGTGTTTTATATCTTTAACAACTAAAGGAACACTGTCACGCTAGAAACATATTCAAGAAGAGGGCTGGATTGGTGCATACGATGTTGCGTCGTCTTATAAATTCACCTTGCAATAGAAAAATAGCCCCACATCAATTTACAAGCCCAAGATGGCCGTGCCCATATGTTTTTGGTGAAATCTATGAGTTTCAGTTATTTAGTCTATGAGTTACAGTTATTTAGGTCGTAGTTAAGTGAAAATGATTCACCAGTAACCATTTGTTAGTTCATGACTTCAAGAAACCATTCTTTTTATTTTTTATTTAGATTGACAATTTTCCTTATTGTTGTGTTCTTGTCACTTCTAAATCTTAGCGTGTAAGTGACGCTGTGTTTCACGCATCGGTACCACTTCTCGGTGCTGCGTAGGTGCACTGTGCGAGCAGTTTGCACATATGCGAGAAATTTAACAAGTGTAGCTTTCCTCACGACACATTAATTTTGTCACTACAGTATACGTCTCCTCGCGTTTACCATCGCTGTATGATACGTAATTAATACTGACAAAACATTTTCTTTATTTTTTTTTCCGCTGCGCATGGTCCTTCAGCTGGAAATAGCATCCGTTGGGTGTAATGGTTGCCCTAACGAGGCAGTAACCTCCATTGTTCATTACTAGCCAGAAGAAAAATTTAAAAAAAAGTCGAAGTTTTGCCGAAAAGGTGAAGCAATGAATGCAATAGCAACATATTCGAAAGTTTTACGAAGCAAGGCTGGCATTTCAGAAGCAATAATAATTGTAGCAAACATGCGCTTGACAAAACACCAATTTGCTGCACAACAAGGTTCGTGCGTAGTGACGGCGTTGATGAAAAGCGCTGTTACGAAGGCGCGACGCCAACCCGGTTTTGAAGGCGCCACTGCTCCGAACTCCGTCGCCAAGGTCAGCAGCTGTTTGGTAGCGTGTGTTACTCAGCTCGCGACTGCTTCTGCGCAGAGCTGATTGACGAGCGGACGAGACGACGGTGAGTTAATGCAAGGTTTATGTACAGCATAGAAATAGAGGCGTTACATATTCGGCACTGGGGTCGACAGCTTAGGGACTCGAAGAGCCGAGATGTATTCTCTCGCACGCATACGTCGGCTTCTCTCGGACGCATAGGTCAACTCCTGGCGACGCACCGCTTGGATTTTTTTATAGGCACCGGGTGGACCTTTGCGTCACCAACGTCCAACCAGAAGCGCCGCTGGCCGTGATGTCAGAATCCTTCAATGGAGACCCGCCGCTAGACTGAGTCATAATCATTAAATCTGGAGCCGCTGCGCGGGGTTGCACCCAAGGACGAGTGATGTTGTCCCACATTGCGTAAGGCTCGCCAGACTAGAAGGCGCCGATTGCTTCATCGGGCTCTTGGGCTGAGGAAGCTCGCTGTGCGTAGCGTAAGACAGACCGGTGCCGGCGCCTAATGACGTCGTTGAGTTGATCGCGTAAGGCGGGCTCGATCGCTGGCTTTGACACAGATTGCCTTTGCAAGGCATCGGCGTTCGGTGTGGACTCCCAGGCGTAACAGCACCTCCCGTGTGCAGCGCATCCTGGTACTACACTCTAAAAAAAGAGCGAGTAAAAAGGGTGTCTTTTTGTCCCACAACAATAATCGTCATCTATATTTCGTTCCATCCTTGCGCTATCGCCCCGCGCCCGGTACATTCCGGTCACGATCGACATGCCCATTATTAGGGTTACATTGCATTCTCGATAGGATAGTGGCCAGCGCCGAGTTTTCAAGAAAGGAAGCGCATGCAAGCCTGATGACGATTATTGTTGTGGGACAAAAAGGCACCATTTTTACTCGATATTTTTTAGAGTGTAAGGGATATACGTTGTGCGTCACCGATAGTGGTAATTTGTTTTGTGTAGAGCGTATATGTGGACGGCTGCTTTTCGGAGTGCTTGTCAAATATGCTCCACCTCATTCTTATTCTTCTAGTTAGCTCCCACATGCACACGTCAATGGAATATATATCAGAATTTAAACGTGGGAGTGCCAGTCAGTGCCACAAGTAGCCATGACGACGAGTGTGGTACACTGTATATGAGCCTTTAAAGTATTATAAAGTAGAATAAACTATAAATTATTCGATTTCCAGTGCGTGCTCTTTCTCGTCCTCTTCTATGGCGACCGTGCAGTTGCGGGTTCGTTTCTGTACCTATAATAAACCTTGGTTTTAAAAAAAGTTGTTTACAACTTTTCTGTTTGTTCGAAGAAATGAAACATATTGTCAGAGAGATGGGCAGAAATCACTCCGGGTTCATTAGTTTGTCCGCGCAACCACCGCACAACATGTAGCATGCATTGGTGTCAATGTATAACAGAACACCTAATGGCTACACAACACTCAATTGTGCATGCGCGTTATTCACTGTCTAAATAATCATCTATGACATTGTCACAGATTCTTTGAACGATGCTCCGAAGATAAACTTTTAACAATGTCCGGACTTTGGAGCACTGTTTTTTGGGTGCACGTTAACGAGCCCCAGGTCGTCAACATTTCCGGAGGCCTTCACTACGGCGTCTCTTCTAATCATATGGTGGTTTAGGGACGTTAAACCTCACATATCAATCGGAACGCTGTTTATCTGTCAACTCTTTAGCCAACTTCCCGTCAGTGGCTGTCTGTTTATGGCCACTGACGGAGAACGAATGCCGCTCGGAAAGCGAATTCGTTCTCCGAATAGATTCGGAGAACGAATGTCCTGCCGAACATCATCGCTGCATGTCTGCTCTTGTAGGGTCTCACGACCATCATGGGCCTTGGTGACGAGAGAGACCTTCTGCGTGAGAACTGGTTGACGTTCCGCTTTTAGTGATAGTTGTCCGATCAGGTCAACTGCCATACGCGTAAAAGGTGTGCGTAATAATGGCATATTGGCTAATGGCGCAACACCAACTTTATATTTTGGTGTTGTTCGTTGGCGCAGATAGCAGAAATAATGTAGTGTTTGACGTAACCATGCACATCTGGCCAATAAAAGTCTTCGAAGACACGTTTGGTTGTTCGTCGTCTGCCATGACGTCTGGCCAGATGACTTTCACGTGCTCCTTCCAGGACTGATCTTCCAAAAGCTGTCGATATGACAAGATGGTTGAATTTTCTGCCTGGAGAAAGTTGGTACTGGCGGTAGAGAAGACCCGCTTTTTGAAAGAACGAATGGCTGTGGCCTTTCTGAGTTGAAGGTGTGACCTACCATCACGAACGATCAGTTAAGGGTCTTGTTTTCCTGCCGTTTTTCTGCCAGTTTTTCGTCAGTTACGTCTCCCAGTGGTATAGTCGATAAACGCATGGTAATTGTGTTCTTTCGTTGTGGCTTCCTCATGGCGGAAACGCAGCAAGTCGGAACTTGTAGGTCCGAGTTTGTGGTCTTGGAGTCGCCTTCATCAACCGTAGTACGTCTCCAATTGGTGTCTGACTTGTGGGGTTCCCTGATACCCGGGAGGTTGCCTAAAACGACATCATAGAGGAGCCGACTCATACACAGAGCTTTTACCTTACCGCTAAAGTACTGTGTGTGTATACCGTAGCTTCCAGTACATTTTCACCAGACCCATCGGCGAGTACAACGTGCCTTTGTGTTCCTGTCAAGTAGTGGTCTGTAACCAAGTCTCGTCGTATAATTACAATATCACTACCGGTGTCTCAGAGCGCCTTGAATGTTCGACTGAAGACTTGTCGTTCGACGACTGGCATGCCCATTACCAAAGAAACAGGTTTTCGCACGCCACTTCCCGTCGATTGCTTGTTTGATGCTGGCAACGCTGGTTCGTTGGAGCCTCCTGAATACAGGCAGAACTCTGTGCGTCTTGCGCGCTCACACTCTAGTATTTTTCGCTCTTGTGTCCAAATTTCCACGCATGGTAGACTTGGTCGCTTCTTTTGCTGGGTGGCAAAATTCATGAGCTTGATGGTTCATACAGTTTCAGAACAGACAAGTCAAGTTTTGTTGTTTTGGAGTTTCTGAAACACTCATGCCAGCCCTTTCGTCTAGGTCTAGCACTTTCCCAATTTTACAAAAGTTTTGTGCTTCGAGGAATCGGTCAGTAGCTCCAGCGAGTTGTTTCTGGGTCGATTGGATTTCCGTTCTTTTAGAAAAATACTCAGCTTCAGATTGCAGCACCGAAGAAACTGTTCAGCCAGCACCTCCTCTATTTTTTCAGTGCCCGGGTGAAGGAGCGGATTTCAATGGGAAGCGGCTGTCGGTGCTAGTGCGGCGTTTCGGCGCCAGGCGCCGACTCTGGAGTAGAGATGCTACCACGTCGTCTCTCGCGCAAATGAATGCCGCGGCTGCATTCGAAGCTGCTATATGCCTCGGTTTTTAGTTGTATTCGCATTCTTTAAAATGTACTAGAAACTTGGAAACGAGGATCGTGAAGCACTTGTTGTTTTGGACACCCAGCTCATTTCAAAGACATGCGTCGTTCCCGACTACTTGATTGAGGCGCTCGCGCGTTGTCTGCTAGGCCGATACCAGAGAGCTCATGCTGGTAATTCGCAGAAAAACGTTTTGTCACCGTGGCATTCGCTAGACTGAGAATTGCTTTTTTGACTAATTGAAAGCCGATTTTTGAGAGAAGCCTTTGCCAGGAGCTATATATATTGAAAGCTTGGGTGCTATAATGTTCCCCGATGCTTCTACTCTCTAGTGGCGTAGCACATTATAAGCAAGACTGGAGTTCATGCACTAAATAGCACTAAATGCCACTAGTCTGCTTCAAGGGTAATGGGCCATCCTACGTTCCCTTCGCATAGCATTATATGTGTAGCCACCGAGAAAAAGCAAGAGTCCGAAAATGAGGAACTATGACAGGTGATTTCACCATTTGAGAGCTTAAACAATGAAATCATCGTGAAATTAACAAAAACAACTCTCTATGCGGCGCCATTTCTGCGATCATTGCCTATGTATTGAACAGGCGCTGTTAAAGTCTGAAGTCTAATGCCGACACTAAATCTGAGCCATGGTAAAAGGCATAAAAAATGTGGCCTGTGGTCAGTTGCTTGAGCTTGTATGTGCATTCGTGGACGGATTCTTGTAGCGTTTATATTCGGCTGCTCAGCTTTGTTTCTTTCTCCTTACCTCTGGTTTCTTGATTTGGTAGCGAGCAGAGAAGAGGCCGAATGGTTGTGTGGCGCCTATGGGCTCCCATTCAGCTTCGAGGCGGAATGGTAGTGTTGCACACGGCAGTGATCACGAGGTAGCGTTTTTACTGATACTCATTTGTTGACTGTTCGGATGCAGCGCACTCCCGTTTAGCGATACCAATTGCCATGTTGCCAAACGTGACGAGTAGTCTTCAGCCACCACTACTTATAATCTATAGAATAGTCGGGTTGTAAAGGACAGCTAATATCAGAGTCCTGGACGCATATTTATTGGGAGACCAATTGTTCTGCCTGATTACTGCAAGCACACTCCCCTAAACACCAACGGAAGCTGCAATTTCGCCGAGCTACAGCCGTGCAGGGCATTAAAGCGATATCTTTAAATATCAAATCAAAAGCGAAAATTCATCGCCGGTGGCATCCGGCGTCTTCTCGCGTTAGCGGCGTGAACAGGAGTGATGCAACAAATCAAAAGTGCGTGAAAACTTCATCATATGACGTCACATATAATAAATGTTTGTGGCGTATCGGAAGGTCGCATAGCTTGACGGTATCAGATAATATCTTCGCTTGGTTGAAATGGGTCGTTCATCAGAGCAATGCATAACCAGCTGAGGGACAGAAAGCTAGCTTTGTCTCCAATCCATGAGGGAATATTAAAACCATGTTGGGCAGAGAAAGATCCCGGAGGGAAGTAGGAAACATTTAGTGCATTGAATTGGAAGAAAACGAGAGTAGTTTTTGGCTTTCAGTCGTCTCAGGTGAATTCATAAAGGGACCAACGAGTTTTTTTTTTGTAACGATTGAGAATAAAAAAAGACAATATGATTTTTTTTTCGTCAGATATGCATAGTGGTACACAACAATATTATATACTGCGGCATGCAAATAATGAGGTTGCAATAGCTTGAAAGAGAAAATAAAAAGCGAATGCTATAAAACTCGGATGCACATATCGAACCGGTAGCACGGCTTGATGGAGCCCAGTGAAAACAGCGCGTCACTACGTTCGTGTTACTTTTCGTCCCCCCTGCATCCCTGAAAGCCGTCCAGAAGCACGACTGCTAATTGACTACCTCGAAAGCACGAATTCGCGAGCTTTCTAATACGCGCAGCCGTTCAGCGCCAGCATTCCGTAGTCTACTCGCGCAGCGCCACCATACGGCATCGGCGAGCGGAGGTGGAGCGCGCGCTCGACGGCCTCAACAGAGTGTTCGCCCAGGCGCTGAAAAAATAGAGGCGGCGCTGGTTCAGCGATAATGTGATCTCGAAGGCCCTCGAAGGTTCTCGCGACATTGGCCATGTTTCTTCGTCCCGTTTCTTCGTCCCCAAGTCGTGCTTTTCGGAATTCCTAACAACAGACTTGCGTGGTGAACCGGAACCTTTGTAGCAATGCCTTCTTCACCTTATCATAGTCCAGCGAATCAGCAGCAGTCATGCGACCGATCACTTTTAATGATTCGCCCGTTAGACATGCTAACTGCAGGGGTCTATTTATCCTGTGGCCATTCCTGCCCTGGTACCACGCACTCGAACCTCTGCAAATATACATGCAGGTCATCGCATCATTCATCAAACAACGGCAGCAGTTTTCATGGGTTAATAGCCGAAGAAGCATGATTCATGGTTGGCATGGGCTCAGGGTTTGTTGCTGCACTTGCAATGGCGCCTTCTTGTAGCTTTAGCTTCAATTCTAAAATTTGTTGAGCTCTTTCATCGGCTTCCTTGTTTGCTTCTCTTTCAGCAGCTCGTTCTTCTCTTTGCCTCGACTGTTTGCTCTCAATCCATTTTTTAGCCCTGCGCCTGACAGACCTAGCGGTATGCAACAGTGGTTAACTTCTCTGTATTCATAATCGGGCCGACACTGTGAGGGTGCACTCGAGGTACGATATTATCTTTCAAGGTTCTTAGCGGTGGTATCCTGGCAGGCTCACCAAATTGTGAAGTAATATCGTGGTTTTTGTTGGGCCGAGGACCACCAGCCAAGGAAATAAAACAATCCAAGAGTGCACACACACAAAGAAAATTGTATTTACATAAATTATGAAAATTCTAATAACGCTTAGCTAAAATTAGGCTGTCCTGTGCAGTCCTATGCTACATGTGCGAATAAACGAAGTCTCTCGTCGTGTTTAGCTCGTGGCTTGTTGATCGATGATCACTCTAGATGGTGCTCCTCCGACTCGCTGATGTCCTCAGCGTGATCCGGCTCATACCTTGACACGGCTGCATTGCGCACCTGAGCAGCAACGTAGCGGTAGCTCAGAAGCTACAACATTCGTCCCGTCAGCACACTAGGGTCGTGCCAGCCGTCTGGAATGGCAGCCGAAGCAGCTGACAGCAGATCGGAACTCGCAGTCACTCTGGACGGCAGCGGGAACCGCGGCACCTTTCCTGAACCTTGGTCCAGCTACCCGGCCGGACTGCAGGCTTCGTCCGTCGGTTGCCCAGCTGTCAGGGCGGCAGCCGGATCATCAGTGCACCACCTGGTCCCTGGGCCAGTTATCAAGCCATTTTCCAGGAACAATACAGCATACCGAGGGCGTCCACAAGTTTTCCGGATCGGACGTCCAGCCAAGAAATGTCCCGATCACTGCTCTCCCTCGAACACTGTTGAACGCTGGCGCCCGCTCTCTTGCCGCCAGTGCGTGCTCTTTTTCGTCCTCTTCTACAGCAATCGCACAGTTTCGGTTTCGTTTTTGTACCTATTTCACACTATGAGTCTTTTTCTGTAGATGGAGAAACAGTGCACTCATGGGCGTGTTGAGTTTGATCGCTCTAGAACCTGAATGACTTCCTCTCTAACATAAGCGGGCTCTGTAGATGCTCGACACAATGGAACATCTGCTGCGCCCCTATTCAAGCGTTGAAAACAACGCCATGCCAAGTCTTGAATTTAGGGACGGAGGTAGGTGGGGAATGGCTAGCCCCCCTTTTCAGGTTCCCCTTCATTGCCGGCTTTCTCCTGAGGATCAGGAATGCTTGCCGACATGCGTATCACCCTCTCTCTCCCTCTCTCACACACACACGCACGCGCACACACACACGCGAACGCACACACACACACACGCACACACACACGCACACACACGCACGCACGCACACACATGTACGCACGCACACACACATATGCACATACACACACACAAACGAACACACACACGCACGCACGCACGCACACACACGCGCGCGCGCGCACACACACACGAACGCACACACATACACACACGCACGCACGCGCACACACATACACACACGCACGTACTCACACACACGTACGTACACATACATGCACGCACGCACACACACATACACACACGCACACACACGCACGCGCACACGCACGCACACAAACACACACACACGCACACACGCACGCACACACGCACACACACGTACGCACGCACACACACACACACACGCAAACGCACACACACGGACACACACACACACACATGCACGCGTGCACATACACACACGTACGCACACACACACACACACACGCACGCACACACACGCCCACACACGCGTGCACATACACACACGTACGCACACACACACACACACACACACACACGCACGCGCATGCACACACACGCCCACATACGCACACAAACACACACACGCACACGCACATGCACGCGCGCGCACACACACACGCACGCACACACACATGCACGCGCGCGCACACACACACGTACGCACGCACGCACGACACACACATGCCCGCGCGCACACACACACACACACACACACGCACACACACACACGCACACACACGCACATGCACACCTACACACACACACACGTACGCACACACACACACGTACGCACACACACACACGCACACACACACGCACACTAACGCACACAAACACAGACCCACACGCACGCACGCACACAAACATGCACGCGCGCACACACACACGTACACACGCACACACACGCACGCGCACGCGCGCACACACACGCACACAAACACACACACACCTGCACGCGTGCACACACACACACGTACGCACGCACACAAACACACACACACGCACACACACATGCACGCGGGCACACACGCACGTATGCTTGCACACGCACACACACACACACACACGCACGCACACACACACACACACACACACACACACACACACGCTCACGCGCACCCACTCAGCCTATGTTGATGGTTAGCCCCTCTTTCTCGAGAAAATGGACAAGCTGCCCATGTTGGTTTTTTCTCCTTCTAATCACCCACAATATGAAACTTTATTATTTGAATGTATTGTAGTTATGTCCGAGGCGAATTCTTCGCGCAACGTTGTCTCTTCGCCACGGTTTTTTCTGATGCTCCATGTTCTGGTTTGCACCATTTACCTTTGTTTTTCCTGAAGGACCGGTATTAACAGAACAATCCCACGACTAGTTTTTTTTTCTTCGAGGTTTATTTGTCTGGGTAAAATGTAGTGAATCTATGAGGTTGGATTACAAAGCCGATATGTCTATATTACGGACACACTGTTGAACAGCCCCGGTCTCAGAAATTTGATAGTTCCGGTGGGGGTCTCAATGGCGCGTAAGAGCAACTGAAGGTTGCCTTGAATGCAATAAACGAGAGTCAGGTGTTCAAGCCGGTATCAAAAGCAGACGTAATACTTGGCAATCAGGAGTTCCACCACAGAGCCGAAAGAGCGCGCAGACAAAATATATTTCTTGAGTGAGTCTGAGTTGACTCCAATATATTCCCCGATCTATATAATTTCTATCTACAGGTCAGCGAAGACATTAGGGCTCAGTCGGACTCACTAAAAAATATATTTTGCTCTTCGGGCTGACCCGGACTCAGCGTCACTAAAATATTCCTCAACCATACTCGCTCAAAGAGAGAGAGAGAGAATAAACTTTTATTTCAGAGGAAACGCATTGTGCGACCAAGATGGGCGGTCTCCTCATTCAAGGTATACCACAGGCCTTCGCCATCTCTCGCACCCGTTGAACAAGGCCGTGCTGATTCTTCAGCCTTGGGTCCGATGACTTGGCCTCTCATTGCTTTTCGGGTAGTGTAGTGGCTCCAGGGCTTTGTTTCACTAAGACTGATAAAACGTTTTCCCAAGTGGGTTCACTCGCACTTAAGCTCAACACGTATTGTGCAGGCGGAATCAGTCAGCCTCAAACTTTCGGCAATTCGTGAATCGAAGTGAATCTGAGTAAGTTGACTCATAAGTCAGTCCACGTAAAATTATCTTTTCGGATCATGGTGCGAATGTTCTTTAACGCCGATAGCTCACGTAATCAGTGCTCTACCTTATGAATTTAGATCTTTTGCTTTCTAATGCTTGTTACTAGCGGTTTTGACCCTGTATATAACCACCCTTTTATGAAATGTGACTCCCACGAGATATTTTGTCAAGGAGTTCCAGTGAAATAGTTTTGCGTGGTTTTGTCATGCTCCCCGTCCCCCTCAACCTACGCCTCTGATCAACCAATATCGTGGTGGTGCATAAACGCTAGTGCTTTGGTATATGTGTAAATAGATCGCATAGTACTAATCAGCTGATGTAATCTGGTAGCAATAGGGAACATAAGAACAAGGGTGGGTCTATACCCTAAACCTTTTTTTCGGAAAAAGAAAAACCTACACAGGCGTCATGTTGGGTCAGAAGTCGCATAAACGCACGTTTTATTGGGTGGGGAACTGTAAATCTGAATATTCGCACCAAGTTTTACACCACGTGTATCGCGCAACAATCCACCAGCATTATTAATTACAGTCATGAGGCATTAAAGCGACGACGTGTAAAGCTGTGTAGGTGAACATGTTGCCTTAGGGATGCATGTTCTGTTCTTCGAGGGGACACCTCCTTGTTTCATAGTGGAGGTTTCATAGCCGAGTGATCAAAGCATGATCACTCGGCTGCTGACCCGCAGGGCGCGGGTTCGAATCCCGGCTGCGGCGGCTGCATTTCCGATGGAGGCGGAAATGTTGTAGGCCCGTGTGCTCAGATTTGGGTGCACGTTAAAGAACCCCAGGTGGTCTAAATTTCCGGAGCCCTCCACTACGGCGTCTCATAATCATATAGTGGTTTTGGGACGTTAAACCCCACATATCAATCAATGATCACCGCTGTTGCCTGAAGCAAAATGGAAGAAGAAAACAGGTGCATTTCGAAATGCGAAAGAAAAAAAAAGAAAGAACGAAAGGTAGATAGATAAATAGATAGATATATAGATAGATAGAGATATATATAGATAGATAGATAGATAGATAGATAGGAACTAAGAAATAAGGATAGAAGGAGGGAAATATATGAATAAATAAATATATATGTAAATAAATACTTAAAGAACTAGATGTCAGGCACGCGCACAAGTGTCGCCTGCTTTCATTTTCTTGGTAGGGAAAGGCCAGCTGAATTTTTTTTCAAATAATCATATATTTTGTTGATGGTAGATACAGAAAATGTAAGTTTGCCGAGAAATATGGTTCCCTCCTTTTTCACAGGCCATCAAAGTATAAGTAGGCCTAATCAATAGCTAATGATACGTTTATGGTCACTCAAGGCGCCGCATATGCAACGCTGCAGGCGCTGGCGTTGCAGCTGTGGCACTCGGTGCGCAGGACTTTCTCAAGCATTGAGCAACCGAGAATGGACGTCAGCCTCAACCGTTGTCAGTAAAACGTCACAATTGCACCTGCCGGCCTTGAGAAGGCGAGTCGATGTGGGCAGTAGAATTTTACACCACCCATGAATACAGTATCTTTTGATTAGCTGGCTTAACCTCCCGCTAAAATAGTTGCTCATTCCAAGGACGCATTTTCCAAGCAGTTTAATTGGAAAACATCTGTGTTAAGCGTACGCCATGTTTCCTCCATCGACTTGCGGTTAAACTGATTGATGTGCGGGGTTTAACCTCACAAAACCACCATATGATTATAAGAGACGCCGTAGTGGAGGGCTCCGGAAATTTTGACCACCTCGGGTTCTTTAACGTGCACCTAAATCTGAGCACGCGGGCCTACAGCGTTTCCGCCTCCATCGAATGCAGTCACCGCAGCTGGGATTCGCTGCCGCGACCTGTGAATCAGCAGCCGAGTACCTTAGCCGCTACTCCATCGCGTTGGGGGTTATTAAAACTACACATTCGAGTATTATGGTCCCGCGCTATAGAATAGTAATTATATTTTCCAAAATGCATATACAGTTGTGTTTGTGTAATCTATTTTTTTTTCGACGGCGGCTCGTGGGAACGAACTCTCATTCCAACCATATCATGACATTAAAAAAAGCTTGTCAAGCACTGCAAAGAAAGTGAATGTGTGAGACGTTTGCTTTTGAATGGCTTGTACAACCACCTCAAATGTAACCGTGGCGTCATGACTCATGCCGATTCGTGTCTTTCAAATGCTTTATTATGCGTACCTGTTCTTCCCTACAGGTCGGATGTGTTTGCTCTCTACCACGTGAGCGCTTCCTGGATGTATTTACTGAGCGTTCTCTTCACTGTCGCTGCTGCGCTTGCCGTCAGCCTGGTTATATGTGCATCCCAACTTACACTTTATCATGCTGATATTCACATGTCGTCAGTGCGAATATTTATTTGGTGTCAATGAAATTAACTCTGTCAGCGACGGTTCTTAACAACCTGAAGAAAATAGATGACTTTTACGGCTGAGGTTTTATGCTATACAAGGGGACAGTGAAACCATAACGCAGAATCAATGCTTAATAAATAGAATTAGAAGATGGCAGGTATGGTGAACTTTAAAAGAACAGCAGATCAAAACACGGTTCTTATCAGCCAGAGCAATCTAATTTGCTAACATTTATGTATTCTTGTTCCAGTTTTGAGCGATATACGAGGAAACGAAGATGGTTGTGATGTTCGTGTTTCCGTGACGCCATTGACGTTAAGCGTCACGAAAGCTTGAGCGCACGTAGTCTCTAGCGTTCCCCCGCGGCGGGGTGCAAGTTTCTTGTGGTATTAAGGCAAGGTTTTCAAACTGATGCAAAACGTTTTTGAAGTAATGAGGCTAGCGTTATTTTATGGTGCGTTAGAGCATTTACAATTTAATTTCCATAATTTAATTTCGAAAAGTTACAAACTACTCTAAAAATATAGCAACAAAACTCGCGGTCAAATAACCTTTAAGCTTTTATTGACAACCACAGAATGGTACATTTGTTTACAAATAAGAAGCACGCATGAGACAAAAGTTTTTCATTTATTTATAATAAAGTACATACACACGAGAATACACACGAGGGAACAAACGAGGGTTAAGGATATCATAGTTGAAATCAAGAAGAGGAAATGAACATGGGCCAGGCATGTAGCGCGTAGACAGGATAACCGCTGGTCATTAAGGGTAACTAACTGGATTCCCAGAGAAGGCAAGTGGGGTAGGGGGAGACAGAAGGTTAGGTGGGCAGATGAGATTAAGAAGTTTGTGGGTATAAATTGGCAGCAGCAAGCACAGGACCGGTTTAACTGGCGGAACATGGGAGAAGCCTTTGTCCTGCAGTGGACGTAGTAAGGCTGATGATTATGATGATGATGGTGATGATGATGACATACACATCTTAACCATATACTTAGACATGGAACTTCATATTCATTACTGAAGGAATATGCAAAACAAATATGGAAATAGGTGCATGGTGATCTGTGGCAATGAATAAATACACGTTAAGCTGTGATACATATGATATATTAACGCTTAACTACCACTACAAATGTAGTGGTACATATATAGTTCTATAAAAGTAGAAAGCTGATTAAATGAGTTATAGTCTATCATAACGATGACGAATGGATACAAACAAGAAAGCTACAAACATCAAACCAAAAGTGAGACAATGTTATTACACTGTGTTCTTATCTTCGAGCTTCCTTAAAATCCCATGCAGCGCTTAGGACGTGTTTCCCACTGAAAGTATTTTTCATGTAATGTAGAATTGCACCAATACGTTAATATGACGAACACAAAAATATGCTGACAAAAATCTAATGTTCACTTGGCAGGGAGCAGAGCAAACCTTGCGAACAGTGAAACACTGTGAATTCTCTATTATTCTGGTGCAATCCAGCAATTCTAATGACACGATAGAAATATTTTCAGTGTGTTTCATACTTTCCATTTCATGTTTTGCTAGAAGAGCTAATTTTTTTATTATGCACCGGAATGTGGTTGAGCTTCTATTAAAAAATAAAAAAAGAACAGAATAGCCATGCCTGCCTGAAAAGTGCAACCACGAGAATGAACATCCGAATCATGCAAGTTCTACGAAAACAGCATTTGTAAGAATAACTTTATTACTGATTGAACTTCAAAGAAAATAGTACTGCGTAACTGGGCACATTGCAACCTGCGCAGTTAATCAACCAGAGGCTAGATGTAACGAGAAAGTTGACTCTGGTTCAACTTTGTTTATGTGTTTGAACGTCAAAGCTTGCTGAAGGGCGTGATAACAGACTAGTTATAATACAGAGGCAGGAAAAACCTGCATACATCAAGCAGCCGAACAGAATGGCTTGTTCTAGTGGGGTTAGGCTTATACGCGGTGCCACGCACTGTCGTCGTCTACGTTTGGTACCCCCGCAAACTAACACAATCATAGATAGATGTTACAGATAAGAGATTATTACATCACTCTAACAATAAAAGCAACTAGGCGGGGCTTTCTGTGGCATCACTGTAAGAGGTTGCCTCATATGATTCGCCGCGTGACTCTGCTTCAGTCTTATTTAGGGCGGCAAAGTCGATTTCGAAAGGCCAACGAAGCTTTCCGCGGTCTCCGAAACCGGGACCCGCTCCTTCACTCCGTCGTCTTGCTGCACCGCGTGGCACCCTGGAACCAAACTGCGCTTGCTGGGAATCTTCTTGCAAAGATGCAAGTCCCAACGACGGTTCATCAAGCCTCGAAGGAACGGGATACGTCAAGGCTTCTCTCGAAGGCAGGGCGAGATTCGGTTCTTTCCTCGTAGATGTCTGATCGTCACTGTCACTCAGGCCAACAAAAGGGTGCACAGCCTGTGGATTGTATCCAGCAGCCACCGATGGGCCTGTCGAGCTACCAACTTCTTCGACGCGGTCACCCCTGAGTGATTTGTAGACTGGCACCGAAGGTCTGACCCATCTGCGGTGGTTGTAATCTACGTCGCGATCCCCTAAGAAGGTCAAACCGGTGGCTGGTGGATGAACGTTGGAGACACCGGGAGTGTGGTCGTTGATGCCCAGAGATGGGAAGCCTGCGGGAGCGCCAGAGACACCTGAACCGGGTACGTTAAAATAACTAGTAACAATGGCGCGCCCAATTGGAGGTGGTGGTACGTGCGTCTGGGTATAGGCTGTGACCGCATGGTAAGGGTGGTAGTGATGATGCGCGTGGGTCAACTTGGTGGTAGTCAACGGGTGCTTGAATGTCAGGGCCGTGAAAACGGGTGCCGGAACGTGAGTCTTTATGGTAACCGGTTTAACGTATTTAACATACGCTGGAATTGGCGCTTGCCACCCGCCGTAAACGAGAGGTCTTGCGCTAGGTTTGTGAACGCTGACGATGGCTGGTGCATGGTGGCCATAGTGGATCAGCGGCGTGCCATGGGTGATAAAGCGCTGGTCCGCATAATTTGGTCCCGAGGGCAGCACGTGTGTGTGCGCGTAACTGCCACCGTGAAGCCAGGCCGGTGCGGCGATGGGCTGCAGGCTTACTATAGGCGCGTGAAAGATGCTCTGATGGCCACGGCTACCTTGAGCCAGAAGCATGGCCAGCAGCAGCGATTCCTAAAAGAGAGATAAAGAAAAATGAGCTTCATAGTGATAATATATAGGTGAAAAGTGGAACTCGGACATGTTAATGTACATCATTGTACAATATCATGGCATGATTGCCCGCTATATGTTTATGGCGCGGGCCGAGGATTTGTTTTTCCTTACCTCACAATAAAGAATGTGCATCATTGTGGTAGTGTGGTAACGTTAGTAATCAAGTTTTAAGAACTAAAAAAATTAAAAATATATGATATGGACTCCCGCTATGTAAAGGTAGAGTTATATTAGGGAAACCTGTCTGGTTCATTTAATTGTTATGTTCAACGTCGTGAAGGGAGTCATGCTACGACAGACGCCCGAGTGCAGTGCTCCAAACACTTCGAACACCTATAAAGTTCACGGGACTGTTGCATTTCACCTTCAGAGAAATATGATCACCACGGCCGAGATCAAACTAGTGTCTTACGGGTCAGCAGCCTAGCACTGCAACCACTGAGCAGAGCGACTGCCCAAGTAAGATTGACATCCACCGATTCTAGCACAAAGCTGCAAGGATAATTCATACTTCATCAGAGCTTCTTAGTCGTAGAGAAATTATTCTCAGTCCGGGGATGGAGCGCGTAGTCTAAGCCTCTCTGGGGTGGTCGCACGACCACTTAAACTAACCAGGACAAGGCCACCTTGTAATGCATAGAATAGCAGAGGGCTCAGTTAGTTTGTACGTATTCATGCTCAGGGTGGGAAAACACGGACACAAGAGAAAAGACCAGACATGACAAAAACTGCGGTGTGTGCGTAGACTCGACTTCAGTCTGTACGTGTTGATGGTGGTGGTGGTTGCGATGTTGCAAAAGCGAGGTGAGCCTGGCCTAAAAACCGACAATTGCTGCGCCTGAGTCACCAAATGTCACTCAGCCCAGTGTCTCGCAGGGAAATCATGAGAATCCCTTGCACGGTCCTCCTCGTCGTTGGGGTCCTTCAGGAAAAATGACACCCTCCAATGCCTCGTGCTTGTGACAACCTTTCTGCAAGTTGTGTAATATCTCTGTTCCTTCTCTGTCAAACTGCGGGCACAGCCAAATGATATGTTCGATGTCCCCGGTGTCACCACAAACCGCACAAAACGGGCAAGCACCTCGCCCAGTCATGTATGACCAAGCCCGGGTATATGCGGAGTCAGTTCTTATCTGGTAGAGCAGTTTCGCTTGTTCTCCGGAAAGTCCGTGGATTACGCATGACTGATGCGAAAACTTTTGGATCGCTCTGAAGTGATTGTGTATTACATTCTTGTTTTAAAGACGATAGTCTTTCTTGAGGTCCTTCAACGCAAAAACTTTGGTCTATCTGTCTGTCTTTACATTTGTCTGTTTGTCCACCGTTAACGTGAACCGGTTACTCTAAACAGCACCACACGATACCCCGAACGGCCGACCCCATCCGCCGCGCCCACCAATGTTGCTCAAGGGTCAGCGTTCTCACGTGTGCGATTGTCAATTAAAAAGCAATCTTTGCGCATATCTGAGGTCCCACAACAACGCGTCGATGTTTTGTATGTGTGTCTTTATACTAGAGAACGCACATACAAGTAATTCTAAGGACCATAGCGGTAAACACGCTGCGCTGACAGTGCGACGCGGGGCTCAAAAAGGAAAGTTTTACCAACGCTTTGCTAAAACGACCCGGTGGTGGCACCTGCCCTTCGCTTTGCGTTCTACACCTTATTGCCTCCGAGAATGCACGCATCTTTCTCCGCAGGCACGCAGGCCTTCCTTTGTTTTCGGAGATAACTGTCAGATGGCGCTCGTGGCTAACGTGCCTCCTCGCGCTCATTCGCGTCCGTTGCACGCTCGAGGCAACGCAGCGCCTCCGGAATACCATTCACCGATTTTCTTGCGCAGAACATCAAATAAATGTTGCGTTCATTCTCTCCACACTCAAGACTATCGTATTTTGACGACATTTGCAGATTACATGTAGATACGGGGCCAATTTTTTGGTAAGTTTTGGGAGCTCCTATTTTCGGAATGTAAGTCCACGCTTCCCGTGCAATGGCATCAGTTTTTTTATTGCCTTCAATTTCAACCTAGGATGGGATCAACTGTAATTTCACATTGAAGCTCTTGCCGATCAGGGGTTTAATGAGGACCAGAGATTTTCTTGTGAATTTTTCTTGAGGTAGCCCTGGATGTAGGCACTGTATCGCCGACTGTGAATCGGTCAGCAATACCACATCTCGTGCAGAAAGCTTTTGTAATTTTCGCAAAGCCGTGGTGATTGCTGTTCGTTCTGCTGTTGTGGACGACACAACACGATCCAGGCGGCCTGACCATGACACGCGTGGGAAGAGTACGCAGAAAGCCGCTGTGCAGCTAGCCGTTTGTGTGGACACCAATCCGTTAGCGAAAATTTGTAGGTGACCATGGTACATGACACTCAAATGGTCCAACACCAGAAACTTGGCTTCATCATCTGGAACAGTGCGTTTTGTCGGCAGTTTAGGAACCCTGAAGTTACATGCAACGTTCACAAATGACCTTGGCGGGTCGATAGGGCTCCATTGAGGTGATTTCAAGCCTAAATAAAGAGTCGTGATCATCGCCGCGTGAAAATCTGAGTATAAGGTCTTGCTCTTAGCCGCCTGAGAAGGACCATGTCTGTGGAAGACTTGCCCAGTCTTGATAGCTGCGTCAACAAAGCCTTAGACGCTAGGAGGCGAAGTGGTAGAGACTTGGCTCCATCGCTGACCTTCTTTTTTGATGCCGCCTGAGGGACTCCCATCACCAGTCGAAGACCCTTTTTGAGCACTGCCTCTCAGCGTTGAAACTGACTCGACTATGGCAACATAAGAGGCAGCTGGTAAAGAGTGCGGCTTGTTATGTGCGCAGGATTCAGCTTAGACATCGACTAAGGATTGTTGCACCAGCGTACACCTGCTATGCGACGAATAGCGTTGAGTCTCAGCACGAATGTGGCTACAATACTATCAAGCGCTCGTCGCCATAATAACTTATAATCGATGGTAGCGCCCAGAAAACGGACACTCATCGCGCGACAAATGGAATTGCCTCTGATATTCAGCGACAGACGCGTTGACTATCGCCGCACCCCCTGGAAGAGCATGAAGGCAGATTACTCCGCTAATAAAGACAGGCCAAGTGTTGACAAATGTCGTTCAATGATTGAAATGGTGCCTTGTGCTATCCGGGCTAGACGTTTGTGTTGCTACCCTGAGACCCAGATGCAGATATCATCGGCCTAGATGGATATGCTAACTGCTTTCAGAGGTACTGTCAGAGTGCCACGAAGGCTGGCCATGGTAGCGTTAAAAAGCAACGGAGATAGAACACTTCCTTGTGCAACGCCGAAGGAAACACTTCGCTCATCGCTCATGACATATCCAAGCTTAACCTGGACACGCCGGTCTCCGATAAATTCATGTACGTAACGAAGAGCATTTCCCGAAACAATCATGGCTTGGAGTCCGTTGACGATGCATGTTTGAAACACAAAGTCATATGTTTTGGCAACGTTCGTGAAGACGGCGAGTGTCGAGAGGCCGCTGACACGGTGGTGCTTCAAGTGGCTCAACAGGTTCAAAACACTGTCCTGGGCGCTCAGCCGTGGGCGAAATCTCTTCATACATGAGGGCCATCTTCCTTCTTGCTCAAGGTGCCAAGTTAGTCTTGTGCATATGGGTTTTTCTATCAACTTAGATACACATAATGTTAGCGATACCGGTAAATATGAGATGAGGCTCGCAGGATCTTTTCGGGCTTTAGCACTGGCACCACTGATGCTGTCTTCCATACAAATTGGATATCTCCTGTGCTCCAGACATGATTAAATAAGTCGAAGAGGGCGCGCCTTCGATTATATGACACATTTGTCAGCGTCTGATTGCTGATCATATCTGGACAACAGCATAGCGTCTTCTTAATTAGCGTAACGTAATATACAGCTCTCGAAATGTGAACCGCATATCCAATGTATTGAATAATCGAGGTGGCAGAGGTATTGCCTCTCCTGCTGATCTGCCAGATGTGTATTCGTCTGCGAAATCTGCAAGGGTTTGCAAATCTTTTCCTTGCTTCAAAGAGAGTGTTTCGAGTAGTCAGTGAGAGCGGATCTTTCCAGAAAGACTATTTATGACTCTCCATATTATTTTCAAGGGTGTAAACTGCGATAAACTTTCACAGAAAGCAGCGCACTCAATTCTGCGTAGTTTTTTTTTGTCTGGCGGCGAATGGCAGCGTTTAACCGGTTATATTCAGTTTTTGCCGATGTGTTTCCCCTTTTTTTCATGAGCTTTCGCTCCACTCTTCTACATGCTGTGCAGAGGTTCTCTTAACTTCAAGTGAGGAGCAAAGAAATGATCGGGCAATTTCAGCAGCGATGTAGCCGCTTGCTTACTTTGTAACATATCTGCGAACAGCTCATCAGAGGACTCGTCTATAGCGCTGTTCTGTACGTGTCACAACAAGTCACATTGCAAAAATCTCGACCAGTGGTCCCAAGTCCGATGATATTGGTAAATATGGGGAAATGGTCGCTGCCCATTCTGTCTGGGGCCGTTGCCGGTGATACAAGAAAGTCCGCGCAGTGTAATACAAGGTCTATCACACTCGATGAATCTGGTGACCGAAAAAAAATGTTGGTTTGCCAACGTTCGCCACACAAAAGTCATCAGCATCTGCTGCTGCTATAGAAGTTCCTTGCCTCGACAATCAGCACTCTTATCTCCACAGAGCGGGTGATGTGCGTTAAAATCACCACAGATTATTCGAGGATCGGGACACCATGTGAAAATGTCCTTTAGGAGAGCCTCCATGGAGACCTTCTTGCGTGAACTCATGTACGCCGAATTACACTCAGTTTTCGGTGTACTATTCGCACTTGTACCGCGGTGACTTCCAGTGAGTTAGAACAGAGGTCTTGCACTTATAATTTGGCGTGAGGCACTTTCCGCCTTATGTATATTGTGGCGCTTTCATTTGCAAACGATGGTATGCTCGGATTGCAATGTCGGATATACCCTATGGGCGTCCTTCCATTTGGGAGGCCGACTTCCGAGAGGGCTGAAATCGGTATCGGACTGTTTCGCAAGAATAAGTTAATCTCACACAGACGCTTCAGAAGACCGGCACAGTTATATTGCATTATTAAGGGCACTTGTGAAGGACGGAAAGGGCTAGGTGGGCGAGATATTGCCATTGTTCTACTGTGTATACATGGAAGCAGAGCCCAGTATCACTGACTCGAAAGCCAGTGCTGCTTCCAACATATCCTTCACAGAACTCGCTGGCATCTTCGCGACGTGTGAGCGTAGTGCCATGAACAAAGGTCTAATCACGTGCTCGCTGTTTTCCTGCTGATTGCTTCCAGTTGCTTTAGATCGGTTCAATGCAGCCGCATAGGGGCGCTTGGTGGACTCTGGGGCACGTTCTTCAGCAACAGTATTCATTTCCTTTGGCTCAGTTACGTCTCATGTCGGTTTGAAGCGCTCTGCCTTTCAACATGAACGCTTTCTAGCAAACTGAGTAGGTGGAATGGCCGATATCAAGAAATACACATGGATTTCTTCTAGCTTTCTCCTGCAATCAGGTGTACGTCCATTATCCTTTTCATCTGAGTGGTAAAAGTGCAAAGGTAATACAGACAAAAAAATCCGTATGCACTTTTTTTGTTTAGTGCTCCATGCTCCATGATAATTGTCAATTTATCCTTTGCGTAACTGATCTCTGAGGCAAAATAGTACACTCTGTGACTAGGTGGAGCAGCATACTTTGTGACGTCGCGTTGGCGTAGTCGGGAAGGGCAAAGGCTCAAGCCCCCTCCATGCATTCATAAAGCATGGCTGAGCGCTCCCAGAAACAATGTCTTGCTACACGACTGTTACGTTGTATCGGCGAGGCTGACACTGCATGTATATATGCAGATGACTCGAAGTACTACGTCGAAGTGACTGCATGTACAGCGTAGTGCTTTGTAGTAATCATTTTTTTTATTTTTTATTCTTACAGAAGACATGCCACCTCACGAATACAGGGAATACAATTAAATATACCTTTTTAACCTGACCCTATTTACCTTAATATTTCTCTTTTTATTGCTTTTGAGTGCTACATTGACATGCTACATCGTCGTCGGGAAATTCGTCAGAAAAAAAACGAGCACAATTTTGTTCATTTAGGGCTGCCATTAATAAATCCCAAGTAAACACGTAGGGTAGAATGGCGTAAAATGATATACGGGGCAAAACTCGACATTTTGACTTTGCCGACTTTTGTAGCTAGTACAAAAAACACTTTCCCTTTATTTTTTTATTTCAGCGAACGATGCTTGTGTTTTTTTACTGTTTTTGTGCAAAAGTTTGTCGTTGCTCACACCATTCACGCAGGAAGAATTACGCGACTGGTGTCGGTGCGTTCGTAACCCGTGAAAAAAGGGCGAAATTCTGTTGGGCCAAATTTTCGGATCCTTGCGTGAATGTATTTTTGCGTCAGTACAGTACGGTGCCAAAGCAGAATTTTTTATGATTAGCGCATGTGGGACGGGCGAAATGCGACATCTAGACATTAAAATGCCTTAAAAAGTGTCTTATTGAGTGAACCACTCACTCATACTGATTATACATTGTATTTTTGTTTAAGAGGGCTAGGAAGTACAAGAAAACATTATATAGAGCTTCATTGGTAGATATTGACATGAAAAAAAAAACACTAACTGCTGTTGAGGACAGGACTCACTCCATTCGCATTACATCAAGTCTGTACCACGTTTCCAAGAATACTCTCGAAAGGCGCATGAAAAAAATTGAAATAGTGTTGAAGTCAAGCCATTTACAAACACGTCTTCGGATTGAGTTTTAATAATATTTGTTTCATACCGAAAATTTTAAAGTAACAAGCGATAGAAAGTCCGAACTTTATCGCCTCACAAAGGACGGCTGACGAAGTTGAAAGCCAAGAAATGCCCATGCCACTCTGCATCAAGACGCCAAAAGAGGCGAATATGCGTCAGAACAAATCTAGCCTCTAATCATTGAATTAATCTAAAGAAGTGGAAGCGTTTAGAAAAAAAGACACCTTTGGCACAAGGAAAGACTGGGGGTGCTTTATCTGCTAGGAGTTTTGAAGCAACACAGGGCCGGGGTCTGTCTTGATTTAATGCGTGGAGTGCAAGAAGTGGGCTCAAGAAGACTGCGTGAGTGCCCACGGAGTGAATTTCATGTGCTTTACAGCAAAATTTGAAGAAATGCAATATTTTCACTCTGTCTCGTTTTGCCCCCCGCTATGCCTCGTTTCACGCCACAGGTTGCGGTAAAATGGGACGTCTGGTGCATTTTTTATTTATTTTTAAAACACGCCTTTAACTGGGAGAACATTCTCGCATTTATGCACCCCACATTTTGTGTACAAACGAAACTTTCTGCATTGACATTTAACTGTTAATAGTGAATTAAAAAAACAATATATTAGGTACTATAAATTTTTGCCGCATTTCACCTCACTCTAACCTGACTTTCGGACACAACAGCTTAATTTACACGACTATTTATTACATTTCGGTACGTCCTCCTACTTGCTTAGGACATATCTGTGGAGATGTCTGCGTAGGTGTACATTACGTGAATTTTGGTTAAGGGGCATGTCTTCAAGCATATCTTTTTTTGGGAAGCATTTGCAATGTCAAGTCGTTGTTGATCAGTCTAGTGGGACAATAGAATGAACTTCATCTTTTCTTACACGGGAACGAACTTTATTTGCTGAGACAATTATGCAAAACAGCTTTTGAATTTTCTGTGAAAAGATTGGGGTCATTCGAAAGCACCATCTATGTGATAATATTTTGTAGCACAGTTCAACGAACACAGCACCCTTCATGACGCTTCCTTTCCCTTTCCTCAAATAGAATTTGGGTAATGAAGTTCCTCTGTTAATGATATTCAAACTTTCAAATAGACTTGTCTTTCATCTGTACTTTGTTATTATGTTTTAAAATAACTTCAGCCCAACAATAAGAGGCCGCTTTGTTCAGCAGAATAAACAGTCCAGTGTTTGGAAAGCAGTGCTTTAACCTAATGCTTGAACTTTAACGCATCGCACCTCTGTGCTGTGACTTTGAACAAGTTTGCATAAATATAAATATCAATAAATATCTTTATTTTTATTCACTAAAAGCACTCTATTGTATGCTGTGAGGCACATTTAAAAAAAAATGCCCCCTACAATGGAATATAAAAATGAGGTAATCAGGAATAACGCTCTAGTATTAAAAAAAAGTAATAAAATGGCATTACTTGCACCTTCAGAATGTAAACAGTGAGTCAGATCAAGTCACTAAAACGCGTCAAGATATCACTACTGTATATCGTAACGCATTTCAGTACCAGACCGGACCAGTACAATGGTGAACTAATTCATGTGAGAAAGCTGCCGAAAGATCCAGAAAGAAATACTGACGACATCAACCTTATGATGATCGTGGGCCAAGACAGACTAAGGGTGAAATGTTTGTCCCACAGTTCTATAAAATACATCCATGTCCACAAGGTTACGTTGTGCGCGGTGAATTCATCCACCTCACTGATAAAAACCCTTACGAATTCAGCAAGGCTTACAACAAGAATGTTTCGTGAAAACATTTTACCGGGGGACAAACCAACCGATTTCGTGCAACCTCCTGGAAAACTTCAAATCAGCAAACAAGCGATTGCCTGCTGTTTTAATCTTAGCTTACAGCAGTCAATTATATTAATAAATGTGAAATGCGACTTACCAAAGCCAGCCTCATATCACGCTTGCGTATCCTGGAAGCTGTCGAAGATGCGTCGGCAGGGACGAGCTGTGAGGCAAATGACTTTATATACCTAGCCACTGTCCCCGGTACTCGCTCACGCGCGAACGCCGTCGTTAAGGCACGCGTCCTAAATATCTCAGAATTTTTTGTCGCTTCCAACGCGGGCTCCTAGATCTTCGCAGCTAATTTTTAAACTGTTCGTTCCTTTTTCGTAGCTGTTTTGCTGATTGCAGACCGGAGAAGTCGATTTGTCGGAAATGCTCGTGCGACGCGTGCCACGGCTATAGCCACGATGCATAATTCATTCGCGACACAGACCTCGTTCTTCCACTCTCCCCCCCCCTCCACCCCCATTTTTGTTCTGCCTTGCTGAAGACTACGCACGCCTCAACACAATGGCGGGAATTGAAGAGGCAGACTTTGAAGGTTAATGACAGCGATTTGCGGAGATGCTTGTACACGGAGTATAATTGCCCGTTTCCACGCGGCGACATCTATGCAAACGTGGTAGAAGAGAATTAGGGTGGCGTTTTTTTTTTGTACAGATGTTTTTTTTAAGCGAGAACTCCCGTTACTGTGGAAACAAAACTGCGAATTTTTCTTCATCTCTCCTATTTGGTGAACAAAAGTTAAGCCTTTTCGTTAGTTTGCTATAGAGCATTTGATGAACTTATATTGTGCTTCGAATTGTTTGATATGATCGTGCTATATTGCTTCGTTCGTTATTTGAGTATTGATTGATTGATTGATATGTGGGGTTTAACGTCCCGAAATCACCATATGATTATGAGAGACGCCGTAGTGGAGGGCTCCGGAAATTTCAACCACCTGGAGTTCTTTAACGTGCACCCAAATCTGAGCACACGGGCCTACAACATTTCCACCTCCATCGGAAATGCAGCCCCCGCAGCCGGGATTCGATCCCACGGCCTACGGGTCAGCAGGCGAGTACCTTAGCCACTAGACCACCGCGGCGGGGTGAATTATTTGAGTATATAAGAGTAGAAAACAAGACAATGCGTGTTGTGATGTTGTTAGCGCTGTTGATCATTTTCTGTTCGCATGTACCATTTAGCCTTAGGCGTATCAGCCGGGGGAGGGGCAAGAGGAGTGCTATCCCCCTCCTAGCCCCCCCTTCCAAGAAGAGGTAGGGGGTTGAGCTCCCCCACTTCCGACATTGGTCAATAATGGCTGCACGATGGCGAAACAAACAACTAAGGCTATGTTTTCTTTGACCGCAGTAATCACTCAGTTCTAATGTTACGAGGGGATCAATATATTATGAGAAAATGTTACATATAATGAAAGATTTCAAACAATTCTGCTGTGAAGATTTTTCAAGTAGACTCTTTGCGGTGCGGACCGCAGTACAACGCTTTCGCGCCTTGTGCTGTATAGCATTGCAGAGCAGGCTAGCCCTGAACAGGGCCCTATAAGATTACATCACTGGATCATGCTTTTATTCTGCTGTGCCTGGCTGGCTGGTGCAGCTACAGATGGAAATGAGCAAAGTTCTTATAGAGTAATGAAAGCACTTGCTGCTTCGCGAAAATATTTTTCTTCCGTAGAAAAGGAATAACATCGCAGCTGCTCTGTCGAAGCTGCTGTGAGCCTACGAGTGTGATGAATTCTTTTTTAATGTTTGGTTTTGCCGTACTGAAACAGAAAAAAAAGGTTTGCACTTCCGTCTCCGATCAACCAAATCAGTGATCAGTTTTGCTTATGGCACCTTGTAACGGTGAAAGCAGCTTTCAAAGGGGCGATGAATTAAACAGTGGAATTGAGCAGTGGGTAGCTCAGTTTATAATCTTTCCCTGAAATTTGATCCCACGAAACAGGGAGATAGTTGAAGTCCGTGGTTTTTTGCACTAAGTAGACATAAAAAAGCACACACTTGCAGCGCTGCTTATTCTTCTCTCTTTCTCGGCAATGATAAACTAATTGTAATTATGCCGAGAGTTGTGGGGTGATGAATAAAAAATTGCTGCCATATCCACAAAGTGATGTGATGTAAGAGGCGCTTGCTGGGAGATGATCACGCAACCCACGACTCCTCCGTGTACATTTCCCACCATCATATATAGACGTGATAACGTTACTATGTATCCTAAATCTGTCCGTTTGCATGTTTCTGTGCATATACCCCATACTTTGTAGTAGAAAACAGAGGCTTGCTTGCAATTTTTTTATACAGTCATAACCATATCGCAAGTGCCTGTTTTTATTGACAGTGACACGATATATGCCATATCTATGACGATGTAGGGTAGCGCTAGTGGTCGTCAGCCGGCTAGAGAAAAAGATGACGAGCGCTGGTGGCTCGTGGCGCCAGGCGCCTAGAATGTTCGAACGCTTGTAGCTGGCTGGAAGCCACGGCCGCTGCTCTACTTCGGCATGCTCGCTTCATTTCTGTACGTCTCGTCCTCCCAGTTAACCTGCGACGCCGTCACGTCGCTACAAGGATAATAGTTAGGCACGTGTTGGGAGCCTCCACCGTACTCATCTATTTAAAAAGTGCATTTTTGCCTGTACCCTGTATTCCTTGACGAAGGCAGGCTCTCCTGCGGAAACACTGGAAGAAACAAGAAATTTCGCACGTTCATTCGTCGTCTCTCACCGTGTATATATATATATATATATATATATATATATATATATATATATATTCTAGGATCGGATTAGGTAAGCTTGCCCTCCACTCATCAAGGAGTTGGTACGCCTTCAGTCCAAATAAGCAAGGTTGTTCATAAAATAACACATATTCTTTTAGCACAGTCCAGAATATTCATGCTCGCGAAGAAAAATTTGGCTGAATAACAATTCGGCTGAACAACAATTTGGCTGAACAACAATTTGGCTGAACAACAATTAGCACAGTGCTTTGTCCCACTTATCGTGGGACAAAGCACTGTGCTAATTGTTGTAACTGGAGAACCCAATGGGTGCCTATTTGTGCTCGTGACTAAATTGATTTTGGTGTGGATCGTGACCACGGATAGTGGTCTACTTTAGAATCTAAACATGACGATGGTCTTTGTGCTATTCGAGTCAAAATAGTGAATGCAGTTGCCATGGAGCTGCTGAATTCTGATTTTGTACGAAGCCCTGGTACAGTGCACCTGGAATTTGTGGTGACGCAGATTGCTCACCAAGTTCCACAAGTCTCATTAGCTCTATATAATCTGATTAAAGCAGACCAGGTAAGCCATATCGCTCGATAGATTTAGCTATGTAGTCATTATCCCAGCAGTGATATGAGACGTTGAGAAGGAGCAAGGGTACTTGTTATATTCTCTGAAAGGTTCCACATATAATTTAGGTGAATCGGGCCTTATAGTAATTCAAAAGAAACCTTGGATATCCTGGATGGTGCCCGTTCTCCTTATGTGCACATGTTTGACGCAGTTGCGATGTTCTTTGTGTGGATACTCTCTAAGTTTTCAAGTGAGAAAGAGAAAAAAAACCCAAAGGAAAGGTGTGGAGGTTAACCAGGCTTCATGTGTTTTGTTACCCCACATGGTAGGAGGGTCAAAGGTAAGAAATTATAGAGAAAGGATGCGGCAAAATAGAATAAATGATACGTGCGCAGACACAGTAGCATTGACCACGCATACTCGCAAGGTCACAAACTGAGAACTATTTCAGAGTCCAGTTCGTTCGCGATTCTCTCAGATAAAGTGTAATGCATGAAGTTGAAGAAAGCTTGCAAGGACTGGCCCCAAGGTATCCACAGCTTGCAACGTGCTTCGAACTGATGGAGCTAGCATTCGGTTGAGGAATTCGCACATCGCCAAAGTAGTGACCTCATGAAAGGAGGCGTGCAGGTGTCCATCACGCAAATAATCATTTTTTTTATTGTGAGGAAAAAATAAAGCCTCAGTTCACAGCATAGAAGTATAGCAGGATATGGCAATTAGAAGAATGAACAGATCTCATTAATATTGTGTCAAAACACGGAAAAACGAGCCCTTAGGTACACACTTCTTTCCCTTATTCATTAACGAGGGTCTCGTACTGGCAGACTTGGTGCCATTAGGTTGTATACGAGGGACTATCAATCAGCTGCCCATTCGCAATAAGTTCACGTGCTACGTGACGCCATACATGCGCATAAAAGTTTTTCACACTCGTCGCTTGGCTTATATATGGCGCTGACTGACACTCCTACTTCTAAATTCACATATAAACCTAAAAAGTGGCTGGAGGGAAGGCCGCTGTGATAGCTCAGTGGTTAGAGCATCGAGCGCGTTATTCTAAGGTGGTAGGTTCGATTCCTGCTCACGGCTGGTTATTTTTTTCACCCACTTTTGTTTCTTCTTATTTACATTCCATTGGTTATAATAACTTCCCCTGTACATTCCTTGGCATGACTGTCTGTTAGATCTCATTAATATTGTGTCAAAACACAGAAAAACGAGCCCTTAGGTACACACTTCTTTCCCTTCCTTATATATATATATATATATATATATATATATATATATATATATATATATATATATATATATGTGTGTGTGTGTGTGTGTGTGTGTGTGTGTGTGTGTGTATTGCGCACTCACCAGCTGTGAGTGCCTATAAATTCAGATTGTGTACTCACCAACTGTGAGTACATGTATTGCGTTGCGCACTCACGAGCTGTGAGTGCCTCAAAATGCCTATTGTGCCCTTACCATCTGTGAGAGCCTACAAATACCTATTGTGCACACAGCAGCTGGGAGTGCCTATGAATGCTTATTGCGCACTCACCCGTTGTGAGTGCCTATAAATGTCTATCTATATTGCGCACTCACGAGCTATGAGTGCCTATGAATGCCTATTTTGCACTAACCAACTGTAAGTGGCTATAAATGTCTATTGCGCACTCACCAGCTGAGAGTGCCTATAAATGCCTATTGCACGCATTCATTAGCTGTGAGTGCACAATATTGGAAATTACGGCTACTTGACATCCACCTCCACATTCATCGCCTCTGCATATTTTCGACTCTCCGAATGTAGCACGTGGACTGGTGGTGGCGGTGGCCGTGGTGGTCACTGTCGGCAAGAAGATGTTCAGACGTCCGCTGGAGAAGCAGAGCGGGGTGGATGGTCCAGATTGAACAGCAGTATCTTAAGATTTTGGATGCTCCTTGACGATTCAACTAATCTTGAGGTGATGGAGTGTTGCAGCAACAGCAGTCGCCACGATCGATCCATGACCCCTGGGATGGGAGCATCCTGACTGAAGAGAGATCTTGTCCAGAGTCAGTATGGCGTCTTGAGGGCAAGAAGCCATCCACTCTTTACATCGAGGAACATAGCAATAAATAACTGTTCACACGCATTATGATATTCGCCTTAAGCTCAGTAATAACAATAATGTAAGACCAATCATGTTCTTAGTAGATGAAAAGTGAAATATATGCAGAGGGTCTTGATAAATGCTATATTTCACCAAGGAATGCTAAAGTCTGGCCTCAGTTACAGCGTACATTGGGAAAGGGCACTGTTATGACCGTCATCGGTAGGCGCCATGCTGTCGCTGAGAAGTGTAGCCGGGCCGCGTTCCCACGCCTGGAACCCAGGTTTTCTTGGAACCAGCGTCGAGGAGCGGCGCTCTTTTAATCCTCAAAGAAGTAGCCGACTCGCCGCTTGTCTATGCCCGCCAGGTATTGTCCCGGCTAGCCGGCGGATAAGACATCATGTCGCCACGAAGCTGTAAGTCGTTCCAGAGGGGACAACAAAGACAGCATATCTCTTTGAAGAAACGGCGACCGCCGCCACAAAGTGCCCTGCTAATTGAGCGGACAGATTGGCGGACCGTTTGATGTCTGCTGTCCGAAGCTTGGGACCCCTCGAACAGCGACATACACGACGAGCAAGAGCCTCTCTGGCGCCACCTTTAAGTGCAGTGATCTTGACTCGAAATTGGATGTTCACGTGCGCCGTGCCTGCTCGTACCTTGCACCGGTTGTGTGTGTGTGATTGGTGTTCCCCGTAAGAAGGAGGAGCCCGACAGGGCTTATAAGGACGCCGCTGAGTGCGGGACGTCGCTCTGGACCAAGTAAAGGTTCAACCACCACGTTCGTAGTTTGTGATGGCTCTGAACTGTGTAGCGGTTCAACCACCACGTTCGTGGTTTGCGAACTCTTAACCTCATGCTGTAAATATTTGTAAATAGTGCCGTAAACCATGTTTTGTTTTCGCATCCTCCAACGTCCTGCTTCCTCCTTCGTCAACCGGAGGTGGGATCGCAACAACTGGTGGCAGCGGTGGGATTCCCAACAACTGGTTGGCAGCGGTGAGATACGACTCGGCACCCTAGGATCACCACAACTGGTGGCAGCGGTGGGATTCGAAGCTACAAGTGACAACAACAGTCGGCCCAAGAGAAGCAGTTGGCTCGAGACATGGATCACGTATGGGTGAGTGCTTGGCTTTTCCTTTGAGTGAACCAGGTTCTAAAAGAGGATTAAATTTTAGAACTGGTAGTTAACTTTGCCGAAAGACTCAGTTTCGCCGTTTCGGGAAGTTATTTTTTGGAAGTAGCGAGCACTCGGTACGATCATGGACTTACGGGAGCTGCAGAAGTCAGACTTGTTGCTGTTGTGTGAGGAATTGGGGATCGATACAAAGGGTTTGGCACGAAAACCCATAATCATTCAAGCGATTAATGATTTGGGGGCTGATGATGAGGAACTAAGTGAAGAATGGGACCTCATCATCGAAAGAAAACTAAGAGCAGCTCAGATGGAAGGAAAGAGTGAAGACGAAAGAGAAAGCCTCAAGCTAAAGTTTTTCAAACAAGACTATGAATTGAGTAAGAGGCTGGGACCCCAGCAAGGAGTACTTCTCGAAACGAGGCGCGTCAAAAAGCGCTGGACGTTGAAGCACGTCGTGAAGCGCCAGGACCAGGGATCGCGCAAGAAAAGAACCCGCATATTCTCGAAGGCGTCAATCTAGAGCATGTCGAAAACGAGCCCTTGGCCAGTCTCGAGGTAGAGACAGTATCAAAAGACGGTCCTTGCGAGGATGAGGTGTGTGCCAGCAGCCCTAATGGGCTCAGTAAGGAGCTGGAAACCATCCCCATGCCTCGAGAGGACGTCTCGAAATTTTCACATGTAGATATGGTTAGTGCAGTGGCTAATGAGAGCAAGAGCGCCACGCTTCAGCAGTGCAGCGATAATACCGAGCTGGTTTGCAAACATCGCAGAAAAAGGAAGAAGCGGAGGCGTTCGTCACTGCGCAAGCCTAGGTCGGGCCCCACTCTGTCCCAACAAAGAAAGGGTAGGCCACTAATCCGTTTAAGGAATCGTAAATGGTGGCGTTCAGGAAGACCGAAGCGGCGAGCCAGATTTGGAGGGGGAAAAGAAGGTGCGTCACCCCAAGGGAAGGCGCGGTTCAGTTTGACGACTTCGGGAAAGCGGCCTTGCCCGAATGATCAAAGACGAAAGCGCAGAGTGGCTAAAAACCGCGTCGGGGCGAGCACAAAGAGACAATGTCCCCTGCCTCAACCGTGTTTCTGGCGTCCCTTTCAAATTCCTGAGGGGAACAGGCCGAAATGGAAAATGAGGTGTGACGGCCGTGCACGGCTTAGTGTTTGTGCATTTTGTAGTCTCTGTCGTGCTCGAAAACCACCGGGACCGCGACCCCATCGTGTACGATTAAAGGAACCAAGAGAAAAGGGGGCGGTCAATATGAGTAACTTTTGCACAGGCGGGTTAATTATGACTAGTTTTACTTTGTAGATGTAATTTCAGTCCTTTGAATTTTGTAAGTTATGTGATGCGGAGTAAATTTTTCAAAAGGAAAACCGTTGAAATAAAGGCTGAAAATTGAAGTCAGTTTAATCACGAGTGCGAAAATTTGCGTAAGGTAAAAACCGAGAAAAAGTGTTATTTTCGAGTGTTTTTTAAGGTTTAGTGTTATATCGTATGCCTTCACTGTCAAGTGGATTTGGAGTGAACGAGCATTTGAAGGAAGATGTTAACACAGACCAAGTGGTTCGTAAAATGATTAAGTTTGGCGCGACACGGTAGAGTTTCCGTTGCGCGCATTGAGAATCTTATTGCACGGTTTTAGCATAACACCTATGCAATTGCTTTTTAGGTGTTTTTACCTAGAATTACTTTTGTGTTGTACACGGTGTGTTACAACGTAACGTTTGAATGAACATTAAGACAAACTGTGAGGGATTATGCGTCTGGTTAACAGTACCATGTATCTTGCAACGCTGTAGGAATGAGAATAGTAATTAAAAAGCTCAGGAGAGCTCAGTGTCTTTTTTTTCTCTCAGAAGCGTTTGCATAAGCTGGTAACTTTAACCAAATGAGCCTTTTAAAAAGCAATGTTTTGTTGGCTATATTTTGAAGAGCGATTGGTCAAGTGATCATATGAGCGAAACAGTAAGCTTTTTAATTCTGAGCATATTAAGAGTATTTTGGCCACAGTGTAGGCCAAAGATTCAGAAAAGCTAGATAGCTTTATGTCTCAGTGGTAGACAATTATGGGCGGCCGTAAACAAAGACGGACGTTCGGACAAAATTAGCGCTCACTGAATCCGGAACCGAACCGATGCTCTCAGCGGGACAGAACCGATGAAAGTAGTCAGCGATGAAAAAGAGCCTGCTGTTTTATATCAGGACGACAATGATAACAAGCAAAGCTGCGCTTTACTTGAGCCAGAATTTGGACTCTCGTGAGATAACGTACTGCGCTTCAGGAAAGGAATGCGCTTGCCTTGTGTAGGCTATTGATCAGTTGCAGCGTTGTCTCGGAGGGGCTAAATTTAACGTAGAAACAGACCATTGTCCCCTTACCTGGCTGAAAACTGCGACATCAAAGAACAGTCGCCTTTTGAGGTGGAGCTTGATTCTTCAGCAATATCATTTTGATATTAAGTATAAAAAAGGCAAATTGAATGGAAACGCGGACGCGCTCAGCCGCTCTTTCTAAACCATTCTGGAGTGCTCTTGGTGTATGAAAATTGATATTTTAGTTTTTTTTTGTCGTGCATCTTATCATGTAAATTTGTAAGGGAGCACGTCTGGTTTTTCAGCTCAAGTGAGTCCTGAGAGTTCTGAGAGTGAGCTTTTGTTAAAGCTAGTAATTAAAATTGGTTTGTCATCCCTCTTTTGGCTTGGTTTGTTCGAAGGGGGCCGAGTGCTTGCTTGTGCATGTGGTCCAGTTTCAGAAACGGTGTCGAAGATTCGGCAATCACCCGGACCATGCCACAAGCGAAGGCCAGCTCCTGGCATTCAACCACTGACCCTTTCGTCGTCCCTGCGAGCAGCAGTGTTGACCGCTGCCCTCCGTGACTCATCTGGCGAGGGGGAAGCTGTTATGACCGTCATCGGTAGGCGCCATGCTGTCGCTGAGAAGTGTAGCCGGGCCGCGTACCCACGCCTGGAACCCAGGTTTTCTTGGAACCAGCGTCGAGGAGCGGCGCTCTTTTAATCCTCAAAGAAGTAGCCGACTCGCCGCTTGTCTATGCCCGCCAGGTATTGTCCCGGCTAGCCGGCGGATAAGACATCATGTCGCCACGAAGCTGTAAGTCGTTCCAGAGGGGACAACAAAGACAGCATATCTCTTTGAAGAAACGGCGACCGCCGCCACAAAGTGCCCTGCTAATTGAGCGGACAGATTGGCGGACCGTTTGATGTCTGCTGTCCGAAGCTTGGGACCCCTCGAACAGCGACATACACGACGAGCAAGAGCCTCTCTGGCGCCACCTTTAAGTGCAGTGATCTTGACTCGAAATTGGATGTTCACGTGCGCCGTGCCTGCTCGTACCTTGCACCGGTTGTGTGTGTGTGATTGGTGTTCCCCGCAAGAAGGAGGAGCCCGACAGGGCTTATAAGGACGCCGCTGAGTGCGGGACGTCGCTCTGGACCAAGTAAAGGTTCAACCACCACGTTCGTAGTTTGTGATGGCTCTGAACTGTGTAGCGGTTCAACCACCACGTTCGTGGTTTGCGAACTCTTAACCTCATGCTGTAAATATTTGTAAATAGTGCCGTAAACCATGTTTTGTTTTCGCATCCTCCAACGTCCTGCTTCCTCCTTCGTCAACCGGAGGTGGGATCGCAACAGCACGTAGAGAACTTTGTAGGAGCCTCACAAAACGATAGGAACGGCAACAGGCAGCTTACCTTCAATTCTCGAAAAAGCTGCTCCACAGTCAAGGTTCGATGTAGCCGCTCACTAATTAACGAACTCCTCACTCAGTAACCTATATATGAAGGCTAACCAACGACACAACTATCCATGTGCTTGATCTAAACACGATTGAATATGCAAGTTGGGTGCTCAGTATGTCTACTGAACGTCATGAATTCATCCATGAATGTAGTTGTAAAGCAAGAGAGCCTGAGCACATTGACCAAATATTGAAAAGCCATTCTACACTGAGAAGATGTTTGACCAGCGGACCTGTTTTGCGCGACACCGAGGTGACCCTGAGTCTTCAACAAAGGTACTAAGGTATAAGGTCACAAATTTTCGTCTTCGTCAATTGGCGTCACCATGATTCCATCTTTCTCTATCGCTCGGCCGCTTCTTGAGCGGCCCTTCGGAAGGTGCAACATACGAAAGCCGAATGTTTGATATCTGGCATCAAATTTTTGCGAAGCCATAGTTTACCTGGTGTTTCCAATTCGCCATTTCGGCTTTACATTTCGTACTGCGGAGGTCTATTGTATTATCACCGCGTAGGGAAAAGAATGCTTCATACAGATTGTTCTCTTGTTATTTTTGCATTAAACAGCTGGTACAACATATTCATGTGGTTCAGATATATACACTTCGTGCAAGAATTGGTGTGCTGTCCTCATCAATCTCAACAAACACTATACGCACCAATTCTTGCAGAAAGTGGACGTATCTGAACCACAAAAATCCGTTGTACACAGGGGGGAATATTAATAATTAGAGACTGGAAGTGTAAAAGGGTACGGGTTTGAGCTTGTAAGGTTTCATCGGTCGAAACAGTGCGAAAACAACGAGAACACAGAAAGAAAGGGATGGGACCAACCACTGACTAGGCAGGGCAAAGCTCAGTGCTTGGTCCCATATCTTATTTTTTTAATGTAAAGCATTTCTTAGCGAACTTAACGTATCTATCTATCCATCTATCTATCTATCTATCTATCTATCTATCTATCTATCTATCTATCTATCTATCTATCTATCTATCTATCTATCTATCTATCTATCTATCTATCTATCTATCTCTATCTATCTATCTATCTATCTATCTATCTATCTATCTATCTATCTATCTATCTATCTATCTAGCCGCTTACGTTTGGGTGTCCGCGTGGTCAACCCCTTAACTTGGCGTGAACCAAAATTAGAATGGGAGGGTAAGATGGTTTGATGAATATAACACGCTGGTCAAGAAATAAATATTGTCACAATCTCAACGCGTACGTCGTCAAACACTTCCCGTCACACAGTGGCACATACCCAAGGGTGGGTATATGCCGCAGGTATGTGGGTATGTGCCACAGGTGATTGACACTTAGTATCTACCCAGGAACGACGAGAACATACGAGGGCAATTTTAACACGCGAGCGTTAAGGAATACCCGACATCGGCAGCGTCGACCAGACGAATGCAAAGAATAAATTCAGGGTCCCACATGGAATCGAACCCACGCATTCCGCGTGCCAATGAAGCATTTTACCACAAAGGAACGCCAGGTCTCGGAACTACGTTCCGAATAGACGCTAATCTCTGTGAAACGTGAATAGTACTCAATAAGTGGAATGCTGGGCCAGTTGGTACAACATAATGTGGAAATATATGAGAGCAAAAGGTATTTCCTGTCAAGCCCTTTTCCTTCTGCCTTGTGCGCTCATATATTTTCACATTACGTCAATAGTGGCTGCAGTGCTGCCTTCCTAATTTTATAACATTACATATATACTTCTTTGATACAGCCGCCACGTCCGGTTAACGTCAATTGTGGTTAGTTGCCATGCGCTGAAATTGGTTTATGCAGCAATGTGCAGGGCCAGCATTCTCGCGAGCATCAGTGCTTCATATAAGCTTCTGGTTTTGCTAATATGCATGTTCCAGTTGGCATCGTTGAGCAAGTGCAAACAAGTGGTTATATAAACGTCTGCAACTCTTGAACTTATGTCTGTGCGTGAAACATCTGTACTTATATTTAGCGTCATTGCATCACGTGTCGCCCAATGAAAAAATTGCAGCACGGTCACCTTGGCTCCGCATGCTTCGCATAACGTCGATTTCCAGGTACGTAGGATCTGCCAAATTTTTCTGTGTCCTGATTTTTTTTTGCGTTGTTTCGCACCCATGTAGAAATTTAGGCAAGTACCTATTTGGTTCATTTTCTTCTTATCGCACCACTTTAATATATATGAACACAAATTATGGGCTAAAGAGGGCTCAGTTTCCGAATATTTTTATAGTGCCTAATAATAACCATTTTTGGAGATTGTGCCTAAATACCTAGAAGTGCCTATAAATGCCTACCTTAGAAATTGGTGTGCTTATCAGTACTATTGGACCTAAATTATCACTCTCGGGTGCACCTTGATTCGTTACCGAACAACAGTGACTGTCCGGAACTCTACAGGGTTCAACCTAGACCTCTAGTTCAACCAACTTCCGCAATCCGGCGGGTCATCAGTCGAGCGCCATAACCAGCAGACTTCCGCGGTGGGGTAACACGCGGTGCAGAACAAGCTGAAAAGGAAAACAATCACTATAAAACCTTCGTTGACCTTTGTATAGGTGGAATAAAAGGCAGGTCTGCAGTGACTATAATGATGCTTAGGTGATACATTTGATCGAAATTATGCAGAATTTAAGAATTACTACTGTCCTTGCTTTGTGTATGTACTGAAAATGCTTTACTTCCGAATTACTTCTTCTCCCTCATTAAGCTATAACCAGATGAAGATTGTCCAGTCGTGAGCAGTTCTCTTCCCCAGAAAAAACTGGAACTTGATACTAATCAACTAACTTGATCTTAATCACGAAATATTGACAAAAAATCACGACAACTTCATGAAACATTTAGGGAATATCTGCAACCCAATCTAACTGTATGTTTTGCCAGGGTTGTTAAAGCTCGAAGCTTTTTCGAAGTCATCTTTTATCAATATTGAAACAATTTTGATTCCCAAAGGTACTGTTACAAAAAAATCACGTCATGATAAGAGCTACGGACACATAACATGATGCAATGTAGAATATACAAAGCAGAATATAATGTTTTTTGCTAAGATATTTTCCAACAGCTCGCAGTTTGAAATTTGACTCGTTGATGGGGCCTATCAACCTGTGGATGAAAGGGCAGTTCTATACGTGATAAACTCCACATCGCTCATACAATTCTAGACCTTCGGTCAAATGTAATGATGTTCTAATTGTGCGCCTTTCGAGATGCTTTTTTTTTCATTCAAATGCATAGCCTGCGGAAGACGCGCATGTTGCTGAGAAACTCAGAATCAACAATTCGCTTCGCGATTGATTTCATTAGGATAGTCAATGAGCTAAAAGATATATATGAATGAATGAAAATTCATCAAATATGGTATTTTGTCTGTTCATGTTTTCCGTCATTCTAGTGTATATGTGCAAAAGGCCGTTACTTGATGTATTCGCTTCTGAAATGATTGTGAATTATTTAGTTCTATGTGTCGGCGATTGTGTCGTTGATGCGGCCAAAATGCACTTATTATTGTGAATACGAGATGTGGGGCGCAGTATACGTAACAGGGAGTGTAGAAAAGAAGGACCATGCACACAATCTTTTCTCCAGTCCCTGTTTCGTATGGCGGCCCCCTTCTTGAATTCACTATGAACCGTAACGAACTAGCCCAAAATGCTGTTTCTTACAATGAACATATTAGTTCTCTGTATTTAACTTTGTCGTAGTGTTTTGCATCTTTCGAATCAAAATTATGCAAAACAGAGGTGTGCAGCCTCTTGTTTGAGTCACTTGCCTTCGGTGTGTATGTGTGTGGGGGTGGGGGTTCAAATTTAGTACCACGAAAAATATACTTCTCTTCATTTATTTCTCCCGGTTTTTCTTAATGCAGAAGAAACAAAAAAATACACGGAAAACAGGTTGTACACGTGCACGCGGCAAAATCCTCGCACAGATACACCACGATACCTCAATTCCCTGTCGTTAAAATGCACAAGGTAGAAGGAAAGAAGGAAAGATAAGATGCAAATGGTAATGTCTCAGAACAGAAATACTAAACGCCCAGTTTCAGAAAAAAACCTGCCATGGTGGTATAGTGTTAAGGCACTCGGCTGCTGACCCGCCAATCGCGTGACCTAATCGCGGCCGCATTTCCGAAGGAGGCGAAAACGTTCGATGCCCGTGTGCTTCAGATTTGGGTGCACGTTAAAGAACCCTGGAAGGTCGAAATTTCCGGAGCACTCCTCTACGGCGTCTCTCAATCATGCGGTCTTTTTGGGACGGTAAACCCCAACACATATTATTATACAAGTTTTGGAAATATGGGGAGGTATGTTAGTGTATCGCTCTGTCATGATTAAACGTACTCATTTGAGCAAGAAGAAAACGCTTATCGCAGTTGCCAGAATATTCCATCGTGCATGGCAGTATATGTGACGGCGACCGCAAAGGCGTTGTAATCTTGACTGGGAAGCGTGCTCACTCTCTCCGTTTATAATTTAGTGTTGCATGCCGCGAAGGCCGCCGTAGAAAATGCACTTATTCGTTCCTACGTTCTGAGGCCCTGACCGCAAAATCGTACGGAGCAAGAGATCCGCCGTAATTAAAGGAAGAGAACGAGAAGTCCCATCAACTTTCGTCGCAGCCTACGCATCTGCCCTGGAAACGAAGTGTGGTAGCCCGGCCCTCCAGGCTCGTTTTCGAGACGCGGGAAGTTACAATTTTTCGAAAACTTCCTCTCCAAGCACGACGTGCCTCTACGCCAAAGGTTGCGCAACAGTGGCGAAGGAATATTACAGCGTGCCTGGTGTAACTAAGAGAAGGCCTAAAGGACGCTGCAAAGAGGGCGTTTTTGGGTTTGGCGCCTCGGTGCTGCTCAAACTTTTTGAAGTGGAGAAGTGGCAGTTGCAGCGCCATCTCGAGATGAATGAGTAAGTAGGCCAACGCAGTTTGCTGGTATCTTCCTGCAGACGGAGCTACATTAGTATGTGCTACATCCACCGAAGAAGCTTTTGCTTGCTCCGTGGCTACATCAAAGTGTTCCAACGCCTTATCTATACAGGATGCTGCCTAATTTTCATATTCTTGAAGCATTTCGAGAATTAGCAATTGACAATCTGGGCAACGCTATAAGAATAGCATCGCAGTTTCACATGGGCTGAGCAATACCTCCAGCACGACAAGCTTACAACGAACCTAAGTGACCATGGAAATAGAATATATCTAGATGGAGAATTGCAGGTCGCAGTAGTTGGAAAGGAAAATTGCCTTTGCTAAAGTTTCAACCATGGTATGGTCATTCGGAACATTAATAAAGGAAACTTACCTTTTCAATGTTTACCGGCAAGGTAACGCAATAAAAGAACGCACCTAATTTTTCTGTTCGAATAAATTCTGGTTCATTAATTAAAATTTTTGGTCGGGTAATTTATTTGTTGAGGTTTAATTCACTACGTAAATGAGTAAATGATATCTTCAAGAAAGTAAGAAGAAAAACAAGCAGACATTCAGTAGTGGTTTGTGAATATTCGGAGCTTTTGAATCGGATAGTGTCTCATTCCATTCGCTATTCGAATAGAATTGGAGGTATTCGTAAGTGCTGAAATTTTCGTATAGTTTATGAACAGTTTTGAATTGTCACGTGCGCCTAAATAAACATCAAGGTGATATAAAAGTCAAATAACTTGCGTGCCGGCGAGCTTTGGGGTGCGCTGGTTTGAGAGAGGAGGAGGGGGTGAAGGTTCGTTGCAGCGCTTCCCCAATCTATTATGTCAATGTATAAGGTCAACTTCACAATTCCCCCCCCCAATCGAGTTGCTTCCCCCCTTTCTATATGTCAATGTATGGCACTGGCTTTGCGCCCTTCTTTTGGGTGACTATGTGAGGCGACTGCCACCCTCCTGTCCCCCCTCCCCCGTGCACACGCCTACACCTGTGAGCGTATAGTATAAAAGTAGAAGAAAGGTGAAAGAAAGGCGGGAAGATGCGAGAATACGATCAGCAATCAAAGGCATTTCGCCCCGATGCATAAATGAAAAGTACGGGACTGCGATGAAGGCTGCACCTCGCGTAGTCTAGAGCATAACAGAAGCGTTTAGCACCACGGAAATTGCGATTGATGCATGAATTAGTGTCCCTTTGCATCTCTAATAAGTGTAATAAACACTTCATCCTTATCATTTTGCCTGATATAACGAAACTGTGTCGAACTGTGAAGTGATAAACACATTGAAATTTCCAAATATCTCACAATGAGTACATCAACACATAATCATCTGCAATTTTTTTTCATCCACTCAAAATGAAAAGCTTCAGCGGAGTGACACCCCAATTGCCCCGCCGCGGTGGTCTCGGGGCTAAGGTACTTGGCTGCTGACCCGCAAGTCGCGGGATCGAATCCCGGCTGCGGCGGCTGCATTTCCGATGGAGGCGGAAATGTTGTAGGCCCGTGTGCTCAGATTTGGGTGCACGTTAAGGAACTCCAGGTGGTCGAAATTTCTGGAGCCCTCCACTACGGCGTCTCCCATAGTCATATGGTAGTTTTGGGACGTTAAACACCACAAATCAATCGACACCTCAGTTTTGGCTGCAGAAATTGTTGTTGTACAACGCTGCAGATGGCGCGGAAGCCCTCATGTATTTCACTACAGCAGTCATCCCATTTAGCAGATGAATATCCAATAAAAACAACATGCGTTGTTTGCGGTGCAAGGCCCCTTATTGAAATTTTGCTGACATAATTACTAATGAATGCACTTTTTAAATTGTTACACATACCTGTCTGCTTCTGTGTTCTTTTGTCTCGGATAAAAAACAAGAACAAAAGCTTCATGATAAGCAAGCACAGCATCGGTGATATATGCAGCACATTAGATTTTTTGCAGCATCACACATTTCTTGTTGTGCGCCGTCAGGTAGGGTTATGATCATGCGTTTTCAATCACGGCCAAGTGGGGCAATCGTCGAGTGGCATACGTAGAACATCCTATTTAGCAGCACTAATATGACCGTTTGCATCCGTTACTACGACCAGGAGCGTGTTTATATAAATACGCCATACTCCGGGATATAGGTTGCATATACATACGCACAAATCATAGATCGATGCATGGAGGAGGAGTACCACCATCTTAGTCAATTTAGTGGAGTCCCGAACGGCATGCGAAGTGTGGAGGGTGTACATTTGTGACTCCACCTGTGGCGTGTTGCCCTACTGTTCTGGTTTCCTCCTTTTTTACATGACATATATGTTTCAGCAATGTCTGACAATCGTTGACAGTGTCGCACAACTACTGCACTTTACGCGCACCTTGTATGCAACGTCGTCGCACAATTCTAAAACATCACAATTTTAAATGTCGATCTCCATCATGTTTATCATATAGAAGTGATTCCCCAAAATACCGTTTATGAGCGTCTTCTTCTTTGATGCTGTATGTAGTTGTCAGGGGCTTAGCCAGAAGTTTTTAGGGAGATCTACCCTTATGTATCTTCGTGCACAAGAAGGGCCGCCGCCCATGTTGTCATGTTGATTTATTTCTTGCGCGGGTTGTCTTTACATGAGGCGGAATGTCATGCAGTAAGCAGTGGCTAGTATAACCTACATATTTAAGATCCATTTTAAGGACTCTGAATTAAACGAAATCAACACTAAATGAATTTAATCTGCTAGGCTTATCATTCTTAAAAACGTGACTACCGCTCCACGTGAAATGAGTCAATGATGCACGTTCCAAGCTACTTTCTGGGCACTTTAAAGTACTTTCTCACTATATAGTACTGGCCCAAAGTGCATGTGCATTAGATGGTTTGACACAAACTTAATTGAAGTTCAGAGTTTTTAAGACGGAACAGAGATAGATGTTGAAAATTCCACTTAAGGAGCAGGGAAGAAGCCCTGGTTTTCACGTTTCAATTTTAGAAAGACGATAGTCTTTCTTGGAGAACCTCAACACCAAAATTTTGTTCTGTCTATCTGTCTTTCTGTCTATCTGTAAATATGTCAGTTTGTCCGCGGTAACGATTCATTTAACGGCAACAAATAATACCACAAACGGCCAAGCCCACCTGCAGCGCCCACCAATACTGCTCAAGTTTCAGCGTTCATACTTGTGCGCTTGTCAATTAAAAATCAATGATTGCGCACATCTCAGGCTCCCTAACAACACCTCAATGTTTTGTATGTGTACCTTTATACTACAGAAGCCACACACAAGTAGAACCATAGCGTTTACCACGCTGCGCTCACAGTGCAACACGATGCTCAAAAGGACAAGTGTTTATAACGCTTTTCTAAGAAGACATCGTGGTGGCATCTACCCGTCGCTTTGCATTCTACTCCTTATCGTCTCCGAGACAGGCGCGCATCTTTCTCCGCGGGCGCGCACGCCTTCCTTCGTTTTCGAAGATAACTGCCAGATGGCGATCCTGTATTACGTGCCTCGATGCGCTTGTTCGCCTTCGCTGCACGGATCGAGACTCTCTAAAGCAGCACTTCCAGACTACAATTCACCAATTTTCTCCAGCAGAACATCAAATAAACGTTTTGTTCACTCTCTCCATATTCAATACTCTCGTCTTTCGACAACATTTGCAGTGAAACATGCCGGTACAGGGCCATTTTTTTGTTTCTTCAAGAGGCGCGGTGTTGATACTACGCATTGCTGAAGCTTCTTCAGAAAGAAAAAAACTCTTCGTCGATAGCCACGAATAAAACCTTCCTTGTCAGCTACACACGCCTAGAAATGTAACGAAACGTAAAATTACAAATGAGTCAAATTTTGCCCGCAACTCCTCCTCTACATACAGTCTTAGTAGTGGCATTCTCGTACTCAGAGAGGCACCGCATTCTTTTATCATCTATCATTGCATTGAGATAGACCGAGCTGACGCCAGCGTGTCCACGCGCTTGGGCGGGGGCTCAAAGCAAAGCTTGAGAAATACCGTGTAACAGAGAGAGAGAGAGAGAGAGAGAGAGAGAGATAAATAGAGAGGAAAGGCAAGGAGGTTAACCAAGCTTAGCTCGGTTGGCTACCCTACATTTGGGGTGGCAGAAAGGGAGAATAATAGAAAGGAAAAAGATAGAAAAGAAGAGGAGTAAGAAATCAAAGGATGAATAGTCAGCTCGAGACTACACAGCATGGTGTCACACTGTTCTTTCACAAGCGGTCGTGAAGTCTGGTTGTCCTTAAGAAGTGCAAGAGGGCTTTCGTGGCTTTGCGTGTATGGGAGACCGTCGGCCAAGGTCCAAGGATCTTCTCTTCTGTAAGCAGCCGTGAATACAGCTGACAGAGCTTGGCTTCCATAATACGTCGTTTGGTCTGGTGCGCTGGGCAATGACATAGAATGTGCTCAAGCGTTTCTTCGCAGGCGCAGATGTTGCATGCCGAAGTTCTCGCCATTCCAAGGAGACGAGAGTACGCATTCGTAAATGCTACGCCCAACCTCATGCGACACAGTGAAGTTTCAGCGCATCGTGGGAGCCCGTATGGCAAACGAAGTTGCAAGTTTGGTTAGATCGAGTACAGGTGCGTGTTGGAGGAACCCGGTGTATTCCATTGTAGGAGAGTTATACGGCGAGCTAGTGATTGTAGTCGTCTTGCAGCGTCTGTTCTCAAGAGTGGTATGGGCGTAACAGAAGGGTTAAAAGAAGTAGCTAGTTGACTTGCTTCATGTCATCATTATTTAAAAATATGTTTCATACAGTTTCGTTCTTAGGGGTAATCAGGGTTAACCGTAGAAGTGCCTCAAAGAGGCTGGTAGAAGTTTTGATATGAGGACCTATCTTTGTCACAGGTGCCTTGTCATCCTTGGCGTGTTATTTTAAGGAGGTTAGTAGTGACGTGATCTCCTGGTGGTAGCATGGGTCCCTGTCGGTAATCATTGTCCGAAAAGAAAAAAAATCTGCTATATTGATTTTTTTTCAGGTGGTGATTACCAACAAGGACACAAGCCACCAACAGGAGATGACGTCGCTACTGACCCTCTTAAAACTAACACGCCAAGGATAACAAGGCGCCTGTGACAAAGATAGGTCCTCTATCGAAACGTCGGCCAGCATGTCTGAGGCACTTCCATGGTTAACCTTCATTATCCCACTACGTGTTTCCATTTGTTCACTCCGATCTTAATTTATTGAATTTCATTTTTTCTTTCTTTGACACTTAATTTTGTGTATCTCTTCATAATCGCAACGTAACAATGTATGTTGAATAATGTTACAAAAGATTAACTGAAAGTCTACTCTGCCTTCGTAAGTTAACTAAATATTGGGGTTTGACGTGTCAGAGTCTTATTATAATTAGGAGGCACACCATATAGTTCGGTGCTCTTGATTAATTTTTGGCTGCGGTTCCGTAACATGCGCCTTAATCAAAGTATACTACGGTGTTTTCTTGTTCACTTTGCCCACCACTAAAATGCGACCACCACTGACTGTAATCGAACCTTCGGCCGAGAAAGGGAAATACCTTAGTCAATAGAAAAGGTTGGAAGAGCTTGCTTTTTAAACCAAAAAATACGTAAGAGCGATCGAAGGTATACACATTTTGTACCATTTCACTGTTACTAGATTGTTATAGCGATTACGTATCACAAAACTAATCGACAGCTTTCGGCACAACATTTTTATGTGGGCTACCACATTTCTCGCAGCAAGTAAGGATGACCTATCGATGTCCTTCTACGCAATACAGCACAACTTTACCAGCAAAGCAGGTTGTTCTTGTCTGTAAGAATTGCGCAGGTGAAACACATTCTCGTGATTTTGGGTGTGGTGGATATCTTATCAGTACTAAGGATAAAGTCAAGGATATGCCAGCATATAGTCGGAGCGGCGAAGAAGTTGAACTGGTAGACACTTCCATTTCTCTGTTTCTTGCTTTCGTGGTTTTGGGATAACCGAATAAAAAAAAAACAGGATCAGAAACCGCGAAAAATGTGAGCACTGGTTATTCATCTATAGCAGCGAAAAAATTGATGGAGATGTGTGCGCCCAGTGGAGTACTTGCATATAGGTGTGAAAATGAGCATTTATAGGGATACGTGATCCTACAGATAGTTTGCTTTTCATCCCTACACATTTTGTTTAGCGCTGAAGTGGAATGTTGTGCTCAGCCCAGCCAATGGTGATATCTTAAAGGTCACTGAATTATCTAGACGAGTCATATTCATTATTCGTCATTTATTGCCAGTTCAAAACGGGCACTTCTTGATGTATAGGTTCCTCAAGCAGCCGTTCAAGGCTTTCTTGAAATAGCGCGGCAAAAGACACTCGAACAGCGATACATTGATTCCGCAAAATAGATCTCAAAGCTTGAAAATGCCCATTTCCATTTTTGGCAGCGGCAAATGATGACCAATCGACGCCATGCGCTATCACCGTAAGTGAGGCTCTATTATTTAAGGTAACACTAGGTATGGGAGAGTGGCTTCTGTACTTGCAAGCTTCATGAAAATGGCAAGCGACATATCTTAAGGTACCGCCGTCACCACTTTATGAGGCTTATCAATTACTAAACTGCGCCACAATATTTAGGAAGCAAACTTCGTACAGATGCTGCCTGAAAGCAAGATATGCCTTATTAAGGAACAAATCTGCCAGCAGCTGTTATGAGCCAAGTACATTGCCTCAGTTTTCCCCATGCCCCTATCAATTCTTGGAATAAAGTTGTGAGCCGGCGCCTGTTTCGTCCGCTCTGTGCTTCTATTTGGCCGAATGTGTCTCAGTGCTGCGATATGGTGTAGTATGTCTTCTACAAAACACCAAATCGTCACGTAACGTTTACTGCTGTTGTTGTTTCTGACACAGTTCTCCTGCAATAAAATTATTCACAGTGGCCTTCACGCACGTCCCTCATCTCCTCTGAAATTCTAATAATTTGACAGAAACACATATTTGACGACTTGAACCAGGAGTTTTGAAAGTGAATACGAATGCAAGCAGTAAAGCTATACGAATGCACCAAAGCTATTCGCTTTGTATTCTATTTTGTGTCTAAGTTTTGCACAATCTTTAGGAATCAAGAAAGCTCCCGATCCTTCGTTGAACTCGGACACCGAACGGGCCGTGCTTAGGTGTAGTGTGCGTGGATTGCAGAATTGCCAGTGAGAAATCCAAGAACGTGCTTCTGTGTTAAAAAATGAAACAATTGAGTCACAGCTTAGTCGTAAAGGCGAAGCAATGAACGCGATAGCAACAAATTGAAAGGTCACGCGCAGAATGGCAAGCAGATCGAAACGTGCCCCGCGTTTCTCACGCACAAATGACGCGCGAAACGTACTCACAGGTACAGATGAACGAGAATAAGCGTCTCAGTTGTTACTTCGCTGTGTCTGAAAAGCGCGCCGTTTTCGCAAACAGAGGCTGTGTAACAATTGTAGTGACCTTTGTGTGCCCGGTAACTACAACAGAATCGTTCCGACAAAACCCAAAGACTATCCAAGACATACGATTCTCCCCACTGCAAGATAAGAGCACGCGATCGAGCGTACACCCCTTATTCTCTACGTGGGCCCAAGTACGCGTGAGAGAAAAGAGCCGCCACGCGCTCACTGCGCCATCTTGCCGATAATGCTGCAAACATGATAGTTCCCCCACGGCCTCCGAGATTGTGGCCGCGCCGCGTGGTTCTCTCCGGCCGTCCCAATGGCCTCGCTACCCAGCAAAACCAGCGAGAATCACCTCACGCGCCCGGCTGCCGCGAGCGTGCGCGTTTAATGTGGGTTCCTCGAGCGGCGGAGAGCGCGGGATTTCAGCGTGCGCATGTTTTTTTTTTCTCCTGTGTGAGCGAAAATCACCGACAAATCTTCAGGATGCACTGAAGGCAAGTAAATTGTTTCTGTTACTGCTTTTATTTTGGTCCAATTAGGGAATAAAAGCAGGACAACTGCTGGATCTTTGTTATATAGATCATTGCAAGGAGGTATTATTTTGTCTGTGACAGAGGCATTCTAGCATTCCCCCTTTCTGGAGACGCGTATGTTGGTGAAAACTCGGCTAGTCATTGTTGTTGAATCATATTGTCATCCTATCATTAGAGATCGTTTTACTATTTTATCGCGTACCAATATTTATCAGGTGGTCAACCGAATGCCACTTACGCTCTAGAAAATTGAGACCCCTGATAGTGCCACTTAATAATGTGATAAGTAACTTTGCCAGAATATTGTCAAAGGCTACGATTAGCCGACCTACATTTATTCCCTACGTTCATCACAAAGAAAGGGCTTGAGTTATGATCGTCTTCTTTTTTCGTGATGTGCATTTTGATTAATGTTTTGGTAGCCCAATCGTATTCATATACAGTTATCTCTACTCCATCCAAATCAAAGGGTCACACATGCGGCCGAATGGCGTCTTTCAGAAAGCTAAGTATTCATCGAGGTAGACTACTGGAGAAAACGCGCAGTGTTTCATACCAGATACACAGAACTCTGAACGCGTGCGGCGTTCGTCTTCAACAAGCAAGAGATCTCGATGTTCGTTCTTGCATTACCCAACATATACACTGTACACCGTAGTACTCACAGTGCGAATGGGCGACCATAAGTTACCAAAGCGCACCTGTAACCAGGCCGTGGTCGTTGCAGAGCCGGTCATGTTCAGTCTAGACGTAGTTTAGAGCTCCGCCCTGTATCCTGCTTCTGCGGTGCGATCTGTGAAGTGGTGAACAAGCTTGACAACTTCGTAAGTTAATTGTTCATGGCAACCTCGTCGAAGGACTCAGTGGCTTCCTGGCCATTGTGGGATCAGTGGCAATGATTCCGCAGACAACTCGGCTCGCACATCGCACCAAGAAAAGCACACCCTTCCGATTCCTTTGTCAAGGACTGACGCTGCAAAGCAACTTCGTTACCTGGCACGTAGTCTGAGTATGCAGGAGTGGAACACCCCAAGTATAAGACATACGAGACTATATCAAATAAACCCTCGACTGAAACTTCGACCTCCATCCGGACTTCGTCGACGTGAAGCTTCACTTCTTTGTCGCCTTTGGTTGGGGGTTGCCTTCACAAAAGCATATAGAACCCTCATCGGATTGACCGACAACGCGGAATGCGACGTCTGCTGCACCAAAGAAGACATCGACCATCTGATATGCCATTGCCGTCGATTTACCTCTGAAAGACAGAAGCTTTCGGACGCATTGCGACAATTGGATGATCGGCCACTCTCTGTGCAGATGCTACTGGAACACCGTCATCGCCTTTCGTCGGCTCAAAAAGCAGTCAAAGCTGTCTTGTGCTTTTTGAGGACTACCGGCCTACGAAACCACCTTTAACTTTTGTGTAGTGCCGCCGCTACATACGCGCCAGCCGATGGACTAACAATCCTCCTTTTTTTGTTTTTTCTCTCTCTCTTTCTCTTCTCTTTCCTCTCTCTCTCATCTTTATGCCCCCTTCCCATTCCCCCAGCGTAGGGTAGCAAACCGGGCATGTGCCTGGTTAACCTCCCTGTCTTCCCTCTTGTTGTTTATCCCCCCCCCCCCTTGCGGTGCGATGGGAGGTAGTTGGAAAGAGAAACTGGGAAAGCCTCGCGGGCGAGTGCGAAGCGCTGTACGCTTTGAGAGCGCGGCTTTCGCGCCAAACTGGACGGCATCGCCACATGGCGAAGAGAGAGCAAGACAATTGGTGAGGCGGAGTGCCGAGTTTGGTCTGCTCAACAACCGTTCCTGTATACAGCGGGTGTTATTTCTTCGTAACGCGCTCATGCTGTGGTGTTCACGTGGTTACCTTGCGTGCATGCGGCGCTGGCATTCTGCATACGGGAGTGAAAATTTTGATGTGGAAGTCAAAGCGAATGTTGGACTCAATAGTAGTGATTTAATAATCAAGTTGCCGACTGGATACCGTTTATACAATTGATGATGTGTCAATGCTGTAGTTGTTTCCTGTTAGAAAAAGTGACGTCAGGTCTTCTTTCTTCTGTTTAATTTCAGGAATATGCCATGCTGATGCGTGCCCTTCTGCCCATCAGATAAAAAAAAACAAAAAAAAATCTTGGTCCCGAGACACCAGCATGCGCCGTGGTGGGGTAAACGGCACCACCGACACCGAATTCGCGATTAGGTGCGAGTATAAAATGCTCCACATTTAATGCAAATTGACAGCCCAATCCACCAGCTAAATCAAAATGCTGCATTCTGCGCTCACGGGTTACACGCAAAGAAATGGGTCACTTGTTCCTTTCGTGCAATATACCCCTGATTTACATTGCAACACCGTTTAGATAATTATTGCAGGCGCGCTGACGTAAACAGAGCTACGACGCTTAGCGCGACGTGGTTCTGTTGCTTTTAGGGACGAAGCTCTTTATTGCATCACTTGGTCGGTCGTCCTTGTATCCAGCGTAGCCAGCATATGCACGAAGTGAATGATATGATGAGTGGGGCGAAGCGTTCGTCCGGCTGATGCGTGCTGTAGTGTGATAGCAGACGAACGACGCGTGGACGAATAAATTCACTTACGAACGGATGGATGGACAGACGCTTCGCCCCACTAATCATTCCCTCCATGCATATGCCGTAATTTTGTTTATTCATCCCTCGCGCACCAACCAGCGTTTTGCTCCTCGTTGAGAAGTCCCACTGAACGTGCCTCATCTATAGGAGAGACCAGTTGTGGCGAGCACGACTGAACAGCCGGCGTGCCAGCCTAAGAAGCGAAGAACGCTCCTAAAAAGCAATAAAATCATGTTGCGGCGCAGCTGTCATTACATTAGAGGGTATGCAAAAATTCTCAAAACAAAGTTGCAATGAAAAGCAGTGCTAGTTCAATGAGAGCAAAAAGAATCCATTCAATGGATTCTAAAAAGTAATGCATAGACGTAGAACGCGGCACTCTTCTGACCTCGCTTGCAGATGGGAAAGCCATTTTTTTTTCTTTTTCGCCAGTGACCCCCCCCCCCCCCCCGCCCCGTACTATACTGCCCACGAACTTCGAAGTACAGTTTCGAGCCCATGCAGATCTATTGCAGAGGCATCGCAATTTTAACTGCTCTAATATGGGCGGCGCCAATCTACAGCAAAATAAACACTCCATTTGAAAATAAAACGCCCCTGCGTTGACTTTGCCTCTCGTACTCTTTGACCCTACATTTCCAAGCGAACACAAAGTTATATAAAAGCGCAAAAACATAGTTTTCTCATCACATTGAAGCTTTACGAACAGCGCGGCAGCCTTGGAGCTTTATTTCAACCTAAAGAAAGAGCGCCGTGGTGCGCAGAAAAGAGCGGGCCACGCCCACCTCTGGAAACGCGCGCTATCCGTGCGATTGGGACGGCCGGAGAGAAACCCGCCACGCACGCGCAATCTCGGAGGCCATAGTCGTGACGCCCGCTAACAGCAGTTCGTAGTAGATATAAATAGCTTGGCGTTTGTGCGTTCAAGGAGGTGCCCCTTGGTGCCTTATTGGTTAACGCCTCGCAGTCACGTCGTGGAGGTCACACGTTCGATTCCAGGTGTCGGGGTCTTTTTCTGGGATTTTTTTCTTTCTTGCGTTTTCTCTCTTTCTCTCTCTCTCTCTCTCTCACACACACACACACACACACACACACACATATATATATATATATATATATATATATATATATATGCATATATAATGAATGACATCGACGCCGATGCCGATGCCGGCGGTGAAATTTCGCTAATAGTGTCCATATAATCGCTATCACATAAAATATCTAAACGAAATCAAACAAAAAACAGATGTGCAGGTATACAGTTAGAGAAAACGGTGATAATATAATAGTTGTTGTGCTTTTACGTCCGAAAAGCACAACATGGTCATGAGAGACGCCTTAGTTAAGGGTTACAAAAGTTCAACCACCTGGGGTTCTTTAGTGCGCACCTAAATCTAAGTATGCACGGTGCTCAAACATTTTCCTCTCCATCGAAAATGAGGCCGCCGCGACCTAGAATAAATACCAGGACATGCTGGTCAGCAGTATATAGCACACCATAATCACTAGATTAGAAAAAAAAAACGAGGAGTGGCAAGCGAAGTGCATAGAAAAGGACTATTTGGTCCAAGCAAATCAGCTGTTTGGCCTCAAACAGCGGTCTCAGTGTTTTACAGCGAAACCTGTTATGTGGCCTCAACAAGGATCATTTTTCTGCACCGTAGTGTTCAGGCACAACATTGCCGGTGTCCGTGAACACCATCCCACAAAATTGAAAAAAAAACATAACTGATACCCTCTTTTAGGAATCGGTATAACACGAAAATAAAATTTGTCTTCGCAGACGTAGTTGATTGTTTATTGTCCATTGAGTCAGCACAAGGGCAAGGAATGAGTGCTACAGAAAGGAATTGCAATGCCACGCGAAGAACGGCAAGCAGCTCGAAGCTTTCAGCGCACATCCCAAGGAGAAAACACGCACGAAATGAGCATACACAGGACGAGTGCGGACAACCAACTGTCACAGCAGCTCCACATTTAAAGCACGCTGCTCAAACAAAAAGAAAGACGTACGAAACGAATGGACAAGTATGCAAAATACGAGCGTGAACCACTGTCAAAATTCTTACTTCTTCGTGTGTGAACAGCGCGCTTCTTTCGTAAACGATGTTGCGGCAGCGAGCGAAATGACCTTCATGCTTTCTTTCACCACTGTTACTTCAAAACAAACTTGCAATGGAAGCACAAGGATACAAAGAGCCTGAATTCCGAGATACGCGTGCGCTCTAGTGAGCGATCACGCCATATAGCATATATACGCACTTTGACCACGACTTACGGAATGTGGAGTCATGCGCGCATAGCAACGCGCGGGTGACGGCCTTTTGAATGAGTGCGCCCCTCGTACCCAGTGCTACCCAACGGGCGCTTCTCGTGCCGTGTCACTACTGATGACAAAAATGCGTTGCAGTAGCTGGGCTCGGAGGACCGCCAACGATACGTCGTGCATATGAATGGCTTGCCGTTAATATTATTGCCAACGTACGCTCTATGGCGTAGTGCTTAGCGCCGCGTGCTGCGGAGAGAAATTAAGTTCGCTGGTTAGACGCCCCGCAACAGTTTTGTTCTTTGCAATCTTTTAGGATTCATTTTACAACGTCATATTTGCGACGGAACTACGTCAGTGAAGCCGTGGTGCACCCCTGCATGAAACAATTTCGTGTTGATAAAAACTAAATAAAAATATTGAGTGGAAATGGGACTCCAACACGGGTCTTCTGCGCAACAGCCCAGTATCCCATCACAGACCCACATCAATGCTTGGAAAGTCCTTGAAAACAGACCCTATGAAGGCTTCATGCCAATGAAAGAATCACGTTAACAATCAAAGTGGACCAATGTTGGTGATTCATGATCCATGTATATTGCGCTGTAGAAAATACGGACGCGATGTCTTTCTGTGCATGTCGTCTGTGTTTTATGACAATAAGTATACATAGATCACGTTAACAATGGAAATAGAGCGTTCCAGAAGAGACAAATAACAACCAGCCTTCACACAATGCGAATTGCCTGATCAGTGCGTCGTTGAGTGCTTCGAACACATTACGAAATCCTCAGCCATAATTTTTCATGATTATCAGCCACAACATCAACAAAAAGCACATGATGTCTTAAAGGTGCTTAAGGGGTTCAACGCTTCTCCTAAAATCGAATAATGGTGTATTGAGTTCTTATCTACTCGAGAAAAATTATATTAATATATGGTGTAATCGGTGTCATGCAAGTGCACCCCAAGAGTTAAAAAAAGGCTCTAGAAAGGTAACTTTTCCGGCTTTCGCCGTGACTGTGCTGCGTGTACCACTACGACATGGCGTTTTTTAAAATAAATTTCCCACTGATTCATGAAGCGTGTCATTATACGAAAAACAATAAAGAGGTGACAGATGGAAATGATCGTGAATTGAAACTGAAATATATTACTTAACGAAATAGCGTATAACTCATTTAAACACTAATATACCGCACAAGTATGCACCTAGCTGTGTTGTTGGCAACGACTATACACATACAAAAGCTCCTTCAAGAAGCAGAATCTTCTTGGGACTCAGTTGCTCGTTATTTCAAAAAGAGGTGACGTGAAGCGACGATCGTATATAAAGAGCAATATTTAAAACAAGGTTTGTTTTTCTCTCACCTTTTGACACTTCTCCAAGAAGCCACCAGTTGTACAATAACAGCGAGTTCATCTTAGAGCTTAGACCAATACCGAAATTAAAAGCTCTCTTTCACAGAGATATAAAAAGACCAGTTTATAAATAGAGAAACGCCCCGAAAAGAAACAAAGAAGAGCATCGGCGTTGCGACCCAGAAAGCACTCACCATGAGTGTGTTCGTATTCTCAGTGTGTTTATCTTCCGGCAGTATTTGTTACGATCCAATTGACTTGCCTTTCTTCTTTTCTTATCATTCATCAAGCCGAGTAGCCATTCCCCGTTCATAAGACTTCAGTGCGGTGCGGTCGGTGTCAATGACCCCTATATAACAAAGAAAAAGAAAATATCACGGCATATACACAGAGTCAATGATAATGAGTGGGGCGAAGTGCTGGATGGTTTCATCGCTAAACCATGAAACATTCGCGAATATCACCCACTACCCACTGTGGGTGATATCACCCACTGTCACTGAAAGTCGTGACAAAGACTGTATAGATTTATAGACTAAATTTTATCATTAGTGAGTGGTGCGTCGTGAGTGGTATCACACGTCGCTTTCATTCTCCCTTCGATATAACGGCTTTATGGTAAATGAAGTGGTGGATCGGTGATGGGGGGTAGTGGGATGTTTGCAAGGACAAAGTAGTGGACGGCTGGCAAAGATGGAACTGTAGGCGGTCACGTACAAACAAGGGATCGACACTGTGGGACAATCTGTATGGTTCCTTAACGCGCACTTGGATATAAGCACACGACCATCTTGCATTTCATATTGGCTACTTCATAACAGTATTTGCTTTGTAGTCGGTGAAGTGGTGGATTGGTGACGGGGCGTAGTGAGATGTTTGCAAGGCCGAAGTAGTGGGCAGTTGGTAAAGGTGGAAGTATAGGTGGTCACGTACATATATACAAGGGATGGACAGATCCACGTCGTTAGGAGCTTCGCCCCTAAAAGGAGGATCATCTGAACTGTTACAACAGAATGCCCCACAATCATCCCATTACGCATGCGTTCTCTATTGTAAGCTAACACAAAAAAGGAATATTATAATGTCTATTTTATTTATTAAGTAACAAAGCACTGCATGCTTGTATACCCAGCAACCCAGACAATCACGTTCGGCGGGGTAACATACTGTGCATTTCCTTGCAATACTTTTTTGGTTATTACTTCATTAAGACACATGAATATCTGTGACTTCAATTACACAAAACTTTCTCATTGTTCATGCAATTCAGCATTTGCTATAACACCTCTAGGTCACACGCGTAGTATACATGAAAGTTACCAAGGCCATGTCATGCACGCACCCGCAAGTATCAATAACATCGCTTTTTGTGCTTTAGTAATGTACTAAGGAACAGGCTGCGGAAGTCTCTCCTTTATAGTAGTGTATTCCTTTGCTTTTACATAAATTGATAACTTGTGTCAAAATATATATTGCGTTGAACTCCACTCCCATTCGCTCTGCTTAATATTTTCTTTTTACAGCAGCCTGATACCAATGATCAGTAACAACTGACGGCTCGCCTGAAAGGTATTTCATACTTAAGTGGTCATTCAGCTTGTGCAACAAAATATTCTGTTATACCTTGGCATCTGGTAATAACGTACGAATGCATATTTCATTCTGCACGCACTAAAAAAAACGAGGTGAAAAATCACAGCATATCCGGGAGTGAGTGATGACGAGTGGGGCGAAGCGCTGGAGGGTTTCGTCGGTGAACCATGAAACACCCGCTAATATCGCCCACTATATCATCAAAGACGTGACAAACACTGTATATATCTTTAGAAGAAATTTTGTTGTTTGTATGTGGTAGCTATACGTCGCTTCCGTTCCCCCTTAATTATTACGGCTTTATATTCTGTGAAGTGATTGATTTATATGTGGGGTTTAAAGTCCCAAAACCACCATACGATTACGAGAGACGCCGTAGTAGAGGGATCTGGAAATTCTGACCGCGTGGGGTTCTTTAAGGTCAGTGAAGTGGTGGATCGGTGATGGGGCATAGTGGGATGTTTGCAAGGACGAAGTAGTGGGCACCTGGCAAAGATGGAACTATAGGTGGTCACGCACAAACAAGGGATCGACACAGTGGGACAATCTATGGTTCTTTAACGTGCACCAGGATCATAGCACATGACCACCATGCATTTCATATTGACTACTTCTTAACAGTATTTGCTTTACGGTCAGTGAAGGGGTGGATCGGTGATGGGGCGTAGTGGGGAGTTTGCAAGGACGAAGTAGTGGGAACCTGGACAAAGATGGAACTATAGGCGGTCACTAACAAACAAGGGATCGACACAGAGGGACAATCTATGGTTCATTAACGTGCACCTGGATCAAAGCACACGACCACCTTGCCTTTCATATTGGCTACTTCTCAACAGTATTTGCTTTATGGTCAAAGAAGGGGTGGATCGGTGATGGGGCGTAGTGGGGTGTTTGCAAGGACGAAGTAGTGGGCACCTGGCAAAGATGGAACTATAGGCGGTCACGTACAAACAAGGGATCGATACAGTGGGACAATCTATGGTTCTTTAACGTGCACCTGGATCAAAGCACACGACCACCTTGCATTTCATATTGACTACTTCTCAACAGTATTTGCTTTATGGTAAGTGAAGGGGTGGATCGGTGATGAGGCGTAGTGGGGTGTTCGCAAGGACGAAGTAGTCGGCACCTGGCAAAGATGGAACTATAGGTGGTCACGTAAAAACAAGGGATCGACACAATGGGACAATCTAGGGTTTTTTCAACGTGCACCTGGATAAAATCACACGACCACCTTGAATTTAATATTGGCTACTTCTCAACAGTATTAGCTTTATGGTCAGTGAAGGGTGGATCGGTGATGGGGTGTAGTGGGGTGTTTGCAAGAATGAAGTAGTGGGCACCTGGCAAAGGCGGAATTATAGACGGTCACGTACAGCCGTCTGCACCTTCAGCAGGAACACTCCGCCGCGTGTCCTGCAACAGTTTTATTGAAGCTGACACCACGTAAGTTGGGTTATGTTGCCAAGATGCTAACCATACATGCCGACGTACTGAAGTGTTCGTGTTAAAGGTACTGACAGCTGTACATACACCAAGGGATGGACAGACCTACGGCTTTAGGGGCTACGCCACTAAAACAACATCTTTTTGTACCATAACAATACTCTTCACTCGGCTTGCCTGCGCATCCTTTCTTAAAAACTCGGCGCTAGTCTATTTACTATAGAAGTCTAACTCTATGTAACGCTGATAACGCGCATGTCTTTCGTGACCTCAAAGTACCTGTCTCAAGCCGATAACGAAAGAAAAAGAACGCAGGATAGATTGATTTGATTGATATTTGGGGTTTAACGTCCCAAAACCACGATACGATTATGAGAGATGCCATAGTGGAGGGATCTGGAAATTTCGACAACCTGGGGTTCTTTCACATACACCCTACGTAAGATACATGTCAATTATTATTGTGGCACGAAAAGAAGCCCTTTTTAATAATTGTTTTCTTAGAGCGTATTCTCACTGCATTTTTAAAGCACTTCAGCATGCTTTTTATTATAACGTACCACACATCGGTATATTCGAATGACAATGACTGCGTTCGTATTTTATGTATAGAGGTATAATCACGAACCCCTTTTTGTTTATTTTGTTGTAATATGCGTTACACCCTGCTTTACAATGCGTGAATGAGAAAAGTCTCGTCTACAACAGCAAGAGTGCCCTATGAATCGCATTCTCCGTTATCTGTAGTAAACAGTCATGATGCCGATTGTTTTCTAACTTCAAATTTCCAAGTGCATACAAGCGAGCTGTCTTTTAACCCAAGACCTGTGGAAAGTGGGAGTGGGCCCAAGCCTCCCTTGAAGACACAGAGCCTTCCGGCGATATTTTCACGTGCACAGAACTTTAACTGCGATTCTCGGTAAAATTATTTCAAGCGTGCACTTTCTCATTCCCTATTTTAAAACTGCACCTACGTGAGAGAAGCATAATTTGACTGGTGCTTATCGCTGATCATGCAATAAATTGCTTCTGATACTGCCATCAGTCGTTGCACGCAGTTTCTTTTTGGTGTGATTTCCTTCTTTCGCATGTCGCTGCTCAACGCACGGTGCAAGGAAAGGCATTCAACGCAGCATCACTTCCCCGTAAAACGCAGACAGCCGTGTGGAGAAGACGTGGTTTGCTCCAGAAGGAGGGGCGCCCTGCCGTCGTTCGGTCCCGCGCGTCTATCTGGGCGCATCTCCCTCGCGCGCGTCTATCTAATATATACGCGGCACGGAGAGCGCGCAGGGCAGCGGCGTGTTGTGCGGCTGCAGCCGCCGTGCGAGGCCAAGGCCCCGCGACCTTTCGGGGGCGGGCAGCCGCCCCGTGGGGGATACTGACCTAGAAGAAGGGCTACTTCCTCCTCCCAGAAGGCACGTGACGCTGCGGGCGCGGGGCTTCTTGCATCCAGAGGAACGCCATCTATTCCCACAGCCATCGCGACCGAGTTTGCTGCACTGCGCTCAGCAACCGCGATCCGACTCCACGGATTAACCGAGCTGTAATCCAGACTGCGTCAACTGCATGAGAGGAAGTAGGCGCACAAAGAAAGTCGCTGGGGTACAGCATTGCGGGCGGGTTAGTCCTGATAAAGGGTAATGCACAGAAGTGCAAGGGCAACTGGCTCTGTGTGTGCATGTACCATTCCAGCCGTAAAGCTGCACTTCAACAGAGGAGCGTTTGTTGGAGGCATCTATACTTGCGGGCTCAGATGTTCGCCTTACATCGGCACAGCGACGGCACTAGCTGTTCGAGAAAAAAAAAAGAACCCGGACGACAACCGTAGTTCTTCATCTAACTTCGCGGAGTCGACAGTTGAATAAAGCCCATGGCGAGCCTTTTTTCTAATAGAACGAGAAGAATGAGAGACGTTGTGGAATTACACTGGAGACGGAGGGCTCTGTTGTTATATCAGAGTCCCTCAATACTTTTACTGGTCGTGAAGCTTCGCCGTAACCACGGTTTAAGATAAAACACTTTTGTTTGATTAGAACACCGTGGCCGTATCTCTATGGGGGAGCTTTGTGCGCTTTGAGCGGAGGCCGTGAGGCGGCGCTGCATGACCGCGCGGGGCATCGGGCATACCTGAGGGAAGCTGGCTGCTGGTGCCGCTATAGGGTCAATGCATAATATCGTGGCGTGCCATCGCGTAGTTTTTAAATGCGAAGCATTTCGTAGCGAACTTGACGACTTTCAGCGTATCTATCTATCTATCTATCTATCTATCTATCTATCTATCTATCTATCTATCTATCTATCTATCTATCTATCTATCTATCTATCTATCTATCTATCTATCTATCTATCTATCTATCTAGCTGCCTACGACTTTTAGCTCTCCTGGCCGTTTCGATAATGGTATCGATACCAAAACTGTTATGGCGTAACAAGACTGCATACGACGAGCATAAGTGACTTCACATAGCATGAAAACCATGGCATGTATGTCATGAATGTCACGATTTACATTTTGTGGCCTTGCTGCTCTTGCGGTGCTTTTGTTCGCATGACATTTCCAAACTGATTGATTGATTGATTTGTGGGGTTTAACGTCCCAGAACCACCACATGATTATAAGAGACGCCATAGTGAAGGGCTCCGGAAATTTAGACCACCTGGGGTTCTTTAACGTGCACCCAAATCTGAGTACTTGGGCCTACAATATTTCCGCCTCCATCGGAAGTGCAGCCGCCACAGCCGGGATTCGATCCCGCGACCTGCGGGTCAGCAGCCGCGTACCTTAGTCACTGGACCACCGTGGCGGGGAAATTTTCCAAAACTGGCATTATATAACATCACTACATGCGAACGTAAGTACCAGGCTCTAACATAGAAATTATGACATGCGTGTCATGTAAGAACATGATTATATGCCGCGCTCATGATGCGCTCGCGGTCATTTCGGTGGCTACACATATATCTACTTTGGTATTACGTGAATGAATGACAAAGATATATGACTGGTGCAAACAGGATAATCATAACATGTGTATCATGTAAGAACATGACTACATTATTGATATGCGGGCTTTAAGGTCCCAAAACCATCATATGATTATGAGAGATGCCGTAGTGGAAGGCTCCGGAAATTTTGACCAGCAGGTTTTTTTTTAACGCGAACCCAAATATGAGCACATGGGCCTACAGCACTTTCGCCTCCATCAAAAATGCAGCCGCCACAGCCGGGATTTGATCCCGCAACTTGCGGGTCAGCAGCCGAGTACCTTAGCAACTATAGACCACCGTGGCGGGGCAAAGAACATAGCTACGCGCCACGCTCATGATCCGTTCGCGGCCGTTTCGCTAGCTTCACATATACCAAATTTGATATTACATGACCTGAATGGACCACGAAGGTAAATGACACCTCCGAGCAAGATAATCATGACATGTGTGTCATATGAAACATGACTACATGATACGCTCGTTAGCCGCTCAAGGTCGTTTCACTGGCTTCACATATACCCAATTTGGTAATAAATTGCGTGAATGAACGACGAAGGCAAATGACTCGTCCAAACATGATCGCCATAATATGCATGCCATGTAAAACATGACTACTTGCTACGCTCATAGCGTGCTTGCGGCCATTTCGCAATAGCTTCACATAAAACAACGTCGGTATTACGCGACGTGAATGGACGACGAACACAAATGCCAGGCGCAAACATGATAATCATGACATAGAATGGGTGTACGGCATTATTTACATGCGTAACACTGCTGGTGCTGGTATTGCAAACGTTAGTGGTGCCATCGTTACGCGACCATAGACAACATACTGGCATCTTATCTACATACGTGAGTGTGCACAATATGTTTGCTTGTGTTTTGTATACTGCGTTTGTCCACTTCGCAACGTTGTGCTGTCTTTAAAGTGACATGTCAGCCTGTATCGTTCGTCTCAGAGTACATGGGATCTGTAAATTTTTGTTCACTGTATGATTACTATCGTGCATATAGTGTGCTGTGCCTGAAGATCCGGAAGGATACCGTACACCTGCTGGGTACCTCGTTGTCGATCCGGTTACAAAAAAAAAAATTACGGAAAGGTCTCCGAGTTGTCGTTGCCTCCAGTGATCGGCGGGAAATGTGGAAACATCTCACAAGAAATATCTGGTTTCACATTTGTTTTCCCGAATGTGCGCGCGTGCGAAAAGCACATCGATGAGAGTGACATCGTTCGCATGGACCAGTTGCTAATCTGAGGTGTTGTTGTGACGTCACCGCACGACGTGCCGAAACTTTTGCCGACGCTGTGCCGAGGATTTTCCACGGTCTCACGACGTGTTTGCATAGTGTTTGCCCGCCTACAAGCGTCAACGGAAACCTTCTGTGAGCTGGAAAACTTTGAGGCTGCATTGGACTGTGCATGATCCCTCTTGACATAGCTGCAATGGATAATGAAGCATTTATTGAAGGTGATCATACCGGTCGCCTCCCCCTTGTTCCATGCCAGTAGGTAATATGGAAGCCCGATGAGTGAAATGCTCACCGTTTTCATTTATACAGGCACTGAGATGACCAAACGTGTAGAGGTGATATGCTGAACAGGTGGAGCTACATGCAGCTCCTGACAGCTTGAAAAAATCAAAGTACAGGTCTGTTGCATGCAACAGAGATTTCAGCGCTACCAATAGATGTTTGCTATAGGTGACGGCGCAAGATCCACTGAACCACAATACTGTACAAACCTTGCGCAAGCTGTGAAACCGTGAAAAGTTAATTCTCGATATCGATGCGCCATGAGCCCGAGAAGATAACTTTTTGCGTCACATTTTGACGCCCCCGGCATGGGACGCAGACGGTGAACTTTAACGTTTGATGAGGCCTGTAACGCTTTCTCTTTTACAGTAAAAACAATAAAGGACAGGGAAAACACAGCATGAGTAAGCTACACAGAAAAAAAAAAACCGAGGATCTGCATTGTATGGCCAACAGAACTTAGAACGCGCTACGGCCCCGTATGATAAATTAACGCAAAACAAAACACGAAAACGAGGCACACATTATATGCAGTATTGCTTTATTCTCAGCACTTGCTAAACTAAAAACACCGATTCACTGAAAGTGGCCGTTGGTTTAATAAGTGCGAGGCAATTTTAAGATACATATCTTGGTATATAGAAACACCGAATGCATATATAGCCTGAAAGGTTGGATACGCGCTGTCAAAAGTTGCAACCATCACACTTTCGCGACGCGTTAAGAACTGTCTGAGTCGTTGAAAAACCTTGTGTTATGCAGAAATATTCACTATATGCTTAAGAAAAAAAACATGCTTTTATAACCGTAGCGTATCTTACAACGGAATCAGCATGCCATCAAATTTCTAGCTTTCAGACGAAATTCGTTGCTAAATTTCACTGTGTTAGCGCATTCCCGAATTTTCTTGAAGCCAACGTCACTATCAAAACGTATTGAACCTTCACGGCTACATTTAATAACGTTTCACAGCTCTGGCACGTGCCGTACAATTGCAGCGTCAAGACCGCTTCGATGCTGCGCCATGGGTGAGTGTGCCCCTAGTGGTTGCTCCTGTCTTTATATCAAACTTGCACCGAAGCTTCATGACCAGTAAAAGTATTGAAGGACCCTGGATATATCTTGCCTTTAGGGGACTCATCCATTGTACACATCCCTACAGTTCTCTTCATTTAGCCAATATATACGAAATCAACAGACGATGAAGTAAAAGAGGGGGTGAATAAAGAATGCGGCATATGTAAAGAGCACACGAGCAGTGCGTAACGTGACTCATTTCCGCATAAGAGAAAGAACAAAATAAAGACAAGTGTTGTATCTTGGGTAGTACTTCTGTAATATCGAGTGCGTGCGCTTCTGATAATTTACATGCACAGCGGCAAGTTATATAAACTATTGTACAACAGTGTCCGCAACTAGAATATGCGGAATTTTTGTCTAGGTGGCCTAACTGCATGGCTGCTTCCAACATCCTCAGCTAGAATACTGTTGAATCTCCGACCATGGCTCAACCGTGTTTTGAGAGTTTCCTCCTACAGATTATTACCAAGAGTTCATAATGTATAAGGTGCCTACGAACGATGGTCCAGGAAGCAGGAAGCACCAAAGCCATAACAAACAAACAAAAAGAGATTGCGACTAGAGGGTGAATTCCCGAAAGCTCGTACTCGAGAGCTAGAAGACAACCAGGGCAATGCACTGTCGGCAGCACATGCAACAAAGTGTTTCACGTGCGCCTTTCTTACACCTCGTAATAACAATGAGTTCACATTATCAATAACCTCGGCGCACCAGTTTCCTATATGTTACACCCAGGTCAGCATCCACGTCGATATGTTAATTCATGTTTAATCAAAAAGGACACTGGAGCAAATCATTGAATGTATTCGCTCGTCTTCTGCAGACCAACCTGTCATAGCCAGGTGCTTCTGGGATGTTGAGTGTCTAGGGTAGGACACGAAATTACGGATCTCCAGCATGGCTGTGAAAACGGTTTTGAGAATCCGTAGTGTCGTTACTACGCACGAACCGCAGTTGCACAGTGCGGCAATTTAGTGGCTGCTAATAACCTTATAAGGGGCGCATAATTTGCTGCCAAATGTAATTTGCCCATCTGAAGGCCACTCACCACCAGTGGTGCAAAAAAAAAAAAAACCCAGACCACGTGTTAACCAGCCATGCCACTGGACAACTCACTTGTCTCCCCGCATTTCCCAGGAAATTGGTTTCCTGACAGTACCCAGAAACTTGCGTAAATTAGCTTTCGTAGACACAAATGTAGAATGGAGCATTAGGACGCTTGTAAAAAAAAACAAGAAGAAAACAAGGCTTCACAAAGCACGTGAAAAACGCGACATAGACGAGAAAATGCAAGCAAAAGGGAAAACGGAATGGAGAGAGGTTACGGGGGAAGACGATGGAACGCGGAGACGACGACGTATGCGCGTCACGCTCTGTGCATAGCGCGGCTGCATCGGCGGCGAAGACTTTCCTTCTGGTGCGAGTGCGTAACCCCGACCGCGCACTTGACCGCGAACGAGCGATGCGCGCCCTGGGGAGCGTCTACTGCAGAGAGAAAGTGGCCCCGAGAGACGTCGCATCGTCTCGTTTGATGCGGATCGCGCGTCCAGCCGACCGTGTAAAGGGCCCCAGAACGGGGTCTCTCAATCTTCGCTCGTGTGCGCGCGCCTGTTTCCTCTTCGTGGTTCACCGAGTGGCATGGCCCTTTCCACCTCTCCCCACTGCGCACTTCCTCCAGTGTCGGCGTAGACGTCTCTGTATTTGAGAAGACGCGGCACCGTTGTCTCAAAGCAACCTGCACAGGCTGCGGTGTACCAGGATCGCTAGAGTGACAGTGAAAAAAAAAAAAAAAAGACGAGGCCTCTCACTTTTACTGTCAAAAGTGCCGCGCAGAATGCTTGTTTGCCTGTGGTTGTGTATAGCATTTTTTAAAACGGGGACACCTTCGCGAGTAAAGAAATTCAGCACCCTTCACACCTGGTTCTTGCGGAATAGAAGAATGTGGTTTCAGGTGGCTTAACGCGCCGCATGACAAAGTCGTTTCGTGGCGAGATTGTTTTATTGCCGTGATGTCGTGCGAGATATTGTCGCTCTTCTCGCTGTGCCTCGTACGTGATGGAAATGCCTCGCGCAAGTGAGGACGCTCTTTGCAATGCATATTTTGCTTGACGTATAGGGTTAAGCATTTGAGCTTAGAAAATGCAGTCGCCCAGAAATACGTAGAACATTTGAAAATGGAAGTTTTAGACTATACTTATCACTACTGATTAACACCGTATACTTGATCGAAATAAAGAAGCAGTTGGCCAATATGCGTTGCGAAATATTTATGCGTGGCAAGAACTAAAGGGGAAATCAGCAGGCAATAAGCGAAATTCACCTTGAAAAGCAAATAGAAGTGTCTAAATGTCCTCTTACCTTTACCGGTTTTTAATGAAGTAATAAATGAAGTGGGCGAACTTTAATTTGCTTGACGTTTTTATGCTTTGTGTCACAACTCTTGCTACACCTTTTCTTAAAATTTTGATAACGTGCGTATTCACGTCTGCCAACATTGCCTTGACCGCTAAACAAGAGAAAAAGTTACGGTACTTTTCCTCGGATTCCGAATTCCTACCGTTGTGGATGTATATATTCAATATATACACAAAGCATAGTATTGGTCACACAACACCTCCACTTGCTGAAACTGAGTTCAGCAATTTATATTTATTCGAGTGATCTTGAGCAAAGTGGGATATTTCGACTATAACGAACTTTTTAAAAAGCATAAAGTTTCAGGCTTAGCTAGAAACGCCAATATTAAGGGTTCAATAACCCAAAACCGAGATTTGAGGAACACCGTGGAGGAGGACTCCGGGAATAGGGACGACCTGAGGTTCTTTAGCATTCATCCACATCTTAATACACAGGACTATAGCTTGTTCACCTCCATCTAAAATGCAGCCAACCCTGCCGGGGATACCATCCAGCGACCTGCGGGTCAGCAGTCGTGCCCCATGACCACTCGACCACCGTGGCTGGTGGGGCACGTTATTATTAAGCATAAAAAGTGAATCAGTCAGATGGAATGCTGTTTCTGGCCACAAAGTTTTTAAAGCTGGTGAATAGGAAGGTAGATGAACTGATCTGTGCTCTATACATGTTTCACACATCATGTACAACGTTGTGGAAGCCAGCGACACTTCTTGCAGTCGAGGCGTTCGCAACAAAAAGTAGTTCGATGCTCTTACCCCCAAAAATTAAATTTTTGTTTGCTATTAGGGCGAGAAGTCATTGAAAGTGACTTCTTGCCCTAATATTCTTTGTATTATTATTCTTTGTATTTAGGTGATGCAACACAATTGAACGCCGTTCAACACCGTTGAACGTCTCTGATTGTGTGGCTGTATAGCTTCGTTTTTTCGTGACGTCACATACAGGCACACTACTCTGGGTACGTCACGATGGCGGCCACCTGCATTTTCAGTGTTAGTGCAGGATAGGACACCACAGGGTCATTCGGAATCCACGTTCTTTTGTGTTCCCCCACTTTCTTCTGTTCGCCAGTCGCTCCAAAGGGGAGCACAAAGAAACGCAAGCTTGCATAGCTTCCACAGCGTTGCAGCTGATGTATGAAATGGAGTGTAGTAATGCTGCACGCATATTATTCACCAGCAATGATGTCATTAGAGCTAAGTATTTAATAATATTCTTTGTATATAGGAGATACAACACAATCAGCGAATAATCAAAAGACAAGCACTATGCAAAAAAAAGAATTACAGACACAACCTGAAAATGATGCAACTTATAGCCACATTGCGTAAGACGAAATGCTTGCTGAGCAGAATAGACAAAATGACACTTTGGCGAAGAGCTCCGGGAAATAACAGCAGCGAACTAAAACATGGCACAATGAATACAATGAAGAAAATAAAACACACATATAAAGTTAAACTATCATGGAAAAAACAAAACGACCTTCAAACAATAGTAAGGTACTTAGCATAGCGAAAAATGCAAACTAAAATGAGGAGAAAAATTTCAAGCTCTGCTCACGCTTATGCCTAATTGTGAAAAGAAATGGTTTTTTTAATCTTTTAGCAAAATTTTATTGAAAGCCATAAAAAGGGGAGATTTCCATTCCATGAAAAATACTGAGTTCCACTATGCGAGTTATTCAAGCATTTTTACACATAAAAAGCTTCCTATTAATTCTTTGTCGCTATCAACTATACAAGAATACAGTACGTAATAATAAAGGCTTCATCGGTTAAGGTGGTGTAGTAGTTACGGTGCTAGGCTGGGTGTGTGTGGTTTTTTAGGGGCATAGGTGCTCTTAGTCTAACCTTGTCACGCGTCACGCGTAACCGAGAGAAGAAGAGATGAGAAAGTAAAGAAGGCGAAAGAAATGGGTGACAATTTTCTTCTAATTTCCTAGATGGCGTTACTATACCGCTACTCTCTGAAGTCTCATTACTCACCGATTGGCTGCTGCGCGCGCTTTGCCTGAGTGCGCGGAGAACGAATGCCTCTCTCAGTCTCCTGGATAGTCACCGTACGTGACAGATCGTTGGTGGGACAAAGGCGAAGCAGAGTGGCGGGCGCACTGAAAACGCTTGCCCTCGGCTTCCTTGGCTCGCGTCTCGTAGGTGTTACCCACACGCCGTCTGCTTTCTCGAACGTGATCGGACGCATGCAAGGACGGGCGGACACATGGAAGGAGGGACAGACGGACGCTTATCCCCACTGATCATCATTCCCTTTGTGGATATGCTGCGGTTGTTTTCGCGTTATTCTGGGTGGCGAGCATTCTCTCCCTGTCTTCCTTTCTTTATTTCTACTCCCACTTTCTTGCCCCTATTTTCCCACCCCAGGTAGCAAATCTAATGCTAAAATCTGGTTACCTTCCCAGCCTTTCTCTTCATCTCTGTCTCTGGCTGCTGACTCGAAGGTCGTGGGTTTGATCCCGGCCGCGGCGATCACATTTTGATGGACGCCAAATAAAGAGGCTCGTGTACAGTCAATGCACTTTAAAGACACGAGATGGTGAAAATTTCCGGAGCCGTTCACTACGGCGTCTTTCTGTCTCAGAAAGTTAGACGGACGCCTTTGTAGTATCATTTGGATTGATCATAGTAAAGTTCAAGGCATTACACGTAGCGACGTCTACGTGGCCCGGGCTGGGCACTCTTTGAGGCGTCATGGAATCCTCTAGTAAAGGGGCCATTATCTGCGACTCTAAGGCGGCCCCTAAAGGCGAGTGAAGTCTACGACGTGGAAATGAGTATCAGTTGGGTTCGCATACTAGCGAAACTTGTTATCGCACTGCTAAGCAAGGACATGACATAGCCTTCCAATCGCTGCCGGGCATTGTGGCATAAAGGTTAACCACCCCACTAAGATCGCAAGTCAATGAGCCCATGATGGAGCGCTCAGACTGATCATACTCTTGTCAAGACGCTGTTCGCCACGCTGCGCATAATGGCAAGCAAATGCCCGGAGATTTCCCGCTTAACTCGAATCATTGACCACAGAACTTTGATTAATCGCAACAGTTACAACTGCCGAGAAAAAATTATTGACGAGATCTTAGCATTCACAAACTCATTCATATTGGTAATAGTGATGTGGCGATTTCAGCTATAAGTGGCAACTACAAGTGTATATACAGACTATTGATCATCTCTGGCGCTGCTATCCTCAATTTTACCATCGTTGGAGTGTAGAGCGTGTCTTGAGGAGACTCTAAAGCTAGCATTGTTATTGAAAGCAAGATTTTGGGAACCTGCCCTCAGGTGATCAGCTCCAAAAGCAACACGAGCTGTGCTGCAGTTTTTGAAGTGAACAAATTTGCACGATCACATGCACGTGTTACACTGCACTGTGTGTGTTGTGAAGTGCTGTGTGGACTGATGTTTTTTTCTTCTTTCCTTCTCTCTCTCTCTCTTTTACCCCTTGTTCATCTCTCCACGAGTATAGGGTAGCAAATGACACGTAGTCAAGTTACATGACTTCCTTTCTCGTATGCTTTCTTTCTCCTCAGAGCGTTTAAGCAGTGTGAGGCAAAGCGTAGTTAACAGGTACGCCTGGCGCCGACGGCGAGATGCAGCTTGTGGGAACCCTTTGTACAGCAGTCTTTTGCGCGTGACGTTGCCTAGCCGTAGATGCGCGCCTGGCTCGGCGCTTCCTTATAGCTGTGGTCCGCACCTTGCATAGAGGTGCCTATGCGTGAAATCATATAGAGCCTATCATAGCGGGCGCACCGGTGCATCTCGTATCACGTGCCGCGGGGCACGCTACGACGCAACTTACCCGACGTTGTGGCTCAGCGGTTATGATGTGGAGCTGCTAAACATGAGGGCGCAGATGTACGTGCTGGGCCATGGCCCCCGGTATTTTTATGAACGTGGAAGTGTGAAAAAAGGGAAAAAAAGTTATGTGAAAAATAAAAACAAATACCACATGTGCACTTCGATTTTACAGAACATTAAAAAGCCACACTTGGTGAGCATGAATCCGGATTCTTCCACTCGGCGTTAGAAATTGAACTTCTGGCAGCTCCACCGCGGTGGTATAGTGGCTAAGGTACTCGGCTGCTGACCCGCAGGTCGTGGGTTCGAATCCCGGCTGTGGTGGCTGCATTTCCGACGGAGGCGAAAATGTATGTTGTAAGCCCATGTGCTCAGATTTGTGTGCACGTTAAAGAACTCCAGGTGGTCGAAATTTCCGGAGCCCTCCACTACGGCGTCTCCCATAATCATATCATATGGTGGTTTTGAGCCGTTAAAACCCCACATAGCAATATAACCTATTGCGAGAAAAAACACCGAAATAACACGAAAGCTACACTGCGTGGTGCTATTTAAGAAAATCCCGCCATTACCAAGCCGCGTAAATCTTGTGGTGTGGCTTTAGGTGCGATTCGATTCGATTGCTGCGTAGCTGCGCACTTTACTACACATGGCCATTGGGGGGCAAAGGACCTTTTTCTCGACAGAGGGCGCAGGCGGATTTTCTTTTTTTTGGGGGGAGGGGGGGATCATGAGCTTGGGGAGGAGAGGATCATGAGGGGAAGGGGATCATGAGCTGGTTGTGAGCGAAAAATAATCTTATCTGTTACGGAGTGACGGAGAAAGATACAAATAAAATAAATAATAAACAACTGCGCTTCGAGTGAGAATCGAACCCAGGCCATCTGCGCGGAAAGCAGGTGCTTCGTCATGCACCGAGCGGCGCCAATGCTTGGAACTGCTTCGAAAAAGAAAAAAAAAACCCCTATGTGAAAGACACGTATAGTGAAAGGTGTCTCCTTAACGCATGCAATCGTGGAATCGCGCCGGACGTCAATGCAGGTGAATAACGCAACGAAAGGATGTTTTAAAGGGCCATCCAATAAAAAGCACCCAGACGTAGTAAACCATTATCAGTTGCTAACGCATCAGCAAACTAAGCAGCTCCGTAGGTTCGCGTGTTGCCTTAAAGGCCAACTGCAACGAAATTTGGAACTCCGTAAGAAGTCAATATATAGGTAGTCTACCTGGAGGTAGTGCTGCGTGCCGAATGTCGCCTTCGAAATACAAGCGCCTACTTTTGCAAAAAAAAAAAAAAACCTTGCAAACGACGGTGTCTTTGACACCGAAACTACAAAAAACGATGCCATTACGGCTGACCGGAAGTGACGTGAACGACAGAAAAATCGTCTGATCCACGCTCCTCGAGCATGCACATCGCGGACACGCCCCTTAGTGTGTGTGTTTTTTATGTTAAATAAAAAAAAAGCTGCGCGAACATCCCTCTTATTGAACGATGGTCCGGGCTTTCCACTGCTGAGTTGGCAGTGTCTGAGCCCCGTATTCAGAAACGCTACTGGACTTGAACTTGACTTCCCATGGACTTCAATGCAGCACGAACGCCTTTCGAACGCGCTGTCTTTAGGTGATGCCAAGGCAACAAAAACTCACAGACGCGTTTCAAACGCGCTGCATTGAAAGCGGTTTAAACGCAGGAAAGTTCGAGTCAGCGGCAAAGAGAATCGCTCACAAAAAGCGACGCGGCGATGTTCTGTAGTAATTGTCATATCCGGTTCTGTCCTATTTGCATGGGCACACCGCGAGAGCTTTGCGGCGTCTGCTTGTTGGCAATTATAGCACCAATTATAAAGTAAATACGCGACTGCAAGATTTTGCACTGTTGTTACCATACCTTACCGTATATATACTATGTATTTATGGCCGTTTCCGTCCAAGTAAAATTTCGTTGCAGTTGGCCTTAAAGGTTGCATAGTGAGCTCGTTGCTCATTCTCAAAAGCAAACTTGACTGCTTTCGCAATAGGCGTTTGAAGAAAGATAGTTGGGAACATCCAATGTTACGCACACAGTCGTTCGATTCCTTATACGGCACGGTCGAGGAATGCACCGAGAAATGGCGCCAAGCTAGCAATTGAGAAGACGATGCACGCGGGGCCTTAACACGCTGTGTTGTTTTGTTGGATTCAAAAAGAAGGCAAACACGCGAGAGGTAGACATAAGGCTGGGTAGGCTGACAAGATAAAGAAGTTTGCGGGTGCAACGTGGCAGAAGCAAGCAAAAAAAGGACCGGGTTGGTGGGTGGATCATGGAAAAGTTTGCCCTGCAGTGGTCGTAGTCTGGATGATGATGAGTGGGACAATGTTTTACTGATGAAAACGAGGCATAAGCATGCGTGTTATAAGTACGACAAAAATGCGGGTGTACAAAAATTAGGCCCCCGAAGTTGTGGCGGTCGAATGCGTATCAGTATGCACTGTTTTCTAATAATTAATCCACAATAGACCGTGCGTCGTTAACGGTCAGCAGTTTCTGATACGGCAATGCGATCTTTTATTGAGACTATGGAGGGGACTTGTAATTTCACGTTGTCACGTTTCACTGCTGCCTGAATATAAACGCATGGCTGCTATTGCTGCCTGTAGCAGCAGAAGTGTTGCACAGCTAAAGACGCGAATGAGGGTTCAATTTCTGACAGGGAGAAAGTACACAGTAAAGCGGGATAATTGCACAATACGAAAAAGCAGAAAGAAAGAAATCAAGGACAAGCACACGCCATGCTGCTTCTCCCCTTTTTCCAATAAGACAAAGAATCCTCACTCACTCACTCACTCACTCACTTCCTCACTCACTCCCTCATTCACTCACTCACTCAGGTAATTATTACGCAGAAATGATGTTACTAATAGAGGAGAGATAGAGCTACAACTGCATGTTGTACAAACTCAAGCTATACTTCTATCTCTAATATAGTCTAACATTATCTAGAACATTCTGTAGCCACACAATTTTACGATAAATGGTCGTGAGAACACACTAACTGTCAGTGCTGACACTACTTTGATGACTCGTGTGACTACGTTTTTGTGAACAAGGCCATTGGTTACCACATCACTGCAAACACGCTGAGCGTTACAGTCAATGACGCTTGTTACGTGGAACAGCATGACAGGGCGTAGAATAGCAGCGATGCGTTAATGAAAGATGAATATTTATTTTGATTCCGTTACGATGTTCGAGAGTGCTGCGTAAAAAGCAGACATTCGATGACTTCTGCAACACACTACAGCTTACGTTCTAGCGACTGTCGAAGGTAGCGCAATTCTCCTGCCTGAATGAACACATGGGATTTCACGCTCGACATTAAGGCCAGAAACATTTTCAGTGACATTGACCTCACGCATTCATCCGTGAGCGATGATGGACTTATATAGGTATACTTGACTGCTGATCACTCGATGGCGGTAAATAAAGAAAGTTGAGCATTACGCATGCTGTATGATCGGAACATTGACCTCTTTTACAGCTTTATCAAATGAGCCAGCAGTGCTGCTGAGATGACTAAGGCCGTCTAGCCTGAATTGCGGGCCATTTATCGGTAATATAATACCCAGAAGCGTGCTGCTTATGGATCACGACGTAGATTGTTCGCTCAATTAAGAAACAACGCGTTGCAGTAACCTTAGATCAGACTGGTCTGGGATCGTCTGCTACTTTGGGCTCTTTTTATCTTACCTCCTGAAACGTTAAGTGTACCTTCGAGGGAGCCCAGCGCAACTTAACAAGAAAAAAAAATCAAAACAGTGTAGACACTATTGAGTGCGGTCAATTATAGCTACTAACTTATATTTTAGTACTGTCAATGACAAGTTATCCTTTCTGTCTATTCCTGAGCGTCCATTTTGAAAACAGCGCAGCCACACGACGACGAAGAAAGCCCAAGCAACTTGCCCAAATGTTTGTTAAGCTGATACTCATGAGCACTCCTCTGTTTAGTGTTTTTTGTCCCTATTGTTAAGACATCGCCTTGAAGATGTGCCGCCAATTGGTCCGCGCAACCACTTTGCTCAGTTCTACTGCCGCGGCAAAGGCTTTCACTTTCCGATGGCTCATTGAAGTTTTCACGGCGCGCCTGTTTAGTTAGCGAAAAAGGTCACACAGCACGGAAAAAAGAAGCTTGATTGATTGGTATGTGAGGTTTAATGTCCCCAAACCACCATATGATTGTGAGAGACGCCGTAGTGAAGGACTCCAGAAATTTTGACCGCCTGGGGTTCTTTAACGTGCACACAAATCTGAGCACACGAGCCTACAGCATTTTCGCCTCCATCGAAAAATGCAGCAGCCGCAGCCGGGATTCGATCCCGTAACCTGTGGGTCAGCAGCCGAGTACCTTAGCCACTAGACCAACAAGGCAGGGCACGGAAAGAAGTGCGGTGCGGTATAGTATTGTGCGCAGACCCGCCACAGTGGTCTAGTGCCTGCCGTGCTCGATTGCTGCCCCGCAGGTCACGGCATCGAATACCAGCCACGGTGGCCGCATTTTTGATGGAGGCGAAAATGCCAGAGGCCCGTGCACTTGAAATTTAGACTCACGTTGAAAAACACCACGAGGTTAGAATTTCTGGCGCCCTCCACTTACGGCGTGTATATATATATATATATATATATATATATATATACAGACACACTGCTGCTCCATGATGTTGGGGTGCAGCAGTTGCATAATATAAAGAACGGCTGGTCTTTTTCTCATGCTATCTTTGACGGTTTGATTTCGAGTGCTCAGTGAATAGCTGCACTATTGCTTTGTGCACGTTTCAATAGTTCTGAATGGATAGAACACATTGACTCATACACAGTGTTGTATTCTTCAAAAGACAAGCACTGCGAAGTATGTAAGCTTTCACGATGAGCTCGCGAATCTGTCGTTAGGAGCGCATGGTTGAACGAGATTGCTTATACGTATACAGTAAGTAACATAAAACTTAGTGCCCATGGTGTTTGGAAACCTCCGCAAAACAGGTACAGAGTAGCGCTTTCTTGAGTGAACGTTATTAAGGGGCCTTTTGTCATGTTTTTCAATACACATTCAATATCTTACTTTAGCTATTGATAAGTTAAAGCAATCCTCAATAGGACTTGACGTACCTTCACTTCGTCTTTCGGTAGTATCATTGCCGTTGATGTCACCACAATTGCCGTCAGACTATGTTAGTTTAAAAACGTTGTGGAAGGTGAATAAAATGTCCGTTCTCAGGATTCGATTCCAGGCCTGTGTCAACGGGTAATTGTCATTGGCGTAACGCGATATTCGTCATTGTGCAATTGTAGAATCGCAGTTTCTTTAAAGTGCTTTTTGAGTTGTTCTCACGTCATTCAGCATTTGTTTGCGTGGACCTCTGCGTGCTTTCTTTAATCATTTCTGCAGTAGCGAATATAGAGAAGCTTTAGTGTAGTTAGCACCTTCGGTGCCATGCCACACTGCCTCATTAAAGGCACTTGCTGCTTTCGAATAGGGATAGTAAGGAGATTAGGCTGCAATAAAGATGACGTGAAGTCTTTGCACCGTCTACACTAGCTCATGTATTTGAGTCACGGAACAACGAAAGCATTCTGCCTTGTGCCGCCGGCTATAGCGTTATGTACATAGTTTCTACAAGGGCACTTCTGCTCCGGTTGACCTGCTGTATGTATGCTTATTTGAGCAGTGACCATGAAGCTAACTATATCGAATGACTGGTATCATTCTGCACCCCACCGATGTGTGGTGCCGCCAATGCCACTGGTGACGCTTATCACAACTGCTACCAGGACGTTATTTCTTCTTCTTAATGAGTTGTTTTGCGCGCGGCATCGCATGAACATGCTGCACTCTTGTGAACATGTCCTGAAGTTCGAGCGCACATCAAGAGTGATGCGATCGTCAAGACTTTAGTCAATGACGAAGCTGTTTCACAGGGTTTATTTTTCGTAAATAACCGGGGCTTGATGCATCTAACCATTTTTGCAGAATAATTTCGAAAAGAGTACAGTTTAGTGCAGTGATAAAATCCGTGATAGTGTGGCAGTTCGTAAAGAACTGTACTGTTTCCACAGCCGTTTACCGCATGGCTGGCGGGTGAGCGTTCTGGTATTCTTTTTTCGTGACAAGTAGGATTTTGAGATACTGTAGTTGAGGGGAGCGCATTTTGTCACCAATACTCTACGGGGTTCCATGATCTACTGCGTGAAGAAGTGGCGATCGAAGCACCTGTGGACTCCCACGTACGGGTATAACGACAAGGCGGTTAAGAGAACTCAATCCACAGCTACAACACAGTGCCTCAAAAGAGCACTTCTCAAAGCATTGACGCATGCTAAATGCACGTGCATATATACATCAACCTCGGTTGATCTATTTTGATCTGTGCAAATTCACATATTAAATGCATTTTATGCGAGATTTGGAAGAATTAAAAAAGACAGTGAAGCGGAAAAGACGAGACGGGTCCTCCTGTTAGGCATCCGTTATGTCGCATTAACCATGCACGCGTTTGATATAGTCACATGCATCCAGATGCATTGTCAACGATTCATCTTGTACTTCATTCAACACTACACCCACATTCGTCGGGTACTTGGATGGGGATGATGTGCGCGAAACATATACGAATTATTCAAACGTTATGTATCATGTGTGTATTGACGCAGATGATAAATGAAATGGTCCACGACGGTGGTTTGGGCAGCAATATCTACTCCAATATATGATCGTGGGATTCAGGGTCTTGGTATTTTTGTTTTGTACCATAATAGAGGCATTCTCTTGTGTTTTCCTTTTATTTTGCTCGGAAAGAACGCGCTGTGATCATGCTTTGAGAGAGGTCACAGTGACATTTCTTGTTCTATTGAGCTGGACTCTTCAGGACTCTGAAAAGCTGGCCACACGGTGTCGCAGCACTTGTGCACGCAGCCACGCACCAGTGCTCACGCAGTTGCCTTAATCGCCCGGGCTATGAACGATGTGCAATGCTGATGGAGAGCATGCGCACCCTCTTCTTCGCCGCCGTATCTGGAGGTGATCTTTCTGGGGCCTGCAAGCCGCAATTAGACCTCGCTAGATGGAAGGAATGGAGCGGGCGCGTAGCAGGCTCTGCCGTCCGCTGCGTTGTGCAGTGACAGGAAAAATAATAAGAACAAAAGCAATATCAAAGTAAAAGATGGGATTGTCTTCTGGCTTCTCGTTTTGTTGCATTGCAGCGTCGTGCTTTTGCGTTCTCGCTCTCGTTCACTCCATGGAAATGGTAGGCAGCAAAGAGGAAGCAAGCTTGCGAAGCATTGAAGTTCGAGATGATACGAGGGCATGACGTAATTACACCCCTGCGTTTCGCCCATAGCTAAGGCGCGGCCTCGCGCCCATCCTCGCGGCCCAGCAATGGGAAAAATGCAGTCATGGGCACGAGGTTAATGTGGGCTGGTAACTTGCAGTTCGTATGAAAACTTGTTCAAGCTTGGTGCATAGCGTGCCGTGAGTGGGAACGAAAGTCGTGCTTTGGGACTTATTCGAGCAACGTGGGCGCGGCTTTTTTCTGCCTGAATTTACGGTAGTCAGCATCACGATGCTGAACATGGACTCATATTCGGCTCCTTTCCTCACTGAGCTGTAGAAAGATTGTAAACTTAAATCTCTTTCAATGCAATGTAATTTTAATGAGCATATCTCATTGTACTTTTGCTGCACTTGTGGAATTAAGTGGAACACTTAATGCTTCTAGAAATGACGTTTGAATATGATCAAGCCGTAGTCGCCTTCGTTCGTATTTTCGAGAAGGACAACAAATTTCATTACTTTATACGTGTTTTCATGAATGCTACGACAAGATTATATGAGTGCCTGAAACAAGTTTTTTGTACTTAATGACTGTGAAAGATATTTAAAAAAAAAACACTGGCTGTGTTTCGATTTTGGACAGCATCGTAGACAGTCGAAGTTCACAGCTTAAAAAATTCGGCAGATCCCACTTTGATTGATTGATTGATATGTGGAGTTTAACGTCCCAAAACCACCATATTATTATGAGAGACGCCGTAGTGGAGGGATCCGGAAATTTCGACCACCTGGGGTTCTTTAACGTGCACCCAAATCTTAGCGGCAGATACCACGTACCTGGGAATCCACATTATGCGAAGCATGCGGAAGAAAGGTGACCGTGTTCCAATATTCCTTTGAGTGACACGTCATGAAATGACGCTAAATTAATGTACAAATGTCGCACACAAAGACATATGCTGAAGAGTTGCAGATATTTGTAAAGCCAGTTGTTTGCACTTGCGCAACGATGCGAACTGGAACATGCGTATTAGCAACACCAGAAGCTGATATGAAACGCTGATGCTCGCGAAGATGCTTGCCCTGGGCACTGCTGGATAAATCAACTTCAGCGCATGACAAATAACCACATCTGACGTTAACCCGACGTGACGGCTGTATCAAAATAGCACATATGTAATGTTTATAAAATTGCGTAGGCAGCACTGAAACCAGTATTAACGTTTCACGAAGATCAGCGTCTATTTGAAAAGTAGTTCCGAGACCTGGTGTAGCTCTGTGGTAAAATGCTTCATTGGCACCCGGAATGCTTGGGTTCGATTCCAGCTGGAACTCGTGGGGTCGACGCTACCGACGTCCGGTATTTCTTAACACTTGCGCGTTATATTTGGCCGTGTGTGTTCTCTTCGTTCCTGAGCAGATACCAGGTGTCATCACCTGTGGCACATACCCACATAAAAGTGGCACATACCCACCCGTGGGTATGTGCCGCTGTCTGGCGGGAAGGGTTCGACGACGTACGCGTCGGGATTGTGACATTATTCATGTCTTGACAAGCGCGTCGTATTTGTCAAACCATCTTACACTCTAACGCTAATTTTGGTTCATGCCAAGTAAATTGGGTGAGCACGAGAGCACCCAAACGTAAGCAGCTAGATAAATAGATAGATAGATACGCTCAATGTCGCCGAAGTTCGCTAACAAATGCTTCTCATTTAAAAGCAGTGTTAAGCATGAGTGTACCGATGAAAAGAACACATGTGTGTGACTTCTGAGCGACGTGATGCCATCTGGTGTCGATAAGAGAAATCTATGAATATTTTACAAAAGTGATCTGCTTCGCGGTCAGCAAGGTCTTCACGTCCCCACGCGGGAGACCTAAGGCCCGGTTGGCCAAAGCTCTGCCGGACTTCCAATAAAGTTCTTACCAAGCAATCTGTTTCGTGCTTTAAGGATGTCGGTGTAAGTTCATGGCTATAAAAGTGCCACTAGAATAGATCGAGACTGAGAAAGAACACAATATGAGGAGTGCTCACCAGCAGCATGGAATGTTCCCTAAAAACAACAACAAACCTTGTCATATATCCATGGAATGAACGTAAATCATTACAAATCAGCACTAGTACCCGCCTTAACGATTCACACCAATTAAGAAATGATTACATACTGTCATGGAGTCGTAACGCGAACGAAGAGAGCAGACTCCAGTTCGAAAAAGGAACTCTTTATTCGGGCCGAACTTGTGGCCTCGCAAAAAGAAACTGAGACACTGGCACTGATAGCGGTGAACAAAGCGTCGGCCATCGATCAACTGACAAGCGAGGAATCGTGTCGGTATTTATACACTTGCCATAGAATATTTTAGCGTTATCGCTAGCGGCGATGTATGTTCCAAAATAATCTGTAATGTTCACAAAGTGGGCGTAATCTGAACAAAATGATCTACTGTCATTCCGAAGTTTCTAGAACAGTGTAGGCGTGGTTTGCGCTGAGAAGGGCAGTGAAACGATGCGATAACGCAACTTGAGGATGAAACTTGACATTACCCTCCTCTGAGAAAGGCATCGTCCCGATGCTTAAAAGAAAGTACGAGAGCAAGCTGCATGTAGAAATAACAATAAAGCAAAAAGTACAACAAATAGGCATAAAAATAAAGCACAATTATAGAGAAACAACAAATAATACTGTCATTATGTTCCTCAATGCGCACGAAACGGTTTGAGGCACACGACATGGACGACTTTAGGTCGTGCACGGCACCGTTGAGAGTTCGTGATGCCGTCGGGGACAACCATTCGTAGTCGAGTGCGAAGAGGCGTCGAACTACCCTATACGGTCCGAAGTACCGTCGGAGAAGTTTTTCGCTCAGAACTCGTCGGCGTATCGACGTCCATACCCAAACGCGGTCGCCGGGCTGGTATTCTACGTTGCTTCGTCGAAGATTGTAAGGATGGCTGTCCGACCTCTGGTGATTTTTGATGCTCAGGCGGGCGAGTTGTCGAGCTTCTTCAGCGTGCTTGAAGTAGACAGTCACGTCGATGTTTTCTTCGTCGCTGACGTTGGGTAACACGGCATCGAGCATCGTGACTGGGCTCCTTGCATACACCAACTTGTATGGCGTCATCTGCGTCGTTTCTTGGACGGCCGTGTTGTACGCGAAGGTCACGTACGAAAGGATGGCATCCCACGTCTTGTGCTTGACGTCGACGTACATGGCCAGCATATCGGTGATGGTCTTATTGAGACGCTCGGTGAGGCCATTGGTTTGCGGTGACTTGTCTGTCTGTACCTCGGGATTGCCTTAGGTCCGCCGTAAAGGCCGTACCTCAATCTTTGATGGGGAACTTTGGAGCTGCGTGACGCAAGACGATGTTCTCGACGAAGAACTTTGCTACCTATATGGCATTGCCTTTGGACAGAACCCTTATTTCGGCGTAGCGGGTGAGGTAGTCAGTTGCTACGATGATCCATTTGTTTCCAGAATTCGACGTCGGGAACGGCCCCAGTAAGTCCATGCCTATTTGCTGAAACGGCCGGCAAAGTGGCTCGATAGGCTAGAGAAGTCCGGCTGGCCTAGTCGGCGGTGTCTTTCGTTGTTGACAGTCTCGGCATGTCCGGACGTAACGAGTGGCGTCGGCGGCAAGTCATGGACAGTAATACTTCTGTATTCTCGCGAGTGTACGGGAAACACGGAGGTGTCCAGCCGTCGGGTCGTCTTGTAGAGCATCCAAGACTTTTGGATGTAATGCTGAAGGTACTACGAGAAGGTAGTTGGTCCGATGTGGTGAAAAGTTTTTTTGACGAGGATGCCGTTTCGCAAGAAAAACGGCGCCAGTCCTCGCTTGAATACCTTTGGAGCAACGGCAGCCTTGCCCTCTAGGTATTCCACAAGGCCCTTGATTTCAGGGTTGTCAATCATCGACCCTTAAGGTTCCCAAAAAACAGTCGCCGTCCTCGTTGTCCGGCGGCGGTGGTTCAACGGGGGCGTGAGACAGGCAGTCCGCGTCAGAGTGCCTTCGCCCCGAATTGTAAACGACGGTGATGTTGAATTCCTTAAGTCGCAGACTCCACCGTGCGAGGCGACCTGAAGGGTCCTTCAAGTTAGCTAGTCAATAGAGGGCATGGTGGTCGCTCACAACTTTGAAAGACCTGCCGTAGAGGTAAAGGCGAAACTTGGAAGTAGCTCAGATGATGACACTCCTTTTCTGTTGTGGAATAGTTGACTTCCGCCTCAGATAGCAACCGGCTTGTATAACTGATGACCCTTTCAAGTCTGTCAATCTTCTGCACCAAGATGGCTCCGAGCCTTTCAGTGCTTGCATCGGTGTGTACTTCCGTGTCGGAGTTTTCGTAGAAATGAGCATGTGTTGGCGGTGTCTGCAGGCATCGTTTTAGTTCTTGAAATACTTCTTCCTGCCGGGTTTCCAACTTGAACCTGACGTCGGTATTTATCAGGTTAGTGAGTGGCTTCGTGATGCGGGCAAAACGTTTGACGAAATGCCTGTGATAGGCGCAGAGGCCAAGAAATCGACGCACGGCCTTCTTGTTGGCGGATAACGGAAATGCAGTGATTGATGTTGTCTTCTGAGGGTCGGGGCGTACTATAGACTTGCTGATCTCGTGTCCCAGGAACAAGACTTGCTCGTATGCAAAGCGGCACTTTTGGCTTCAGAGTGAGTACGGAGGTTTTTATTGCTTGAAGTACAGCTTCAAGGCGCTGGAGATGGTTGTCGAAGCTTGAGGAAAACACGACGTCATCATCCAAGTACACGAGGCAAGTCTGCCACTTCAGTCTAGCGAGCACGGAGTCCATAACATGCTAGAACGTCGCAGGCGCCGAGCAAAGACCAAAGGGCATGACCTTGAACTCGAAGAGGCCGTCTCTTCTGGTGTTATGAACGCAGTCTTTTCTTGGTCTCTCTCATCTACTTCAATCTGCCAATAGCCTGTGTTGAGGTCCATCGATGAGAAGTATTTGGCGTTGTGGAGTCGTTGAAGGGCGTCGTTTATTCGGGGGAGAGGGTATACGTCCTTCTTCGTTTTCTTGTTGAGTAGGCGATAGTGAACGCAGAAGCGTAGTGATCCGTCCTTTTTCGTCACTACCACCACTGGTGACGCCTATGGGCTTTTTGAACGCTAGATAATGTCGTCGTGGAGCATTTCGTCGACTTGTGTTTTTATTGCCTCGCGCTTTCGCGTCGAAACCCTGTACGAACTGTGACGGAGTGGCCTGGCCTTGTCTTCTATTAAATTTGATGTTTCGCGACAGGGGTCTGTTGAATTTTCGATGACGACAAAAAGCAGTTCTTGTATTTAAGCAGCAGGTTTTTGAGCTGTTCTTGTTTATGCGTCGGAAGGCTCGGATTAATGTCGAAGGATGGTTGAAGGGTTTCAGTCGTCGGGGTAGATTCGGCGGAATCCGTGAGGGCGAAAGCGTTGCTGGCTTCCAGTATCTTTTCGATGTGGGCAACCGTCGTGCCTTTGCTCACGTGCTTGTTCTCGTTGCTGAAGTTCGTGAGCATCATTGTTCCGTTCCCTCTTCACAGCTTGGCTATTCCTCTGGCGACGCAACTTTTACGGTTGATCAACAAGTGCTGGTCGCCTTATACGGCGCCTTGCATGTCTGTTGATTCTTTAGTGCCGACAAAAATTTTCCAGCACGTTCGAGGCGTGCCTTCCTGACGACGTGTGTGGCGGTTGTGCTGTGCATAGTGTTATGAACTTTGTTCTGAGGTCGATTACGGCACCATGGAGGCTTAAGAAGTCCCTACCAAGAATTACATCTCTCGAGCAATGCTGAAGTACGACGAAGCTTGCGGGGTAAATCTTGTTAATAACGGTGGCTCTGGCTGTACAGATTCCTGGCGGCGTAACTAGGTGACCTTCAGCAGTACGAATTTCGGGGCCATCCCAGGCTGTCCTAACTTTCTCCAACTTCGCGGCGAACGTCCCACTGATGACAGAATAGTCGGCTCCGGTGTTGACGATAGCTGTGACGCTGTTGCCGTCGATGAGAACGTCGAGGTCGCTAGTTCGTCGCCCTGCGTTGCAGTTGGGTCGAGGCGTTGGATCACGGCTACGGCGATTTGTACCGCTGCTTCGGCGTTGTCTCGTCGGGTATTCCACTGGCCGCGAAGTATTGACGTTAGAGCTGCGTTTGGGAACCGGCACGTTCTTTAGGCTTCGTCGCGTCATCGTCGTCGGTGGTGGCGCAGAAGGAGAATCTTTGGCAGTTCGTCGTACAGCAACCACACATCCATCGGTTGTTGCCCTTAGTTTTCCTGATACGGGCTAGGCGCCCGGGCCCTGTTTGAGTCAATGTACTGCAGAGATGTGGTGACATGTAGCGGCCTGGTGAGGGTGAATGAGATGTTCCCCATTTTCCAGGGTGTCCTTTGCGCTCCGGCGAAATAATCGGCGATTTAGCGTGGTCTTTCGCCCTACTGGGGACGCGGAACGACGATGGTGAAACCACGTAGTCCCATGTGGCGGTACTGGCTGCGGCGGTACGCGTGTCCGGCTTCACCACAGTGGTAGCACAGTGTTCCGTGGTCAGAGGCGCGCCAGATGACTGACCGGATGGCGGGCGGTATGGCGTTGGCGTTGGTGGTGGCGGTGCCTGGCGGAAGAACTGTGGCGGAGTAGTGTCCTGACGAGGGCGTGGAAGAGCATTGCGGCGCACTGCAGCGGTGTAGGTCATTGCTTCCGCTTCAGGCTGCGATGCTTCGGAGATTCTAAGCGCTTTCTGGACTTCTTGACGAACCACGTCGGTGATCGAGTCCACTCTAGGCTGCGATTCCGGAAACAACTTACGCAGCTCTCCACGTACGACCGCTCGGATGGTCTCACACAGGTCGTCCATGCTGAAGGCTTGAACTTCGGCATATCCCGCAATCAGACAGCGGCAGTTGTATTGCCTAGTTCTCATCTCGAGTGCCTTTTCTATCGTTGTAGCTTCTGTCAGGAATTCGTCGACATTCCTGGGCGGTTTGCGAATGAGTCCCCTAATGAGCTCCTGCTTGACACCATGCATGAGGAACCGGATCTTTTTGTCTTCAGCCATGTCATGGTCGGCGTGACCAAACAAGCGGGTCATTTCTTTCGTGCAAATGCCCACGTTTTCGTTTGGGAGCTGTACACGGCTCTCCTATAAAGACGACGCTTGTGAAGGTGTCCAGAAAATCGGCACGAAAAATGTCCCACTTCAGAAATGTAGCTTCTCGATTTTTGAACCACGTCCGTGCCGAATCTTGTAGGGCGAAATAAACATTCCGCAGCTTGTCATCACCAGTACAGGTATTGAGACCATTCCAGCCAGCTTTCCGGGTCTTCGATTGGGGAACCGCGGAAAGTTGGCGGCTCCTTGGATAGCCAGAGCAAGATAGGTGCAGGTGGCACAGCTGCTGTAATTGTTGCCGTGGTCAACGTTAAGGTCTTGGTCTTCTGTGTCACGTCGAGTAGAAGCGCGTACTCTGGTGGCAGACCTTGTTGCTTACGGCTAACTCGCTACTCATGTCTGGCGTCGGTGTCTTCTCCGTGATGGCGACTGGGCTCCCGGCTTGACAGTGGTGTCCAGTAGATGAACGAAGCAGCACCTCCACGAGATGTTATGGGGTCGTGACGTGAACGAAGGGAGCAGACTCCATATTGAAGAAGAAACTGTTTATTCGCACCGAACTTGTGGCCACGCAAAAAGGAAGTAAGACACTCGTACTGATAGCAGCGAACATAGCGTCGGCCATCGATCAACTGACAAGAGTCGAATCGTGTCGGCAATTATACACTTGCCATAAAATATTCTAGCGTTATTGCTAGCGGCAACGTACGTTCCAGAATAATCTGTAATGTTCACAAAGTGGGCGTAATCTGAACAAAATGATCTACTGCCATTCAGAAGTTTCTCGAACAGTGTAGGCGTAGTTTGCGCTGAGAATTATTGGCAGTGAAACGATACGATAAATAAACTTGAGGACGGAACGTGGCAATACAATCACAGGGACGGGCGAAATTCTCAAAAGTCAAGAACTTTCAATCATATGCCATTCAAAAATGCAAACGCAGAATTTGATAGCTCACCAGACGGCTGACTGACACAACTTTTTCCGCCCTCCTTAACGTGCGAGGCTGCATTTACCTCCCTTGTGTTCACTTTTTCTTCTTGTCCAGGATTGAGAATCTTCTTCCGCGTTGAAATCTGTGACGTAACTCAAGTTAGTGCTTAAAAACACCTGAAAATGTCGTTCACTGAGCTTGCGACCCACTCGCCTACTCGAAGAGTTCTTAGCCCTCTGTCACTTCTGTCCGAAACCCATCTTGTTTGAACAGCAAAGCGACCTGCATGATACTTGTCTCCGATACAATCTTCGTCAATCTGTATACTTTGCCTAATACGTGTGTATTGGAATGAGACTTTAGATGACCACTTCCCGCTTAGCTGGCATAGCTGTCTTCTCAGCCTTTTACGGTTAGTATCACGGCACACCAACTGTCCCACCTGACCTTGACAGAGCCAAGTCTGGCAGAGCAAGTGCGTGAAGATGAAGTAGGAAAACGAGGAAATACCTCTCCGTGATTGCAATGTGCTGAGACAGGTATAACCGACAGCACCTAGTACGTCATTAGACGGGAGTGTTCTTTCGAGCCTCTAAGAGATACAAGCATACAAGCTGCACGCTCTCTAAGCGAGTGAATGACTCGAGGTCGTCGATACTAATTGCTCACTATGCATACGATTCAGGTTTTACAGGAACTTTTATTACACCGCAAAACATTACGTGCTTTTCTAGGCCCTGGTCCATAAGGAGATCGCCAAAAGCATAGTATACTAACGGCCCCATCCTCGGTTCTCTCGGCAGAAGAAACAGGTTTGCGGTCAAGGGTTTTTTCCCCGGCATGTCCTCAGGTCGCACAAAGTCCCGGGCCCTTCAGGCACCACCATGTGCAGGTGTACTAAAAGAGACGTATGGCAACCAACTGCACGACCGAAGGGGGTGGAGGCCGGGTTAGGAGGAGGTACGAAAAAGGTGCATTGGTGTGGAGTAGGACGGTGGGAGGGGATGCATGAAGTCGGTCGTTATTTTCCACCGAGCTTTCGGTCGCAGCCTCTGTGCCGTGCCAGTGCATTCGCCTCTTCTAAGTGTCTCCTGCGAGAAAACATTATGCGCCTTCTCAGGCATACGCTTCGTTAAAAACTACAGATGTCTATGAAATAAAGGAAATGCATTGCACACGAGCCTTTATGCACTCATCTCTTGTCACGGTGCATACGCTTTGACAATTTTCCGTAAAGCATGACCTCGTTTATTCGATAGTAATGAACTTTTGACATTAGGGGGAGAAAAGCATGTAGTAGAATTAGCTATACCAGTAACAATAACTGTATATGGCAAAAACAAAAGCTAAGGTGAACTAAATAACAGTAGGGCAGGGCATCGCCCCAGGCTGTTGCGTGGAGTTCATTCTTTTGTGTCTTTCTTTTTAACTTTCAGCGATCTCTTTGCACTGCAGTATACGCGCTGGTCGCCCCCTCGCTGATTTTACGGTGCCTAATTATATATGCTGCCGTCAAGTGAAGGGGCTGCCGGTAATTTGCAAGCGCCAGTGGTTAAAGAAGAGAGGGTTACGACCACGTGATTCAAAGGGAGCTTACTGGGTTGTTTCCTGAGCTCGCCGTCCACAAACAAGATGGGCAAAAGAATAATCAAGAAAGCCGAAGGTGAGAGCCGCTCACCGTTAGATAGTTGTGCGGCGGCCGTGCATATTTTTACTTTCTCTGTCTCTCTCTTTCCCAGTGTCTCTCTTTACTGCTCGCTCTTTCAAGCGGGCTGCATGAACCGGTGCAGTTAACGACTCACTTCCTGCCGTTCCATGGTACTGATCTCGTTCCTGTTATTACTGACGCAAATAACATGCAAGCGATGTAGAAAGGAAAGAATGGTTGGCGATAAGCAGTTGCTGAGTGCGTCAGGAATGGGCGTAGGCTTCTAGGTAGAGAATTACGTAAGCATGTGGGAGGTAGTGGCCAGATACTGCACCAGGGTGGCCAGTCCTTCTCTGGTGAGGGAGTGCGTTTTCGGCGGTGTTTGCCGGTGAGGCCGCACCCCAGGCATCTTAATGCAGTTCCATCAACACGCGGATTTTTTTTAATCCGGTTGGGAACTGCGCGGTACCGGGATTTGAACCACGGACCTCTTGCATGCGAGTCGGATGCTCTAACCACTACGCCATCGCCGCAGCCTGGGAGTGGGGTTCCTAATTCACAGAAACATAGCTGGCAACATAGAGGAATACTATAGCATTAATGAAAGGGTGGTAGGTATCGTAATTAAACTGAATAAAAGATACAAGATGAAGGTAGTACAGGCTTACGCGCCTACATCCAGCCATGATGACGCTTCAGTTGAAAGATTCTATGAAGACGTGGAATCGGCAATGAGTAAGGTAAAAACACAGTATACTATAGTGATGGGCGACTTTAATGCAAAGGTAGGGAAGAAGCAGGCTGGAGACCAGGCAGTAGGAGATTATGGCATCGGTACTAGAAACGCCAGAGGAGAGCTACTAGTACAATTCACAGAACGCAATAATTTACGAATTTTGAATACCTTCTAGCGAAAACGAGAAAACCGCAACTGGACATGGAGGAGCCCTAATGGCCAAAATAAGAACGAAATAGACTTTATAATGAGTGCACACCCTGGAATCGTGCAGGATGTGGAAGTGATTGGCAAGGTACGATGCAGTGACCATAGAATGGTACGGTCTTGAATTCGCCTAGACTTGAAGAAGGAACGACAGAAACTGATACGCAAGAAGCCTATCAATCAGCTAGCACTGAGAGGGAAAGTACAGGAATTCAGAGTGTCGCTGCAGAACAGGTACTCGGCTCTTAGTGAGGAAACCAACCTTAGCGTAGATACAATGAATGATAATCTGACGAGTATCATTACGTAGTGTGCAGTGGAAGTTGGAGGCAGGGTAGTTAGACAGGACACTGGCAAGCTTTCCCAGGAAACGAAGAACCTAATTAAGAAGCGTCAAATCATGAAAGTGTCAAGTACAACAGACAAAATAGAACTGGCAGAGCTTTCGAAGTTGATTAATAGACGTAAGGTATGCGATGTAAGAAGGTATAACATGGAGAGAATTGAACACGCTCTGAAAAACGGAGGAAGTGTCAAAGCATTGAAGAGGAAACTTGGGATAGGCAAAAGTCGGATGTATGCACTAACGGACAAAGAAGGCAAAATAACTACCTTTATGGATAGGATAGTTAAAATAGCGGAGGAGTTTTACAGAGATCTGTACAGTAGCCGAGACAACCACGACCTTAATACTATAAGAAATAGCAGTAACCCAGATTACACCCCACCAGTAATGATAGAAGAAGTCAGAAAAGCTTTGGAGAGCATGCAAAGGGGCAAAGCTGCTGGTGAGGATCAGGTAACATCAGATCTGCTGAAAGATGGAGGACAGATTGTGTTAGAAAAACTAGCCACCCTGTTTACGAGGTGTCTCCTGGCGGGAAGAGTACCAGAGTCTTGGAAGAGCGCTAACATCATCTTAATACATAAGAAAGGAGATGACAAGGACTTGAAGAATTACAGGCCGATCAGCTTGCTCTCTGTAGTATACAAGCTATTTACAAAGGTAATTGCTAACAGAGTAAAGAAAACATTAGAATTCAATCAACCAAAGGAACAAGCAGGATTTCGAACAGGCTACTCAACAATTGACCACATTCATACTATCAATCAGGTAATAGAGAAATGCTCAGAGTATAACCAACCACTATACATAGCCTTCATAGATTACGAGAAGGCGTTTGATTCAGTAGAAATATCAGCCGTCATGCAAACACTGCGGAACCAGGGCGTAGATGAAGTATATATAAATATTCTGGAAGAAATCTACAGGGGATCAACTGCTACCATAGTGCTTCATAAAGAAAGCAACAGAATACCAATCAAGAAGGGTGTAAGGCAGGGGGACACAATTTCCCCATTGCTATTTACCGCGTGCTTACAGGAGGTTTTCAGAAGCCTAGAATGGGAACAGTTAGGGATAAGAGTCAATGGCGAATACCTTAGTAACCTGCGCTTCGCCGATGACACTGCATTGCTGAGTAACTCGGGGGACGAATTGCAACTCATAATTACAGAGTTAGACAAGGAGAGCAGAAAGGTGGGTCTTAAAATTAATCTGCAGAAAACGAAAGTAATGTACAACAACCTCGGCAAGGAGCAGCGCTTCGAGACAGGTAATAGCGCACTTGAAGTTGTAAAAGACTATGTCTACTTAGGGCAGGTAATAACCGCAGAGCCGAACCACGAGATTGAAGTAACTAGAAGAATAAGAATAGGGTGGAGCCCATTCGGCAAGCACTCTGAAATTATGACAGGTAGATTACAACTATCCCTCAAGAGGAAGGTATATAACAGCTGTATCTTGCCGGTACTTAGCTACGGAGCAGAAACCTGGAGACTTACAAAGAGGGTTCAGCTTAAATTGAGGACGACGCAGCAAGCAATGGAAAGAAAAATGGTAGGTGTAACCTTAAGAGACAAGAAGAGAGCAGAGTGGATTAATGAACAAACGGGGGTTAAGGATATCATAGCTGAAATCAAGAAGAAGAAATGGACATGGGCAGGGCATGTAGCGCGTAGACAGGATAACCGCTGGTCATTAAGGGTAACTGACTAGATTCCCAGAGAAGGGAAGCGGGTTAGGGGGAGACAGAAGGTTAGGTGGGCAGATGAGATTAAGAAGTTTGCGGGTATAAATTGGCAGCAGCAAGCACAGGACCGGGTTAACTGGCGGAACATGGGAGAGGCCTTTGTCCTGCAGTGGACGTAGTCAGGCTGATGATGATGATGATGATGACTAGGTAGAGCAAACAAAAGGAAAGGGAAAGCATGCAGCTTCGCAAACGGCGAGGCGATCGCAGCAGGGAAGGCGAGACTGACGTGGTCGTGGCTCTCTCTCGCACACACACACACACTCGTGGTCTACGGTTTACAGATGGGAACGCTGAACGACCGACATGCTTGCAGCTTTCAGCTATATCGGTGCATATAAGGAATTCATGAAAGTAATCGTAGAAATGTTGGACCAAAAAATAAATACAAGTATACAAATAGTGCACCTGTTACGCATAACCCAAATATAATCTAGGTTATGCATGTGCCTGCAGATCAGAGGTATTCATTCGCGAATTTATTTCTTCTAAGCGTTATCTACGCAAAAATAACGAATTTCATGCAGACTGTGAACTGCAGTTTCAGACATGACTAGAAAAACATAGGAATGTATGTTTGCAAAATTAAATTCATAAAAATCATTTCCTGCTTGAAGTTGTGACCAGTGTCCTTTTGCACAGATTACTTTATTGTGCTGAAATCTATGGCATGCCCGGGCTCGTGGCAAACTAAACCCGTTCACTCCCCCCCCCCCCCCCTCCCGCTACTGCATTTTTTTTTGGCCAAGGTATGCACCGCATAGATTTAAGAGTGTTCACACGGGCCAAAAGCGGTGGCGCTACGCAGATTCACGCCAGCCCTCAGAAGGCGACCCATTACTCACTGCTTTCAAGGAAACAAGGCGTATTATAGTTATCAACTACGGGGAATTTTCTTGTGCATTATACGTCTACGTGTCTTCGCGACTGCGATGGTGGCTTTCTTATGCGTCTTTGCCACCTCGCTTGCCCCTCGAACAGTATGTGGCATGAATAGGATGCGAGAGAAATGTAAATAGCTTCGACGCCACCGCAAAGTTTTCACGAACGGTGTTCATGAACAATTAAGACAACGAAGAAGTACTAACAGCAGCAGAAAGACGCGGTAAAAGATGTGTGATTACGTGCCCAGCATGCGTCTTCGTCTTCGCTTCTTTCCTCTGCCTCTGAGCTTGGGAGCTCCTAGGTACGAACGCCATTATTACTTTTTAAAGTGTGTATTGCATTCGTCATTGAAACCATAGACTAACATTTCTAGCATTCTGCTGTTCGGCACTTTCCTTGTAGGTGCTTTATGGTTTTTAAATTCGAATAATTTCTTAGCAAGCTTCGGCGACGTTGGCAGTATCTATCTATCTATCTATCTATCTATCTATCTATCTATCTATCTATCTATCTATCTATCTATCTATCTATCTATCTATCTATCTATCTATCTATCTATCTATCTATCTATCTATCTATCTATCTATCTATCTATCTATCTATCTATCTATCTATCTATCTATCTATCTATCTATCTATCTATCTATCTATCTATCTATCTATCGATCTATCTATCTATCTATCTACATTCAGCTCTCATGGTCGTTTGGATAATTGTATCTATGCCAAAACTGGTGTGATATTACATGACTGTATGACGAGCATAAGCGACTAGTCCTAACCTGTGAATCTTGAAATGTATATCGTGAATGTCATAATTCACATGTGATGGTCGGCTGCGGTGGCTGCATTTCCGATGGAGGCGGAAATGTTGTAGGCGTCTCTCATAATCATATAGTGGTTTTGGGACGTTAAACCCTACATATAAATCAATCAATCAATCAATCAATCACATGTGATGGTCTTGCTGCTCTTGGGGTGGTTTCATTGACATGACATATTGCGAAACTGGTATGGTATGGCATCACTGCACGGTGAACATAAGTGATGGGCCCAAACGTGGAAATCATAGCATGCATGTCAAGCATGTCATGACTACAGGCCATGCTCATGGTGCGCTCCCGGTCGTTCTGCTAGCTTCACATACACCAAATTTGGTATTACGAGACGTGAATGAATGACGAAAGTATATGAATGGTGCCAGCATGATAGTCTTAAGATGCGTGTCATGTAAGAATATGACTACATACCATGCTCATGATGAACTTGTGATAGTTTTTATAGCTTAACATATTCTAAAATTTATATTACGTGACATGAATGTACGAGGAATTTACAGGTCCAAGCATAATAACCATGACACGCATGACAAGCTATTCTCATAGCGTACTTGCGGCCATTTCGCTAGGTCAACATGTACCAAGTTTGGTATCACGTCAAGTGAATAATTTACGAAAGTAAATGACACGTCCAAACATGATATTCATGATATGCGTGTCGTGCAACACATAACTACATGCTACGCTGATAGCATGGTCGCGGCCTTTCGCTATTTTACCAAATTTGGTGTTACGTACGTGACGGGAATGGACGACGAAGGTATAAGACTGGTGAAAACATGATGATAATGACATGTGTATCATGTAAGAACATGACAGTACACCACGCTCATGATGCGCTCGTAGCCGTTTCGCTAGCTTCATAGTACCAAATTTCGCATTATATAACGTGAATAAACCCCACAGGTAAATGACAGGTCCAATCATGATAATCATAATATGCGTGCAATGTAAAATATGGCTACATGTACGCTCATATGGTGCTGGCGGCCATGTCGCGAGCTGCATATATACCAAATTTGGTATTACGTGACGTGAATGGACGAGGAAGGTAAATTACACGTCTAAATATGATATTCATGAAATGCGTGTCATCTAAAACATGAGTACACTTTACACTCATAGCGCGCTCGCGGCCTTTTAGCTAGCATCCCATATACCAAATTTGGTATTACATGACGCGAATTTACGACGAACATATTTTCCAGGCGCAAACATAACATCCATGACATTTAGGTCGTGTACGACATAATATGCATTCGCCTCTAACGTTGTGCTGATTTTAAACTGAAATATTAGCCTTCCTCGTTCCTGCTTCGCGTATCGTCGATTCACACTCTACGTGGATCTGCAAATATTTTTGCGCTTTTTATTTCGCGTATAAATTTTGTTGACTGCTTCACACGAAAAAAAAACAACAGTTTAGAATGCTGGGCAGCACGTTTGCGAGAAAATTCTTTCTTGGCTCAAGAAATTGAGTCGCCGCTCGTGTTGTTATGTTTTCTTTGGAGCCGCTAAATATTCGAATTCACTGCATGAGTGAGATTTTGTGAAAAGTGCAGCTATGCTCAGTATTGTTACATGTTAGGTTCGCAAATCGCTCAAAGCTCTAACGAATCTAGTGGCTAAGGTACTCGGCTGCTGACCCGCAGGTCGCGGGTTCAAATCCCGGCTGCGGCGGCTGCATTTCTAATGGAGGCGGAAATGTTGTGAGCCAGTGTGCTGAGATTTGGGTGCACGTTAAGAAACCCGAGGTGATCGAAATTTCCGGACGAAAATTTCCCTCCACTACGGCGTCTCTCATAATCATATGGTTGTTTTGGGACGTTAAACACCACAAATCAATCAATCATTGAGCTCTAACGAGCACAATAACGGAGAATTTGTGATTATAAACAATGCCTGATAACTTAGCTATAGGGTTTAATTTTTGAGTAAACACTCCTGTCTCGTTAACAGCTTGTATGGCACCTAAAATTGTTTTGTTTTTGCTGCGGCAACTGCTTGTGCTTTTTCACAGAAGAGCCATGTAAAGTGCGTAAAAGAAAATTTCTTCGAAGGCGGGAAAGAAACGTAACCAGCATTTATCTTTTCTTTGTTCGGTTCATGCAGGAGCCAAGTGCTGCGGCAACTACTGCCGTGCTGCATTATGCATTGTATGTGTAGCTGTGTGTATTTCCGTTTGTTCTGTGGGTCTTCTTATAGCGTTGTCTGTTTGTTTATGTCTTGTATGTAAGTTTTACTCGTGATACGGCATCTGTATTGGCGCGTCTCGCAGTGTAATGAACCTATGTCTTCGTGCCCGCGTACAACAAACATTAGCAGAGCGGGAATGTGCTTATCAAGAATAACACTTGAAAACAAAAATTTTCACTCCTCCAGCAATTGTCATGTTTTTCAATGTGTGCATAGACACACAGTGGCATCGTGTGCTTGCCGATCTGGTGGTGCATCTTTCACGAAGATAATCTATGCATGCAAACGACGCGTTAAATATAAAGTATGGCCTCAAAGACCAGCACGCACATAGCGGTCTTGGATGCTGTATAATATTCCTAATCGCTCGAAAATAGCCTTCGGGACATCCTTTTCTGTGGTCTCCCATCTGTGAGGCTGCCAAAATTTGTAACGGCCGTTTGGAGCACTGCGAACCAAAATCAGCCACAGTGGCTTATGAGAGTGTCCTGTCTTAACTGTATTTTTACTTTTTGTACAGCGCACAAAACGACAATTTACCTGCCCCTCCTCCTTTTGCTGCCCCCCGCCCCCTTCTCGAAAACAATTTCTGCCTATATACTACCCTCGCTAAAATATGATTATGATCGTGTATGTTGGGCGTCCAAAACCCATATTGGTCGATTTATAAAAAGTAATGCAGGGAAGTAATCATGGGTAGTTTCTGTCTTTTTCCCGGCAGGCGCGTAATCAGTGACGCATTTTTGAACTCTTCCTTCACTGAAAAAACCATGTTTATTCAATGTGAATACAGGAATATTTTTGTCCCCAATGAATAACATCCGACATGCTAGGGGACAAATATACTGGTTGAGAACGCAATTTCTACGTTTGCAACACTTGGCGTTGAACTTACTCAAACAAAGCTGCCCCCCCCCCTCCCACCTAGTGAGTGTGTCGTGATTTTATGTTGAAATAAAAAAAAACAACGTATCGATTTGCACAGTGTTGGTGTCTAACTACTGCGGCTGTGTGAATACTCAATTTTAAACTGAATCGAATATAAACCGAATAGAGATGACACCGAATCACATACGAATTACAGGTTCAAGTATTTTAGAATAATTTCCATATAGCAAGGCAATCATTTCCAACAGGGCCCTACAGTTTCGCAACTTTCAATTTGAAGCAGATATTCAGAACAGTGGTACAAGTACATTTATCATCAAAACATAAAAGAATTATGTAAAGCTAAGAACGTATAATCCAGCGTCTATAGAAGCATCGAGGTATTTTGTAATGATAGGTCAAAATACAGGTATACCGCATTTAAGGTGATATTAGTCTACAGCTTCTAAAAACAAGTGACACATCAAAAGTAACAATGTTGAACTGAACAACACACATATAGCTGAATATTTATTGAAACCAATAAAGAACTTATCGCATCATGTGTCTTCACACCAAAAGCAGCTAACCCTCAGTGCTAAATACTTTAGCAGCAAAAAAAAAAACAATCTCACACATTTTCCACTGTTGTGCTTCATCTACACGTGTACCAAAATGGGACTTCTCAACCTGAGTGCAGCCGTAGTCTTTGCTTCAGTTATTACAAGATAAAGCTAAGAATTGACCAATAGAATGATTAATGCCTAACTGAAGTAAAATGGCGCCTCTCTTGTCCAAAAGGTCTTTTTTCTGGGGTTTTCCCCTAGGTGCTCAATGTTTAAAGTTTGTTGGAAAAGTATTCGGTATTTCGATTACGAGGTACTCAATTCTAGTACAGAATAGAGTAGAACGTGATTCGATGCGTTATTCGTAGTTTTGATAATTCTCACACCCTACTAACTTCAAAGGATACTGCGAAAATTAATGATGAAAGCCTTGCCTGCTGTGCACATGACTGCAGTGGACCATTCCCGGCCGACATTGGATTTTTGGTACCCCCTTATACATAGAGTCGCGTGTACGCATGTGTACAAAAAAGTGCGGAACGTAACTTGATAAAATATATCTCGATTATGTGAACCCTTAACTTAGTGGCACTCATGAACGTGCGACAGATTTCGTTAAGGCTTCTTGAAGCGAGGAAAAAAACAAAGCTGTCTCACTAGCAACATAATATAGTCGCTTGAATACGTGTTCTGCCCATGTTTTTAAGAGGTCTCTCATAGTTTACGTTGATCCTATTTGTTTCTCTTTAATTTCTAAATATTGTGGGTACCGATGATCGCAAAAAAGCGAAAATAATTGTGAGAGTATAATGCGTCCATGGATATTCGTGACAAGACTATGTGAAGAAGTTTCCTAAATTGATGCCAACATAACCATTTAGGCCCGCTAATAATAATAATAATAATAATAATAATAATAATAATAATAATAATAATAATAATAATAATAATAATAATAATAATAGCTTTAAACTCAATTTTCATCATTAGCTCTTCGTCTGCGTAAGCAGTGCGACCAGCGGACCAGCTCTGCCATGGTTAATGTGATTGGGCAGTCGTAAATGGCGAACAATAAGAATGGGATAATATTGTTAAGAGGCGTTGCTCTCCCTTAAAACCTGTTTTTTTTTGGACAAGGGTCTGATTCCAGAAAACATCTTACATGAAGAAAGCTTGTAACAGCAAATTTCACGTGTTCGTATCGCGGAGAAAGAGAACGGCATCGGAATTTTTCGCAGTGTGCATGTATATAAACGCGCGCGCGCGCGTGCGCGCACACACACACACACACACACACACGCGCGCACACACACACACACACACACACACACAAACGCGTTTGTGTGTGTTTGTGTGTGTTTGCATTTGTATGAAGAAGAGCCAGTGAACACGAGAGGAAAACAGGTATGTCAGGTGGGCTGGCAGGCTTTAAGTTGCCGTTGTCCTGTGAATACAATTAAACAAAACCCTTTCTTAACTACATTGGCGGAATCTAGTTCATCTATGACTGTCTGCGCCATATCCCCTCTCCTCTACACACTGATACACGCGCGCCTGCTCGTGTAAAGGCTAATTGAGATCCTTCCCCGGCTAAGTGCTCAGATGATGTGCAGTTGAGTATACCTTTGACGCTAGGGATTCAAATACTGAAAGCAACAAATTGGCAGCATGCTGCGCTCTCGGTAAAACTTGAAGGCGGAAGGCTGCTGCACACTTGGTAATGAATTAACCAGTGTGAGAGACGTGCATTTAATTGCCTTGGCATTCTCAGCCAGCCGCGTCGGGATCACTGGTTATGGTGCTCGGCTGCTGACCAGCACGTCGCGGAACAGGTGCTTTGTCTATAAGCAAAAATTTATTCTTTAGGGTTGGGGGGCACCTTTGTGATATCCATGGGCACGGGCTTGTTGCGCCACCCCAGTCGCATTTCCTAAAAAGCGAAGGAGTAGAGGTCCTTCGCCTTTCATAATCCTATAGTATAGTTGGGACAAATGTACCTGATTTTATTTTAATAGCCACTGGTGCCAATGTTGCTGACCACTCCACTGAAGCTTTCCGTACTCATGTATTGTTGGACCACCTGCAGGATCGCTTATCTTTGATCGATTGATGAGGTCAAACGATGACGTCAGCATGTGACGTTATGTAGTGACGTCACAAATACGTCATAAATATTGGCAGACTGTGACATCATGATGACGTCATGATACAACGTCATCGCTCACTCGAAGGTCACGTGAGCGTTTTGAAGGGGCCTTGCGATACGTTGCGAGGCTCACAAGGTCTCACTAAGTCTCGCACAGTCCTGCCAGTCACGATCAATTGAGGTTTTCGACATTGGACATAACAGAAAGTCAGACAGATCTGACTTTATAGCTGTGTCAACTTGTGTTTTAGGTTTAGGCTGACTAAACTGCCGGCAGCTTAGTTATAAAATGAAACTGTGCGAGCGGACACGTACAGAACGGATAAGGAGCGAGGACATCTTCAAAGCTCATTCTGATTGATTGACTAATTAATTGATTAACACACATTGAGTTGAGTGCTCTAAATTACATTTGAAGCTACTGAGGTTCTCCATTAGAAGCGCATCGAAATCTAGCTCATTAGATGAATGCTCTTGCTGATGAAAATTCAACAGCATGCAAGACACTCGTCCACTGGTCTCCAGTGCAGGGAGTTCTATTCGTGTCACTTCACAGAACCTGAGAAGCCTACTCCACTCCAAGCAAGTCGAGCAGGACCGTCTTCTCGCGATTCTGTCGCATACAAGCGCGTTCATCAGAAGGCAAACGTGACAACTGTTAGCAGAGTGGGTCGTATATAACATCGATTGAACGACCTGTTGATGGTGGTCGGCTTATCGACATGACACACTAGCGCCACCGATCTGCGCGTAGAATCATTCCCAGAACGCAGAGGCAAAAGAACCAGGTTTTCGACCTACCGGTTTGAAATTTCAATAATGCCCTCCGCGCAGAGAGGAGTCACTATATATACCGCACCGAATCTTGCATATTAGATCCGTGATCGTTCACCTAGAAACGGGAATTCACGCTGCGTCCTCAACCTCGCCCCCCCCCGTGCACTGTATATATCGCATGCATTCTCGGTATACTGAAGCTATCGACTCTGCCAATCGCGACACAGTTCGTACGGGCCACGCGACGGTGCAAGCACCCTTCGACAGAGGTGTAAGCCAAGTTTTTACGCCCATTCTGCACAGGCGGCTGCGAAATGGATTTTCTTGCCGATGAAGAAGAAGAAGAAAAAAAGAGAGAGTGATAAGGGAGAAAAGAGAACGCCTTCTCCACATTCGCCGCTTTAAGCAACCCCTCGCGAACTGGCGTCCTTGTCCTAGCGCTGGGTATTCTCTGCCATAATGCCGAACGCTGACCTTGGAAACATCAATGCGCTGCCGCGACTGAGCATCATGCGCGCGCGGTTCATGCGCAGGTAGTAGGAAAAAAAACGAGAAGGGAACCCATCAACGGGCGTCTCTTCTCGAGACCTTATACGATATTGCGGCTTGCGAGACTCACGGGCTGCATGCGTTTACCTGGAAATCGAGAGGTGCGTTATTCCTGAAAAAAAAGTGCAAATGAAGAAAAAATAAAAAAGTCAGTCGATTGGGTTGGTGAAGGGAAGCGGTTTGGTCGAAAGAAGGTACTTTGCAGGGCCGCTTCGAAACATCGCCGCTGCCTTGTGTACACGATGGGTCGTTTATTGAGCAAAGGGGCGTTCCATGGCTGCCACTCGAGGAAAGCGAGTGGCGAGTTGGCCAACCGATAGCTTGAGTGAAAAAGAAGGAACTCGGAGACGGCTGAAAAAAGAAAAACGAACAACTGCGAAGCCATAGTAAAGAAGCGGAGAGAGAAATACGCGCCATGAGAAAGTCAATACGCAGAGAAAGTTTTAAAGATAAGGAGAAGCATTGAAATGAGTATGAACCATAGCGCACTGGGCAAGAAAAGTACCATATTGTTGTTTTAAATTTATTTTTCACTTTATTTATTTCGTTTTGTTTTTGGACGGGAAAGGCATGAAGAGCCAACGAGGTCACTTTGGCACGGAGCACGTGCACTCGATCCGCGCCAAGAAACAACGGCGGAGAGCTAGATTACTTTCTGCTTTTTTCTTTCCTTGTTTTCGGTTTTTCTCACTAGAGGCGGGTGAAAGTTCAAGCTATCGTTTTTACCTCGTCGCCACATTCTTTTCAGTTTCTTTCGTTGCGATAAAGCGACATACGCCAGGGAGTGTGCGTACACACACATACATACAGACACGTACGTTGACTGAGTGCATGAGGGCGTGCGTGGACGTTTAGTGAGCTTTATCCTTGAAAATAGTGGGACACCAAAGAACTGCAGCAGCGTAAGAGAGTGCCTATGTGGTCCCGTTAGTTCTGACGGCGATGTTCGGTAACCTCTACGCACAATAGCCACAGTTTATCCTGAGCTTCTTTCCTTTTAAATCATTGAAATTGAACTCACTACCTCGAAGGAGGTTTCTGTAAGAGAGATCAGATATCACTCAGCGCTTGGTTTGGTTCGCGTAATCGCCCAACGTAATTTGCGCTGGCAACGAATGTTGCGTAGGTATTATTTAGCTTGAGCTAAAAGGCAGGCTAACACGACCATGCTTCCACAAGTGGCGCTAACTTGTTGGAAAATAGCGCAGCGAAATTACATGGGTTTCTCTTTTCATCCTGCATTTTATTCGCTATTAGGAAAACCTACTGAAGACGTTAGAGAGACACGTTCCTTTTTGTTATTAAAAGCGGCAAAGCTCTAGGGTTAGAGAATGTCCACATGGCATGTCACGCTCAGGTTCCCAGATACACCCATAGACGGCGTGACTTCCCGTGTCACGGACGAAGCGGTAGCCACGTAGTGAAATAGGGAAGCGCAGCTCGGGTGTGAATAGGGCCTAGGATCGCCGTGGCAGCAGCGGGTTTGGCAGTGGTTGGAACACGTCCCATCATGGTATCTGTACTCCGAAAATTAATGACAGACACGCACACAAAATCACAAAATATCACATAAAATCACAAGGGAAACAAACTGCACGAGAACCGTAGCTCCACTGTTACTTATTTCACCCTGGGTCTGGGTGGAATTCTACAAAGCTTTTGGCCTTCATGCTGGAGTTCTAAAACACGAATTTCAGCAAGTTACCATATAAGCGTGCGACAGTAGTGGTAGGAAATCACCTAAATTGTTATCGCAGAGCTTGTAATACAGCCTTTAAGCAAGTTACGGAAATACGGTACGCGAATGCGATACCGCGAAACGCGAGACATACGGTACGATTTTCTATACAATGCGGCGGGTGGTGTCGGATGACACGGAATGCGGTGTACTATGTTTCGAGACAGATGGGGCAAATGAGCAATCAGTGGAAGGCTTCAACCCCGTACGGAGCCTCGGCATGCACTGTAGTGGCACGAACAGCTTCGTACAGGCGGCACATTTTCACAAAGATGGTATCAGATGGTGCCACTGCAACTTTTCCTACTATAATAAGGAGCTCCCGGCTATGATTTGCGCGTATTTTCCACACGCATTAACTACAGATTTTCTATTATAAGTCCTGCTATCTACACACCCCAACCTTACACATGAGATTACTCAGTATCTGCACATTTTTGGTAGTGAATATGCTGGTAAATTAGTTACACACAAACTTTGTATAACGTAAAATGACTTTTAAATGCTAAGCATTTCTAAGCAAACTTCAGCGACTTTGAGCGTATCTATCTATCTATCTATCTATCTATCTATCTATCTATCTATCTATCTATCTATCTATCTATCTATCTATCTATCTATCTATCTATCTATCTATCTATCTATCTATCTATCTATCTATCTATCTATCTATCTATCTATCTATCTATCTATCTATCTATCTATCTATCTATCTATCTATCTATCTATCTATCTATCTATCTATCTATCTATCTATCTATCTATCTATCTATCTATCTATCTATCTATCTATCTATCTATCTATCTATCTATCTATCTATCTATCTAGCCACCTACGATTTTTAGTTCTCCTGGCAGTTTCGATGACGGGATCTTACCAATTTTTTTGTGGCATAACATGGCTGTATGACGAGCACAAGTTATTAGTCATAACATAAAAATCATAATATATATGTCATGAATGTCCTGACTTACACGTCATGATATTGCTCCTCTTGCGGTTGTTTCGTTCACATGACATATTGCAAAACTGGGATGGGTGACATGACTGCATGGCGAAGATAAGTGATAGGCACTAACGTCTAAATCATGATATGCATGTCATGGAAGTCATGACTACGCGCCATACGCTCATGATACACTCGCGGCCGTTTCGCTAGCTTCACATATACTGAATTCTGTATTACGTGGCGTGAATGGACGACGAAGGTAAACGACACCTTTAAACATGATAATCATGACATACGTGTCATGTGAAACTTGATTACATGCTACGCTCATGATGCGCTCGCGGCTGTTTCGCTAGCTTCGCATGTACCACATTTGGTATTATGTGGCGGTAATGGTTGGCAAAGGTGACAACTGGTGCAAACATGATAATCATGACATGCGTGCCATTTGAGAGCATGACTACATACTACGATCATGATGCGCTCGTGGATGTATCACTAGCACCACGTATATTAAATTTACTATTCCGTGACGTGAATGAAAAACGAAGGTAATCCCGCCTGCGGCGGCTGCATTTTCGATAGAAGCGAAAATGTTGTAGGCCCGTGTGTGCAGATTTATGTGCACGTTAAAAACTCCAGGTAGTAGAAATTTACGGAGCTCTGCATTACGGCGTTTCTCATTATCATATGGTGGTTTTAGACGTCGAGCCCCACACATCAATCAATGACAAAGGCTGATGATGCGTCCAAACATAATAACCACGATAGGCGGGTCATATAAAACATGACTACAAGCTGCCCTGATAGCGCGCTCGCGGCCTCAACGCTTGCTCAAAATATACCAAATTTAGTATTACGTGACGTGAACGGGCGACGTACACAAATGCCAGGCGAAAACGTAGCAACAAGATATATACTTGCATCTTATCTGGATACCTTAGTGTCCATATTATTTTGACTTATCATTTCAAGCGTTACTATACGCGCGCGCGCCTCCACATGAGGTGGTCAAAGTGGGTAATGATGTCTCTGGCGTGGTCGCTCAGTCGCGTGCGCGCTTGTCTGGAAATTCGGGCGTTTTGTACTTCTTGTGTTAACACCCGAAGTCTGCTTTGAAGGGCTTAAAGCAAGCACCAAGGCCACTTCCCTCGCTGCCGCGGCAGCATTTACGAAAAGAGCATGCTGCTCCCACATGCACAAGTAAGAATTTGGACAGTTAATCGCGCCTGCCCTGTTTATACTTGTGCGCTCGTTTAGTGCGTCTTTGTTTCAGTTCGAGTCCACGCTTGTCTTGTGTATGCTCATTTCATGTGTGCTTTATGCCTGAGGAGCACGCTGCAAGTTTCGAGCTACTTGTCGTTTTCGCGTGACAGTGAAGTTTGGGGCTGTAGCATCCATTCCTTTGCGGCAAAACAATGCACAATCAACGCTCAACTATATCTTTCAAGAGACGTTTCACTTTCGTGTTATACCTGTTTTTTAAAAGAGGGATCAGCCAAGTTTTTTTGGCAACACAACTAAGCTTTCGACCCGTATGTAATGCGTTGGTATACGCTATTAACTTTCTAGATGTCATGGATGCGAAGAGCAAAGGTGGAAGTGAAGCGAGCCGGCTCGGCGAGACGGCAGTGTCGTGCGTTCGCATGTGACAGTGCCTTGAATCGCTGCTCACGAACGCGCTAGTGGATTCAGGATAGGCGTTGTCTTGCGAAAATGGCGTGCTTCAATTATCACTTTATTAAATCAAGAATAATTTCACGTGAGAAGCGAAATGTGCTCGTTGTGTATGACGCCGCCACGAGCGGCGATGTCGGCACTGCTCTGATCCTCGATTCCACAGACTCTCCTTCGCCACGGCCGGGCTAGACTGTGTAATGGAGCGTGAAGTTACGCTTGCGCGTCATCCAACGCGCATGCGTCACGCCTCCACCACTTATGGCTAGCCTCCTTATATACTCGGCTGCATTGCTGAATAAACTTGTTTTGTTCCTTGCTACTTGTCTAGCCTACATGGTGTCAGAAGTGGGGTACGGCCTCTGCCACACAGAAGAGCGTTAACGAAGGCAATACGGGACGAGCGTACCTCATGGTCAAGTCCAAGACAACTACCGGATCTTCTGGAATTGAAGACACAAGGAAGAGTTTGACACTCAAGATTTCCGGAATGCGATGGCGTCATCACAATAGTGAAAGAACTATGCTCAATAGCATGGTTCTTTTATATGGCTGGACCATGTGGCTTAACCATGCATGTTCCAGTTTTATGATCGTTATACTACAGAATGGTAAGATACGCTTATGTTTGAACCCTTCAGATTTAAACAAGGTGATTTTGTGGGAGCATTACCATATCCCAACTTTGGAAGACGTACTGTCGCAGCTGCTAGGAGCCAAATATTTTTCCCCCTCGATGCTGCGTCAGGATTTTGGCAAATGACCCTTGACGAATAAAGTTCACATGTTTGTACCGTGAGCACACCGTTTGGGATGTACAGGTTTTCACGCATGCCGTTGGGCATCACATTGGCCCCAGAAGTTTTTCAACGCGCCATGCATGAAGTGGTTGGAAGTTGGGCTGGCGTGGCAGTCGTGATGGACGACATATTAGTCTGGGGAAAGACAAGGCAGGAGCATGACGGAAACCTGACGGAGTGCCAATTTTCGCAGTCCAGTGTGCGTTACATAAGACATCTCTTCACTGATTGATTGATTGATTGATTGATATGTGGGGTTTAACGTCCCAAAACCACTACATGATTATGAGAGACGCCGTAGTGGAGGGCTCCGGAAATTTAGACGACCTGGGGTTCTTTAACGTGCACCCAAATCTGAGTACACGGGCCTACAACATTTCCGCCTCCATTGGAAATGCAGCCGCCGCAGCCGGGATTCGAGCCCGCGCCCTGCGGGTCAGCAGCCGAGTACCTTAGCCACTAGACCACCGCGGCGGGGCCTCTCTTCACTGCAGATGGTCTTTCACTGGACCCAGACAGAGCGCAAGACATCATGCAAGTACCTGCGCCAAAGAATCGTAAGTATCTTCAGATATAATTGGAATGATCAAATTTATTTCTCGTTTCATCCCAAACCGAGTATGTTATATCCGCGCCTCTTCAGGAGCTGTTTAAGAAGGACATCACTTGGACGTGGACAGATGTGCAGGAAAACAGTTTCCAAAGGTTGCGATGTAATCTTGTGACAGTGCCAGTTTCAGCTTATACTGACCAGTTCAAAGCAGTCGAATTGTTCGTTGACGCAAGCCAGTATGGTGTCGCCACAGTCCTCTTACAAAATAACCACCCCATGGTCTATTCTTCTCGCTCCTTAACAGTCTCGCAGCATAAATATGCGCAAATTGAAAAAGAAACACTGTTCGTAGGTCTCGGCGGCATGAAATTCAAGGATTACATACTTAAGAAACCAATTGTCACCATAGCATCAGACCGTCGGCCACTGGAATTGATTTCTAGGAAACCACTTTGTGATTGTCCTCTTGTCTTCAGCGCATGCGCCTCGTTCTTCCAAGATTCCCTATCACCGTGATATACAATCCGGGCAAGGAACTGTGTTAGACAGACGCACTTTCGTGTTTTCCTTGCAAAACAGAGCTGGTGGATGAAATGGAACACTTTTAGGTCAATGCTGTTTCTTCAGTACCTATTTCAGATCAGCAGATGCTCAGCAAGAAAACAGAGACCGAATGAGACCCCTTCATGACCGAGCTCTGCCATTAAGCAAGTACAAAGTGGCCCCAAAGCAAGCAGCAGCTGCCGGATGCCTCAAAGCCATTAGGAGCTTCCGCGACGAGCTCCACGTCGAGCACGAATTGCTTCCCAGAAACAACAAGCTTGTCATTTCGCCAGCGAAACCTAGAGAAGTTCTCAGCATGGTCCACGCTGCAAATTGTGGTGAAGAGAAAATGAAGGCAAGAGCACGACAGGCAAGCATAAATGCTACCATTTTGGATGTAGTGAAGTCCTGTGCTGTTTGCAACTAGTACAAAAAAAGAACTCCAAGGCTACCTACCCATGCTCAGTCACGAGCTACCAACTCTACCATGGCAAGTTGTTGGGGTGGATCTTTTTCACCCCGAAGGCAAAGAATGCCTGATAGTGGTCAATTCTTACTCGTTTTTGTTTGAATTTCGCAAGCTTAACCGTGTCACCGTGGCTGCGGTAATCAATGAAAGTGCAGAAATATTGCCCATACATGGTGTTCCAGTGAAGCTGAGCAGTGACATCAGCCCACCTTTCAACAGTGCAGCCTTCCACGCTTTTACAGGTAAATTTAACATCAAGCACATCACTTCTAGCCCGTACTACCCGCGTGGCAACGGCTTAGAAGAACGCGCAGTTCAACAAGCTAAGCACCTCTTTAAAAAAATGCCCGTTTTTTAACTCTTGAATATTACAGTGCCTTGCTGGAATCGCGGAACACTCAGAGGGACAAATGGCTGCAATCGCTAGCTCAAAGGCTTATGGGACGTCACACCAGAAGCCAAGCACTGATCCTCAACTGTACGTCACTTGGAGCCGAACACAGTTCCCACAGAAACCATTCGTCAGCGACAGCAAGAAATACGTCATAAACAACGTTGATACTACCACAGAACGACACGGCGTCAGCCAGAACTTGATAGTAGAAACCAAGTGTCCGTATATGACACACACCGCACAACGTGTGCTCCAGCCATAGTGGTTCATCCTGCCTGGCCAACGCAGTCGTGCATGGTGGATACAGACAATGGGCGGCAGCTACGCCGCACAAGAGAACATCCTAGAACCACAGATGTCGCGGCGCCTGCCCGTATGTCTCCTGCAGAAACCCAAGCAGCAGCAACAGACGCAACTCGAGGCTTTCTTCGAAGAAGTGAGCGCACACGCCGAGAGCTGCAACGTCACCCACTGCCCAAATTTAACAAATAGCAAAGCTATTTATGTTTGCAAACAAAATGTCCCTTAACTCTTGTTCTTTCTTCTTCTTTTTTCTTTTCCCTAAAAAGGGAGAATGTAATGAAGCGCGAAGTTACGCTTGCGCGTCATCTAACGCGCATGCGCCACGCGCGCACTGCTTATCACTAGCCTCTTGATTGAATGATTAATTTGTGGGGTTTAACGTCCCAAAACCACTATATGATTATGAGAGACTCTATTACTAGCCTCTTTACATACGCGGCTGTGTTGCTGAATAAAGCACTTTTGTTCCTTGCTACTAGTCAGGCCTACAGACTGTACACATGATCTCGCTTGTGCAGTCTAGTCCGGCCGTGCTTTGGTATAAAATAAAGAACAAAATTCAGAAAAAAAGAAACTGTAGCCGTGGCAACAGGGCACCCAAGAGATGGCGCTGCTTAAGGAACAAGCGGAAAACAAAATTTGTTATTTTTTTAGGTTGGAAAAATTTACTGCCTTTTTTAATCCGTAGTGAGTGAGTTTGCGCCTACGCGGTTGCCTCGGCTGATTCTTTATTCTATGGCGATCCCTTTTAAACAAAAGTGGATGAAAGAGACTGGGACTCGTGCAGGGCTTCGGGCGTCTCGTTACTTTTCGCCCGCTCGATTTAAGTGCGCCGATACGCCCCACAGCACACCAAAGCGCCCTTCGGAACACAGTACCTGTGTGTACAAAGGTTACATGGAAACGAAAGGCATTTGTTGGCAGCTGGAACCAGTGAAAACAGTTCATGAGTTAGAGCGGAGACAAATATTTATTGACAGCAAACCAGCAATCATGTTTCAATGCAAAAAAAAATCTATCGTTCTAAAAGTGTTGTCGCAACTTCGCAAATGGCACGCCTTCGTTTTCATAGGCCAAACGAACCGAAAAGCGTGTCTGGGTAGTATGGAAACTATCATTGCAAAACAGTCGAAAAAATCAGCATGTGGTGCTTTAGTAACAGCTTCGAATTAGAGCTCCTGCTTTCGCCGAGTACGGCTAAACCCCGAAACTGTTTATTGCATTATCACGTAGTGCGACTAAGCTGAGGACCCAAGGAGTTCGTGTTTTTCGCAAGAAAAGCGCGTTGGAGCGATATTCGATAGAAACGCAAGCATTTGAACACGTGCAGGATGAGTTCAAATAAACGTAGTACACAAATACAGTAAAACCGAAAGTTGGGCGAGTTGGTGATAGTTCATGATTACAAATAAGCAGCGCACGACGTTTTACAAAAGAGAGACGATAGGGACACGCAGCGGTGTCCCTATCGTCTCTCTTTTGTAAAACGTCGTGCGCTGCTTATTTGTAATCATACACAAATACGCAACACTGACAGCGGTAAATAGGTCAACAAAGCTTACAGAAATCGATGCCCTCGCCGGTATAACAGTTCCTGCGGAACCATACAGCAGTACAGCAATAATACCTACAGCAACTGCAGTGACTTACAGAAGCGAATAAAGAAGTGCTTGAACGAAAACAGAACGGCGAGGACCACGCCCACCATCGGATGAAAACTGACTGTGCATAGCTGCCCCCGTCGAACCGCGGCAGCGAATGTTTTCCGCTTGTCGAGTGTGCAACAGAGATTGTTTACAGTATACCTTTGTTTTGTGGACAAAAGTACGCAGTTCGGACAAGCGGGTGCCTAATGTAAGACTTCAAGAATATTGCCAGAAAGTAATAAGTGTAGAAGAGGCCAGATTCTCGGTCTCTCATTGTTCTGATTGTGGGTACCATTCATTGTTTGAAAATGCAACAGTTCTAGCGTCCCAACCTAACGAATGAATCAGACTCCTAATTGAAGCGGCAGCAATCGCTCGAGGCAGCTGATACAGTAAAGAGTAAATTGATTTATCAGAAAAACAATTGTCATATTCGAATTTTCCCGCAGGAGGTGTTCCAGGGGGATCTCGTGGTTACTTGCAGTCTCTTTGTTTTTGTTCGTTTTTTGCTTTGTTCTAGATTAAGCATGTCATCTTGTCCTTTTCTGTAGCTTATATATATAAGCCTCTTAGTAGTAATAACTCAGCTGAAAGTCTGCGATGGCCCTCGTCTCTTGTGTTCGTTGTTTATATTGTTTTGCACTGAGCCGTTTAGTCATTAATTGCCTATTTTTAGATCAAAATAAGGCATTCAACAAAGTGAATCATTATCTGCTACTGCTTAAATGAAACACGCTTTATATAGAGAGTAATTTATTGAAATGGATTCAATACTTTCTTTTGAACCGTTCACGAATTGTTTCCTTCACTGAATTTCACTCTAAGTTTACCGATGCGTTTCACCGATCTATTTTCTAGGAAGTTTCTATTCTAGGAAGTTTACCGATCTTCTATTCATTGTAAACTCTAATATTTTCCTATTCACGGATTACTCTGTTCATTTCAGAGAAATAACCAGTTCTGATTATTCTTCTTCCCTGCAACTTAATAGTGCCGCAATTTGGTCTAACTAACAATTAATGTAACTAAATGATATAAATGAAAATTCAGGCTTGTTCTCAGAGAATATTATTTCCCACGACCTTATCATATATTGAGAACATTCATTTAAATTAGTAACTTCAAATGGACCCCTCACTGTCTACATTACTATAAACCTAACCTATTCATTTCGAGCACATAATTAACAAAGCTAGTCGCAAGTTGGGCTGTCTTTGTTGAGAATTTTGTCACGTTTGTTCCTGCTTAAATCTACTGCTCTATAAAACACTAATGTAATCTAAATTGGAGTTTGCTACAGCTGTGTTGGACCTTACCTATATAAGCTTAATTACTGCTTTAGAGATGGTTCACACTAACTCCACACGTTTCGTTCACGCGAAGTACAATCAGTACAATCACACCACCCTGCCTCACTGCTGTGGTCTAGTGGCTAACGTACTCAGCTGCTGACCCGCAGGTTGTGGTAGTGAATCCCGGCTGCGGTTGCTGCATTTTCGATGGAGGCGAAAATGCTGTAGGCTCGTGTGCTTACATTTATGTGCACGTGAAATAATCTCCGGTGATCATAATTTCTGGAATCCTCCACTACGGCGTCTTTCATAATCATATGGTGGTGTTTGGACTTTAAACCCGCCATATCAATCAACAATCACACCACCAGTATAATTTCTTTTAAATTTGGCCTTTTCCTTACACCATCATAAACGCGCAGGAAATTGTCACACGTTGCCTTGTTCTATAAAATGTATCATCATCCTGCAGTACGCAATTGTCTCATCCGTCAACCATCTTATCTATTCCATCGCGATTATCTCATCTTCTCGTCAACCATCTTATCTATTCCCTCTTATCTATCCCATCGTCGTAAAGTCAGATTCGCTTCATGTAGTAATATGTGCTTTTATCAATATTTTTTACAACGAACCTTTCCTTAATATTTCTTGCAAGGAACGTTTCGTTACAGAAATAGCCTTCCCGCTGACGTTGTAAACAATAATAATTATGAACATTTCCGTAATTCAGTGGCTAAAATAATATACTCAGGCTCTTAACTTACTGTACGTTTTTATTGTGCTTACATACTTCGCTCTTTTTTTTCTTTTTTAGTGTTCATGTGTTTTACCATTTTCACTCGGTAATGCCTCTGGCTCTGAGGGGTATAATAAAAAATGCAAAAATAATGTGTCATGGTAACTCTATATCCTCTACTACCCGACACTTGTTTCTGCATGTTGCACCAATTATTCGCTGCCGGCGTTACTATTGGTTATCACCACGAAGGAAGGAACACTAAGGAGAGGCCCTGACGTCACATACGTGAAACCTGCTCATCACAAGCACTCGCATTGCCTCGTAGCGAAGGAACATCTAAAGTTTGCAAAATTTCCGTGGCGTCTTTCTCAAGTGCATGCGCGGATCGAGTGATTTCTGAAACTTCCGCTGCTTTTGCAGTGTTTCTTTGTTTTTGTTTTTTTTAGTTTTGCCGTGCAAGGAGCGCAGTCGACTCATGCGCATCATTATCACCACCGATCTGGTAATGCCACCGCTAGACTTGAGTGCAGGCTGCATTACGGGCAGTTCTGCAGGCTGCCGCTGGTCGGTAACAATATGGGAGTACAAGTTACCGTCAGATATTACGTCTGACGCAGACCACCTGAAAAAAATTGACCTCTACAGAGAGAGAGAACACAAGGAGAAAGGCAGGGAGGTTAACCAGGGCTGAGCCCCGGTAGGCTACCCAGCACTGGAGAAGGGGAGAGGGGAAGGAAAGTTATAGAGGAGGAGATAAAAGATCACTGATTGGACCAACGCGTAACAGTTTCACCATCACAAACGATGAAACAGGCCGGTGTCTTTGAGAAAATGCAACAATGCTTTCATTGCCTTTCAGAAGTTGGATGGGCAGTGCCATGGTGTCAATACTTTCTCGACAGTGAAATGACTTCTGTCCAGTTGATTTAAAACACTGCGCAGGTGAAGCCTCTCATTTGTGTATGCCGGGCAGTAACATAAGATGTCATCAATAGTCTCATCGACGGCACAGTCGTTGCACTCCGCACTGTCGGCCATCCCTATCTTAAATGAGTAGGCATTGGTCAAGGCTGCGCTCAGACTCAGACGGAACAACACTGTACCTTTCTCCCTAGAAAGACTAGAGGGTAGCCGCAGTCGTAGAGATGGGTCGAGAGAATGATAGTCGATGATGTGCGAACTGTGATGACTGCCACTTCTGGAGTGTCATGTCCTGCGCCAGCTTACTCAGACAGTTTTATATAAAGCTAGGCAAAAGAAAAGCGAAGAAAAATAACCATCACAGCCGGTAAAGAGCGTCCGCTAAAAGCGAGAGTTTCAAGTACCGTAAAATTGAAAACAAAAGATACAGAGCTCTGCAGTATTATATTGACCCATACACATCAGGCAACATTCGCAAGTAGGATACTGGATTTAACGTCAGCGTTGTAATACGTGTGAGTGCTTCACCCTCTAAGGCTCTTCCCGCCTAATACTTGATTTTCACGCGCTATTTCTATTTAAACTCAGAACGTGCTTTTAAGAGCAGCGTTGAGTAATAATAGTTAACCCTTACAGCACGGTCTTCTTATAGTGGTTATTCATTTCAAATTGACACGCATACTTACCACTACGATAGTGTCGACAAATTGTACCTAATGCTGATCGTGCATGTTGATGATGATGATGATGATGATGATGATATGTGGTGTTTAACGTCCCAAAACCACCATATGATTATGAGAGACGCCGTAGTGGAGGGCTCCGGAAATTTCGACCACCTGTGGTTCTTCAACGTGCACCCAAATATGAGCACACGGGCCTACAACATTACCGCCTCCATCGGAAATGCAGCCGCCGCAGCCGGGATTTGAACCCGCGACCTGCGGGTCAGCAGCCGAGTACCTTAGCCACTAGACCACCGCGGTGGGGCGTGCATGTTAGAGAGAAATTGTCATCGATAAAATATTTGTAAAGTAGCATTGCATGCGGAAACTAGAACAGTCGATTGAGCTCATGCTTGGGCATCGGTATGTTTTCGTGAATAAAAGCAGAAGCAAACAAAAAAAATCCGGAAATAGAAACAAGTAGTAATCAACTTTTTATAACGACCCGAATTTCTGTTACACGAAACTCTAACAACATGAAAAGAGGAATGTAGTTACTTAAACTCTAGTTAAAGTTGCAGAAATAGAGAAAAGATTGCGTGTATTTCTGAGCTTCTTCATAAGGGCTTCATAAGGGCTGAACTGTGCAAATTTCTTCGCTCCATCAAAGAACAGTAAAATAATTGACCAACTGAAGTGAAGGTATTAACGAACAGCACTCTATAACCGCAATTATGTTTTAGAAAACCATGCTACATCACCATGATAATGCCGTTTTATGTGGTTGTATACTCAAAGAAGTTTATTTTTTGTTTTATTCTTTGGACATACAATTATTTTCTTCCATATTATGTTTTCTTATACGACCGTCCAATTCATTCAAGTGCCATTACGAGCTCCGAAAGAATATTTGGAAGCATCTCGAATATGGCTACAGTGTTCCAACGTATACCCACAACCACCGAGTTATGAACAGCATACCGTACATGCGTGAGTTATAAGTACAGCTTAGCTTACGAACACTCTGACGCAAAACAAGCTCAACGAGTACGTGATTACGAGTGGCCGAGGGATGGGACGAAGAAGCAATATGTGCACCGCGGGGTAGCAATGAAGGATGACGATGATAAGCATGCGCCGCACGAGGAGTGGCCCTGGTCACTTTGTCACGTAATATAAATCGAGCCAGCGCAGCAGTACAAGATTAATCGCTAAAAGGACCGTTATTCGTTACTCACACAAAGAAATGCACCTTCCTCCTCTTGGCATACACAAGAGGTGGGGAGTAATCCTCGACTAATGTGATAACGTTAATAAAAACAAAAACAAGAAATTATACCAACAAAAACCATGTCACCAAAACCAAGTTACCGCTACCTCTGCTACTTATCATCTACGTACTTTTCTTACAATGTTGCCGATGCAGGTAGCGATTGCGCAAGAAGGTTGGAGGAAATGTCTTTGATTAGGCGGACAAAGACCTTCAGTCTTCATCGCAGGCTACGCGCAGGGAAAGATGCGATTTTTAGGAGAATCGAGAATAGCGATAGCATGACGGAGATGCGGAGGAAGTCAGGGAGAAAGGAGAAATAGAAATAAAAAGGCAAATGCCAGACGGTGACTTTTAGGCGCGCCCCGCCAGCAGCTATGGCTACAGCATCTGTGCGTTACACGCTATCTCAGACAAGCCGCAGCCACAGCTGCAATACCCGAGCGCTGCAGCACCGGCCACTGTTTACGTTTCATCCCCGCGGCTATTCAGATAGAGAAGAACTGGCACTTGGCCCGTTGCTCTACTTCGAGCAGCAGCACAGGCATCGCCGCCGTTAAAAAAATGATATTAAGGCGAAGACGAGAGAAGAAAATAAAAGAGCGAGGAATGGAATCAGAATGCCAACTGCTGCCCTGAAGGCGAAAACTGAGTCTCTAGAAACTGGATAAACTCGACTCTTGTAGAAACGACATAGCACTATAACGAGACACACTTTACTCCACAAAACATAACAAGGAAGTTATCAACCGCTTAACTTATTGTTTCTGTCTGTGATCAACGAACGATTTTGAACGATTTTGCGTTACGAGAATTCCTGTTGCGCCTGAGTTATTTTGTGACTTGAAGCAGCAGAGAAATGACCTGTACTTGGAGAGTGCTGCTGGGCAACCTGTGCCTTTTGTCGAGTAAGTTTTATAACTGCAAGGTTACACGACGAAAAGTTGATTTACCAGAAGTTGCTGTCAACGACAAGCTGTTATGTCGTCGTTTACGGGTACTGAGACATGAAGAGAAGAAACACCACTTTACCGAGAAATGGTACGTGTTACTTATCATCAACGTTTACTGAGCTGCGGTCGGCTAAACATCCTGGTCACGATAGACAAATAGGTATACGATAAAATAAGTACAGGTATCATGTACTTATTATTCGATGCCAGTATCATGTGCATATTCGTACGTCAGCCTTGAAAATGCGGAAATATTCCGCTCGTGGGAAAAACGTTGCTTACCCATTGGCGTTTTCTAAAAAGTTGATCACAATTCAATGAGAACACCGAAGCAACAATTATGAATCGACAAGAATGGAAGGAGCGTAAAATGGGCTATCTCCTTGATCCATCAAATGCCTGGAGAGAAACTCACCGTGGTAGTTCTAAGGCTACGGCACCTCGCTGCATGCTGAGCTCGATCGAGGTCGGGGTTTTCAATGCTGGTCTTGGAAATGGTGATAAGCAACGCGTACACCAGGAGCGCTAATGTTTGAGTGCACGTTAAGATATGTCAAGAAATAAAAAAATATATGTGGTAAAACTTAACCTATTGTCCCCACATAGCTAATAAAATAAATATTTTTCCCTATGGCACCCTGGAATTAAATTATTTCAGGAAAATCAATCAATATACACCATTTTCTTTAGCAGGCGTGTAATCCTGCAAACAGAAATTGTTGTTTTTAATGTCACCTTGAAATAATAATAAGAGACGAATAGGCGATGAATCCAAAGAAACTATACAGAATTTTATTAGTAGCAACTGTCATATAAATGTGGAGAAAGAAATATAGATGGAGAGATAATTTGCCGCTAAAATAATAACGCACCCGATGTTGTACCAACTGAGGTTCAGCCGCGGGTTCGACTTCTGCCAGCGACAAGTTATCTTGTTTCCATTTTCTTTCTTCACATTCGTAATGCAATTACTATCGATAACGTCCCCTATACTTTCTTTAGCATCATTGTCTGGTGGCTCTCACTAGTATCGTGTTTAACAAACACGACCCCTTACACTTCTGATTCTTCTCATGATTCGAAATATTAAACTGCTTATGACATTGAGGACGTCAACCAAAGCATGAGATAACAGAGCTGAGATCTTTCGTCGGTATCGAGAACAGAGTGGTATAGTAAATAGGTTTAGTGAATAATTGTGCGGTACATGTTACACGCTGCGTAGACGCACCGACTGCATTTACCAGTGACAGTGGCGCCTCTGCGATTAAAGCGGAAACTATTGATTGCTTTTCTCAAACTTTCAACATTTTGAGAGCGTGCATAAAACGGATTTCCTGCGTTCCTCGTGCGTAGAGGTATACAGAAAAGGCCACATACTCTATTTACTCATTTTATTACGGTATTCGTGAGGTGGGTTTGCACAAAGAGCAAATCACCAGCCTGTATGTACAAAGAGCATGTGCGTGCATGCATCTTGTGAGTGCATGCGTGTGATCGTATGTAAATGAAGGAAGTGTTATTGATCAAGGGCTCGCTCTCAATTATAAATAACACCAAATGAAACTAGCAGATGATTGAGTCCAGCAAAGCATATTGCAGTTATTTCTGATTTTTAACTGTAGAGTGGTCAAAAGAAATTCAAGCGCGAATGAAAAGATAACCTACAAACCGCCATCTCAACGCTTTAGCAATTAATTAACACCACTTTATAAACAAGCAGGACATTGCAGTGTCTATATTTCTCGATGTAAAAAAAGGTGCAGTGGTTTGGGGCTAGTTGGGATGACATGACGATTATTATAGCGTGAGAACAGAATGACGACTGTTCTCGACGAACAGAACGTCTTCTTTTTGTCCCTTTGTCATCGTTCTGTTCTCGCGCTACAACAATCGTCATGTAAAAAAGGCATTCGACACAGTCTGTCACGCTAGACTATTTGAAAAATTAGAGTCTTACCGAGGTGTTGCAAATGTGCTTCAACTCATCCAGAGCTATTTTAACGCACGTAGACAGCAGTGACTAATTAGCAAATATTGCTCTACTTTTGCTGATGTCAAATGCGGATTACCACAAAGATCGGTTTGGGGTCACATCCTCTTCTTTTGTCTTCAGACGTGAATGATCTAGCACAAGCTCTTACGTTCTCAGAAGTCTTAATGTATGCTGATTACACAGCGTTTCTTTACTCAAGTAGCTCACTTCCTTCACTTTAAGGCATTATATCGGAAGACATGGCAGTATCAGTAAGTGGTTTAAAGAAAACGGCTAGCCATAACTGAGAAAATCAATACGTTTCGATTCACTGAAGCATGAAAATAGTGAACTGCAACAACCTTCATACTTCTCTGGCCAACTAAAATCTAAATAAGGTCGACACAATCAGGAATTCTTTTTGACCATCACTTGCACTGGAGAGACCAGATCAATGCTGTGTGTGGAAAACTAGCTTTTAGCTGTTATGCACTGGTCTGTTCCCGCCAATAATTTTCTCGTTTTATAATTCATTTCATGTACTTTTCCCTGTTTCATTTACACCTCGACTATTTCTGTGAGGCTTGGGGCCTACTATGTAAAACTTATTTAAGACCTACACTGCAGTTACAAAACGTGCTTTAAGAATGATAACATTTTGTCCCGTTTATTTCAACAGTAGTATTTTATTGAATAGTCTTCGAAACCTCTCTTTTACGGTGCTAAGAATTTATAAGCTGACTTGATTAGCTCACAAAATACTCTACACAAATGATAAACTACCAAACATCATATCAACTTTCCACGCGCAAACACAAGGCAAACAAGTCAGTTAAATATAAATCTTCGTGTTGGTGGTGGTGGTTGTTGTGATGCTGTAACAATTTACATTGGGAATCATTGTTAGAATTCTTCGGAGCTGACACCTGGAACACTGTGTTTCTATAATTAAAAAAATATGTGTAACTTCAACCTTTCTTGTAAACGCTTTTTCTTGTCTACTGAAATCTAATCACCTTGTATACGTAGATTGTACACCGCTGACACTTCCATATGCATAAAACCAATCAGTTTCATGACCAATCCTGTGCGTTGCTAACTTTTATGTATTTTTTGTTGTATGAGCTACTAGCCACGCAGGCTATTAGTCCAAAATTTTGTATGCATAGTTTCTATACATGTCCTAATAAACTAACTATGATTTGATTCGTGATGGCACTGTTGGCAGATGCCCCCAAATCCTGGTCATGGAACTGCTGATGTTGTATTTTTAGCTAAACACACCACCAACACACTTCCAAGCTACTTTTCTTTTTACTTTCTATCGTTATCACAACATATTTCTATTTCATGTTATGTAATACTAGAGCAGCAGAAGAACGGCGAGGGAGTAAGAGTGAGAAAGAAACAAAATATTGTATTGTGTCCTCCACGGAGGTGCTTGGCCGGCGACAAGTCATATGCGAAGCGAATCGCGCAATATTCGAAAGTCTATCCTCCTGAAAAAAAAAGAAACCATGATGCATAACAAAACATTACATAACCAACGAAAAATACATTAGGCACTTCCGTGATAATAACGCTGACGCGTAGGTTGTGAGACGCATAAGCTCCCCTGGTTGCTGTTCTCAAAATAGCAGCGTAGTGCACAAATAAACTTCGCCCTAACACTATGTAATTGCGCACTTTCTCACTTTGCCCTTTCTTAGCACAGGGTTGCTTCGCATGCATGCAATGGTCATTACCCTTCCTCGAAGCGCTTTTTACGGCGTGGTCTTCTAGGGACCTTGGTATACAGTTACAGTGACCGTTAATTATAACTGCGAAATCGAGCCTAGATATACAAAGGTTGTCCACTGTGCCTATCCATAAAACTGCAACAAGATGACTGGTAGCTCTGTCGCCTTCTGGACAACCTTAAACATCATTTTTACTTACCACCGTTTCTCTACTCTCGTTCTTCAAGAGTGCTATAATGGGCAATCTGTGTAAAGTTGGTGGCTCCGCTCGCAATCTTATCGTCGCAAACAGAAGAAAGTTGTTGAGTAGCATGAGAAACGCTACTTACGACGCCACCACAGCCTTGGTGAAATAGTTTAGCATCCGCCACTGCTGTGGGAAGCAGACAATTTCTGCCTGAAAAAAATTCGCCAGATCCCATGTACCTGGGAATTGACGTTATGCGAAGCATGCGAAGGGAAAGTGACTATGTTGCAATTTTTCTTATTGAGTGACACGTCATAAAATGACGGTAAACAATGTACAAATGTTGCACGCACAGACATATGTTGTAGATTGCAGGTGTTCGTATTACCTGTTGTTTGCACTGGCGCAATGATGCCAACTGGAACATGTGTATAGCATCACCAGAAGCTGATATGAAGCACCGATGCTCGCGAGGATGCTGGCGCTGGACACTGCCACGTGAATCAACTTCAGCGCATGGCAACTAATCCCAATGGATGTTAACACGACGTGATGGCTGTGTCAAAGGAGCACATATGTAGTGTTTACAAAATTGGGTAGGCAGCACTGCAACCACTATTGACGTTCCGCGAAGATTAGCGTCTATTTGAAAAGTAGTTCCGAGACCTGGCGTAGCTCTCTGGTAAAATGCTTCTTTGCCACGCGAAATGCTTGGGTCCGATTGCAGCTGGGACCCTCACTGTTATTCTTTGCATTTGTCGGGTCAACGCTGCCAATGTTGGGTATTTCTTAACGCTCTCAGGTTAAATATGCCCATGTGTGGTCTCGTCGTTCTTGGGTAGATACTGTGTGTCAATCACCTGTGGCACATACTCGCATACCAGCAGTACGTACTCACCCGTGGGTAGGTGCCACTGTCTGGCGGGAAGTGTTTGACGACGTACGTGACGGGATTGTGACATTATTCATGTCTTGACCTGCGTATCATATTCGTCAAACCATCTCACCCTCCCCTGCTAATTTTGGTTCACGGCAAATTAAGGGGGTAACCTCGAGAGCACCCAAACGTAAGTGGCTATATATATATATATATATATATATATATATATATATATATATATATATATATATATATATATATATATATATATATATATAATATATATATATATATATATATATATATATATATGTATGTATAGATAGATAGATAGATAGATAGATAGATACGCTCAAAGTATCTATTGAGTAAGTCATAAAGGAGGTGTGGATACATACTACATACGAAGGAGAGAACGACCCATGGCCTAAGGAGTTTCGGACCTCAAAATTTCTGTCTAGACACCTGGGCCGAGGTCATTAGCTCACGTCTTAAGAACAACATGTTAATAGCACCCTGTAAAGCTAGGAGCAGACTAACTAAAGCTTTTAGTTGATGAGCTAAGTAACCTTGGTAATTGATGCAACGTTAATAAGAACACGAAAAGTAAAACAATGTTAAATAGCCTTTACTAATATGAGAGCTAGTATCGTGCTAACGAGGATCATGTTTAAAGCTCCATAGTGATCATGGCCTCGCTCACCGCGCCCGAGATAATTGTCCTTTATTGAAACCTTATCAATGAAGGCAATACAGCTAGGTCGTTAGGCCTTAGTCAATTAGTACAATCAAAATAAGACAGAGCTGATGCAGTCTTCATTTCGAAGTTGACCAAGCAGAGAAGCAGATGACCAACTTAAGAAGGTGCAAGAAGTTAGGCTATACCAAAGTCCTCTATGATGCAAGCTCACCAAAATACTTTATATGCAAAGAAGCTGCCACTTAGTGGTCAGCGCATCAGATGCTTGACAGTCACACTAGGGAGTTTTAGAATAGCGCACTGCGAGCCCTTGCGGAGTGGTCGCTGCCACTGCGCATGCGTCGTAACGCGAGTCGGCGTTCGCGTTCGCGGACCGCACGCAAAAAATCCGAAACCGGATGAGGTGATAGCGGCCCGCATGTGGCCCGCAAGTGCTGTTTTCGAGGCTACGGCATTGCTGCGATCATGCGTTGCGGTTCGCAGCAGGGCAAACGCTATTCTAAAACTCATATGGCGCCCGCTACGCCCGCAACGCCCACAGCGCTTGCAAACGGTATTCTAAATCTCCTATACCGGCACCATGACAGTCACGAGTTGAACTGGGGCATTCTCAGAATCAACGAGGTGGTATCAGAGTTGACGCGTCAATCGGTTTGATTGAGGGACGCCCGCGGCGAAGATCGAAGATCGGAACGGGAAGACCCCGTTCACTCTCGTCAAGGAGCAATACTTACGCCAAACGGCACGATCAATATATCATCTTTATCGCGCAGACTATCCAGCCACGTACGCAGAAAAGTGATATCATCACGTAGCTACGATGTCTCCCATTCCGTTTCACCGGGCTCACGATGCATACAATCACAGCCGAGTTGCCACCATGATGCGAGAGCCTCTGATGACCACCTGTCCCTATATTTATCAAGGAGGTATTTGTCAAGCTTCTTGATATTATATTTATCAGCAATATTTGACAGAAGAAAACGAGCAGCACGAGAGTGCTGCGTGTGCACCCTTGTTGCCTCCGAGAGTGAAAATTTCCATGCTTCAGGTGGAACGAAAGTACCTGTCCGAAAGGGAACAAACGCCCACGAACACGCATGTGGGAGGCATGGGTTGAGTTGGCAAAAAGATAGCGCGACAATCACGCTAACGTAGCTGCACAGTTAAAATGTTGACTGAGTGGCGGCGCCGACGTGTTCGCACGCGGTGTTTCTTTGATAAACACCGCAAATGTCCCACATTTGTTTCCAACGCCAAGCGCGTTCTTCTTGCCATTTTATCAACACTGCTATCCCGCGTGCCGCACTGTCTTCATGGCATAGCCACCACAGAGCGAGTTCGGAGCAAAGTCGTCTGCCCGAGAAGCTCGGATCATCCTGCATAGCACGCCCGGCATGGTGCTCGGCAGAACGCAGTTGTAGACGCTTGGAAAGGCACCCGCCCCGTGGGAAATTGGCGGCTTGGGCCGCCAGGCGAAAAATCAAGGCCATCCTCTATTTTTTCCTAATGCCATTCACCCCAATGCAGAAAATCCTGATTACAATATAACGAAAGTCAATCATCAGCTACTTGGCTTTCGTCATAAAGTTTCATACAATAATATCTAGAGAGGAATCTGGCGCTGCAATCGTGTACCCCCATAGAAATTATGGGAAATACAGGCTTCAGATTGGATAGTGTTAGCTATAGCGAATTGTTTACAGATATTTTTCTACAGTTCTAGTTTCGTTATTTGTACAGCGCGGGTAGTGAGGTGCGGTCAAAAGCGTTGATACAGTGCCTTTGTTGTTTGAAGAGGCTGAAGACCACTTGATTTCTTGATTCACTGCATCGTTGGGGCTTCACGAGTCGTATTTGACAGTTTAAGCGAAGCGTCGTCCACTCACTGCTGCACATAGATGTAGCATCTCATGCCAGTACAGGATATTGCATCAAGTTGATTATTTTTCATGAGGAAGTCTTGTCTAAACTTGTTAAAATTGACTGCAAAAGGACGATTAAGCTAAGCAGGCTCACCGTCATGCTCCACTGCCTCTAATTCATAAATGAAAAACGCATACTTTCGAGCGAAACAAAAACATGTTTGCTTTCAAGTGTTTTAAACATATTTCATTGTTTTGATCCCAAATCTGGAATGCAATGGCAAGGCGGTGCACACCATGGTGGTTAAACTTGACTAGGTTCTATTTCTTCCTTCTGGCTACAGAAACGTTTTGCGATGAAGCTTACGTACAAAAAATGAAGCAAGTTTTGATTGAATATGGTTTTATATCACTTTGTTTTATACTCGACAAACAAGCTTTGCGAATCTCAAGAACGTGATTAATCCGAAGCAGATCCGAAGCCTGTACTTACCTTCATTCCCATGGGGGTACACGCGCCGCTGAAGGAGCCCACTTAGACACTAGCGTCAGATTCCCCTCCAGGTATCATTGTATGAAACTCTATGTATTTCGTATAAGGGTTGTTTTCCTCAACAGAGGCGGGATTCAGCCCTACCCCAGTGCGGAAGCCAAGACCAGAGCAACAAGGGGCGCACATTGGGGACAATTTTTACACTCTACAAGGTAGAGAAAGTTTTGTTTTCAGTAAGAGAAGGCCGGCCACACGAGAAGTTTGAGCATAGTGAGAGGATGCAAATGAGACGTGCCTTCACGGTTCCGGCTTTCCTTGGAATCGAGACCACGAAAGCACGCGCGTATAGCTCGGCGTGGCAAAACCGGAAACGGTCAATGTGGAGCGAGCCGATATGATCCCCGGCGAGGATTATGCTAACAGAATCGGCAGCTCCGGAAGTAAAAATGAGCCGCCATGCATAAAGAAGCCGTCCCATCTTCTATGCTGGTCTATACTATACATGAAACTACGGATGCACGAGTGTGCTTGATGCGCAGCATCTCGTTCTGACCTGTTTTGCTCATAGCAAATAACGCAGACTACAAACAAAAGTCCGAAAACACTTGTGCGGCGTTGTCGGAAGTATTCTAGGTAGACCTCGTTTTTGTAAAGTTGCCGGAAAGACGGCCTGCGGTAGCTTTGGGCGGAGTCGGAATGATAGGTTATGTCGCATCGGTTGCTTATGTTTCAGATCACACGTTTTTATAACGTGAAAATGTGACCACCTATATGTAATATGCTAATTTTAAATGTGTCTTTCCCTACTCTTCTACTCTTTGATTCTGTTACACCCCATTTTCCCGTCCCATATACAGAGTAGCTAATGGGATATTTTTTGCTTAACCACCCTCTCTTTCCTTTATCTTTCTGTCGCCCTATAATGATAGCCTGCGTTTTTTGTACACTTATGTGAAACTTGGAATTTTATCAGATTTGACCTCTTGACCATTGTTTAACGGTTTGTGCGGAAAAGTGTGCGAAGAGCTCTAGGTAAGGTCCTACTATCTGGTTCTAATATTTAAGTTTACTTGTCTATGAAGTGGATTGTCGCGCAGGCAGCTGACAGTAATAGCTGTCCTTTTGGTTTTCTTGCACTTATTAAGCCTTTTTTGATTTTGTGTTAAGCATGGTCACGAGAAATAAGAAGTTTGAAAGCTCCAGTTTGCGGGTTGGCCGTATTTACATACAAAACTGTGTCTAACGCTTACTTAGGTTACAACAAATTCGAAAATTTTGATAAATATGTTTCGATGTCAATACTTTTATTTACTTTCCGTAATTTATCCTATTATTACATTGTCTGAGTGCTCGCTGTCTTTAAAACTACCATAAAAACAGAGATAGGAACACAGATAAATGAGAGGAAGCTCAAGATCTTCCTATTGCAAGTGCTTTTAAATAATGACGTATTTAAAGTTAACATCAGCCCCGCTAGCATAATTTACTCTTCCACTTCAATTAGTAAATTTCACCCCGCCCCACAAGGCAACCCAGCTTCATCTTCCCCACAAGCAAGGAAGTTTTGACAAACAAACGTGTTTTGCCTGCTCGTTTCAAATGGTGGTCCTGCGAAAGTTAACAATTATCACGGTTACACTTATTAACAGCACTGTTCTGCTCCTCAGCATACGACAGTTGGACTCCCGGCTGCAGAGTTAGCACTCCACCGGACTCGGGATGCAAAGATAAACCTCTCATGTGTTGGGCTCTGCGCTTAGGGTGCACGCCTGAAAGAAAGCAAGTAGTGAAAAATAATCTGGTATCTTCTCCGACGTCACCTTTATTAGCTCAGTGATCTGCTTCAGAGCTCTTCTATAGATCCAGCATACCGTTTTTTTTTATCTTCCTTCGGGCTTATTCGTTCAACATTTGTTTGTTTGTTAGAGGTTACCTGCCATGGTGGTCCAGTGGTTAAGGCACTCGGCTGCTGACTTGCAGGTTGAGAGATCGAATTCCACTTGCAGTCGCCGCATTTTCGATGGCGGCGAAGATGCTTGAGGCTTGTGTGCGAAGTAACACGCAGTCGAAGGGTAGCTTTGAATCCACAAGGCCAACGTAGGGACATGGCGATAACCGTGGAGGCCTTGGAAGTACCCGAAATATGTGCATTTTACAAGTCCGCCGCTCAGATCTGATGTTTCGCTGCTTCTGTGTGACAAGAACTATGATGCTGTAGAGAATCCCAGGTGGTAAAAACTTCCGGACTCCTCCGCTACGGCGTCTCTAATAATCGTATGTTCTTTAAAGAAGTTAAACCTGAATAATGATAATTATTATTCTTAGAGGCACGCTACCCCGACAAATTATTTCATACGGTTTATCCTCCCGACAAGCCGGCGACCATTCTCACGAAGGTTAGGTTGCCACCATGCAGGTTTTATGGCTGACTTAGTGAATTGGTGCTTTAGTTGACGTAATCAGTTTGAAATACCGAAAATTCTTTTAACTTCTCTGGCCTTCTGAGCTAACCTTACGTCCGCATCCGCTTGTGTCGCTTTTGCAAGCCACTCCAAATGGCACCTCTATTACATCCACTCATTTTCGTTCATGGCTCGCTATTATGTCAGTTTTTAAGGAGCCTGTCTTGAGAAACACGTATGAGTGGGCAAGAGGTGATGTTTTCGCGCTAGTATCCAAGGCCAATCTTCTGAACGAACCGGAGAAAGTATTCCTTTCGCGGCGGTGGTTTCCTTTCATGTGTGTCCATTTGGCCGCTTCGTCGGTGCGAGTGCTGCGGCTGCGGAGCCACTCCCCCACGGTCTGTTGGGGAGAAGATCAACAGTGCAAAGCACGCCTCATGCTAAGAACATTGCATAAGCCAGCTTCGACAGGAGAGGGAAACTGAGAAACGTGCCAAACAGGACAAAATAGAAGCGAACGAAATCATTAAGCCGCCGAGGAATAGGAAGAGAGAAATCTCTGACCAAGGCAGGCTTGCATCTACAACGATGCGCTGGCTAGCGCACGCCCGTCGGTGTGTACGCGGAAGAAATGAAGAGTGGGCCGGCGTAACCTAACGGTGGGGGAGGCAGCACACGCGAATGACCGGCTGTCGCATCCCGAGCATGGCGGTTCCGCGAGGCGCTGCCTGTTTATCCTCTTGGTCAGCGGCCCAGTGGAGAGGGAGTTCTGACTGGTGCGCTGAGACGCGCACGTCGTCCGACTACGTGAGCTCTCCGCGGTCAGCCGAGAAAGGCAATAAAGAGGTACTTGGACCTATACCTTAAACTTTGATCCTTGTTAACGATGGCGCCAAGGGTAACCACAAAAACTACGATGAATGTTCCGACAGGGTTCAATGCGTTGAACCATAGTTGGGCTGAACTTACAACTGGAATGCATTTCCTAAAAAATTAAAGTGACTTCGAATATGCTGTTGGACATGCACTCCTCAATCTGCTGCTGCGACCTCCATATCGGCAGAGGCAAAATGTTACAGGTCCTGGTACTAGGATTTGAAAGTGCGTTAAAAAACCCCGGGAGGTCGAAGTTTTCAGAACTTTCCACTACGGCGTCCTTCAAAATCATATCATGATTTTGGAACGTAAAACCACGACATTTGTTATAATTATTGTTCACTCTGGCTGGGACAATGATTCGGGAACCACCTTTGCCGATTAAATTCGACATACAGATGTGAAACTATAGCAGCTTTTCATAATCGTGGCAGGAAAACGAACCATGCGAATTCCAGCAGGAAGGATAGAGATTCGTGCTACATAATATTCACGTTGTTGGAATGCCCTCAACCTGAACTTACCCTTTCTTCCTGCTGAATAATTTAATTATATGGCAAATTGAACTTATGTAGAAGACAACGCACAACATTCTCACACAGTTATTTTCCGCAATTCTAATGAACTGCCTTTTACTCCATGGATCATGTCACTCCCATTTGAACAAACGGAAAGCAGCTGAATACCTAGAGTGCGCACTCGAGTTAGGGATTGACTTTTCACTAACACTTGAGCACCGTCGGTATTCGAATGAAAAGAAGTATCAGAATAAAGCAAGCCATGTTATACTAAAATTTAGTGCTTCGTAAAAAATGTGCAATCGATTACCAGGCAGTGGAATGACAATGATTTCTTTTGGAGAGTTTTCCCCTTGAAGGGACATGTGCACTTTTGTCTGTAATTGTTCACCTTTATTTCCATCCCGCACGATTACATCCGAATATATAGGTGATTAACATGCAAAAAGTCATCTTCTTGTGCACATTTATTTATCTTCTGTTTAGTTATTTCGATCCTTCTATTTCTAACAGCTTCACTACCCGTTCGCTTTGTACGGCAGCAGAAAATTTTGAGTCCCAATATGTTTCCTCTAATGTTTTCGTCTACGTAAGCGCAGCCTTCGGTTGGCCTTCACCAAAATGATCGTATCATTATGACGCCAACCGTTGTCATTAGTAGCCGGTGCCGGAACATTGGCTAACAAGGAAAGGCTTTTTCGCCATAGAAGTTTTTTTGAAAACTGTCACCTCACCATAAAAATAGTGCCCTTTTACTTCATGTCTTTAAAAAACTGAATAAGGCATCGTCCGTGTGCAGGTCATCAGCACCATCATCCTAATGATCATCAGTCTATATGATTGCCAATGGAGGACGAAAGATCTCGTACCCACCATGTCATGGGCGTACCGCTTGTAGATCGTCCAATCTAACTATATTCAAACGCATGTGCAAAGCGGCTCATTGTGCTTGCGATATCTTGGCGTCTATACCGATGCTTCATTAGTCCACCCCTTGTCTGTACCTCTCATGACGGGAACTGGACGGATTTGTTTCTTCCTTTTATTATCTACTAGGATAATGGCTACCCCTGCTTGTTCTCGGATCCTCTCTGCCGTCTCCTTACCTCTCAGAGTTACACTCATAATTTTTCTTTTCATCGCACGTCCTGCGCTACTTAACACCCTCTCAATATTGTTTGTTATTCTCCCGCTTTCTGCCCCATATTGTAAAACTGGCAAAATACAATGGTTGTAATAATAATAATTTCTGGCGTTTCAGAAGCCCAAACCACGATATATTTAAGAGGGACACCATAGTGAAGAGCTCCGGAAATTTCAACCACCTGACACTCATTAACCTAGCCCTAAACATTCCTTAAGCGTTTCGCCTTCATTTAAGATGCGACCATCATGACCAGAGTCGCGCACACACGACCTTTGGTTTAGCAACTGAGCGCCGTAACCACTGTGCAACTGCGGCGGCTGATATACAATGATTGTACAATTTCCGCTTTAGTGACGATGGTAAGTGCCCTGTCATAAGTTGAAAATGTCTACTGTATACGTGCATCAGCCCATTCTAATTATTGGGGGAATTTGTTTTTTTACATGAGTAACCTTTCCTGATAGCATTTGACTGCAGATGCGGTACACGCACTCTTCTACGAATTTTAGGTTGAGACTATCTAACACGAAGCCTCACTCTGCCGCGGGACCACCTAGAATTGCCTTTGTTGATCTAATTGCCATAAACTCTACGGTGGTACATTCTTGGTTCAGTTCTGAATTAATTCTTTTGACTCTCTCTCTTTTGCTTTTCTTGAATTATTCACTGTCATTGCTTAATTGTATACTGTCGTCGGTAAACCGTAAATTGTCACGATATTCTTCGTTAACATATATTCCTAATTCGTCCAAAACAAGTCGTCCATATACTTCACCTCTATAGGAATGCAGTGAATACTATAGCAGAAATTGGGTCTCCTCGCCTGACCTGTTTCACGATCAAAATTTCCTGCTTTTTTTCTTTAGGAGTAGCATAGTAGCTCTGTAATAACTGTACGCATATTGGTCAGTGCATGTACGAATGTTTTAAATACTCGTTATCGACTCGATGCATCCAATACCATTATTATCTATATCACGTCAAGTGCAGTTTTGTAATCTATGAATGCCGTATATATAAATAGTTAACTTTATGCATTACAGATAGCTCATTTATTCAACTAATCGCCCGAAAGTGACACATGGGAAAGTACACTTTTCTAAAGCGGGCTTGCTCATTAAATTTATTAAAATAAAGTGTGGCCATTATGCTACTCAAAATTATCTTCGTGAAAATTTTTCACAATTTTGAAAATAATCTAACCGGTTTTTGGTTCTTCATGTCTGTTACCTCTCTCTTTTTGTGTCTTATGAGTCGCGCATTTTCTCAACTCCTTGGCACACCTGTCCCTTCCCATGCAAACTGTTCCTTCAAACTGCTTTTGTGTGGTTACTTTTTTTCGACCTCCTCCACCTCTTTAGATACAGGAATCCACTGGCCGAAATTGCCTCCCAGGCACTGGTGACTAGTGCTTGTTGATTGTTCTTGGCTTCCCACGTCTCTGCTAGAGAATTGATATGTGCGGTCGTTGCAATTTTGGTATTGCCACCTTCGTGGCACCATGGTCACTGGAGTAATAGGTGTGCCAGAGTGTCTGGGACGTCCCATATGGGGCAGTTTCGCCCTCCCCATACATTACCTATACTCCATTTCACCACTGTGGTTCAGCACTACCGAAGCTATGGGGTGTAAGAAGGCAACAAGATTGCAGAGCAAAGCATAGTCCCTGATATAAGCCTAAGCACCTTAAATTTGACAGGGTTGGCTAAAATCAGCGTTTGTTTGATGTGTGTTACCCCACGTTGATAGGTAATATCTTGGTCTTTTAATACTTTTTTCTAGTCAGAAAACTCCCGCGTCACTCAATGGGAGAGCTTCATACACCACCCGCACTTTCCGCGTCGCAGCGCTGGCATAGATAGAGTGCTCATATCTAGCAGCTCACAATAGTTTCACCTCATCTTTTAATCTTAAAAATGGAATGACTAATATTATAAAGGATATCTATAAAAATAACAAGGTAGTTGAAAGCAGCCATCGCTCTGCGGCTGAATGAGAAATGATGGTCTTCTCTTCGCGACAATGCAAGGGACAGAATGGTTATCTGAAGAGGACTCCTAACGTACTACCGCAAGGCCTAACCTAAATACCCACCACCAAACAAGTACCGTAATAAGCAGCGTGCCCATACTTGTCGTTTATAACAGACACGCACTTCACCCTGTCCTTCACTGCGCACCCGTCTTTACCCCGCCGTGCACACACCACGATGCAAGGCGCGTGGGGCACCTGACGCCGAGCTCGACCATATCATATATACGGGCCTGTCTCGCCACCAATCACACAATTAAACACAGCACAAAGCTTACATTTAGAATCACTACGTTCGAGAAGTGTGATGCTGTGGTGCTCAGCACGTGCCATGATGACCAGCTCTGGGCTGTACGGGGAAGAAGTTCAAGTATATACGGGAGGCAATTTAATTCAGGCAAGTTAATGGCGTGAACATTCCCGCTTATATAGCTGAAATATGAGTGCACAATCAGTTCGCGGGAGAGCTCTATTCGAGTCTTTGGAGCACGTAAATAAATGGTCACTGTTTTAGAGCGGTGATAACCGTCGACTTGTCGGTTTTATAGCTGCCATTGAACGGCATTTACGCCTCATTTTTCTTGTCTTGATTCGACGATCAGTGCAAGAACTAATTCATCGGTAAGCTAAATGTTGGCTGAAAGTCCACCAGACTGTTTCCTTCTCACTTCACTCGCACTCCCTTGTTTTTTTTTCGGCAGCGGCTTTTAAGGTTGGAAATGTTTATTTTCTGAATTCATTCTACCCGGGTCTTTCCACCCTTGCATACTATCAAGAGAAATTCCGGAATAATGATGAAACATCCAACTGAAGTATCATGTTGACAGCATCAAGGCGAAGACGTAAAAATGCATACGGTGTCATATAGAGAAACCGAGCTCTCCGTTTATTGTTATTTATTTTTGAACATTTAGAGCTCTGCCATACCGAGGACTTTCTTGCACCTCTCTCACTGAATTTGTCCTTTCTACGGGATTGCAAGTGGGAACGAATTTCCGGGTTAATTAGCATCAAAAACGGGAGTGGATCAAGAGCAAAATGAGCCAGGACTACGATTCGTGGATCAAAGCCAGGCCGCTGCATCCAATAGTTAGCTGAGAGAGGGGCACGCCAGATCGAGTGACCTACACGGTGAAGTTCTATAAATACACCCGGTTAGAAAATACACGAACTGCGTCGAGACGGGGCGGTAGCGACATACCTTCCGATTGCGGCGTCATGCCAGTGCAGATTTCGGAGTCAATGGGCGAATGGCGCGTACGCTTTTGCGACGCGCGGGATGTGGTCCTTATACACCTGGAGAAATAAGAGCGACCCCCAATAATTACGGACGAGGAAGGCGACACAATTGGTACATCTCAAAACAAGACGAAAATAGCGACAATTGCCTCGGCGCAGCACACGCTAAGTTACCCGGCACAAACAAGCCCGTGCTTCCGCGAAGTGAACAGCCATCGCCGTTGGGAATGCGCTACTCTCAGCCGCCATTGGCACACTCCCCTTCCCAGCAGCGCCGCAGACCGAGTGGTATAGTATAGGGGGGCAGTCATGTCACGGTATATACTCGGGATGGTTACAGCCCTGGCTGCTTCGTATACTATATTAGGAACTGGTACTGACGTCTTCATGTGAGCATACGGACATCATCACCACCACGATGCAGGATAAATCTGATGTAAAGGGTGGTGCGAGTTGAAGCCGCCGTTTGAGTGAAGAGTATTTTATTGGTACGTTGAACTCCGCATTCGAAACAGACGATTTATGTTCCCTAAGAGTTTAGCAACATGTTGTCAAAGGCTTTTCAGTGACTCATGGCGCAATTTCCCGCGAGGAGCACTTATTATAGAGGCATAGGCATTGGTATGCGGTCGTCGTCACTAGCAGTAACGCAGCAAAAGCACATGTAGCATAGCCAGCTGTAGCACACCGAGCGCGCGCTCGTGACAGACAGTAGTTTTCTTCCCCTTATTGTTCGAGTGCTTTGATGATATTGATGCCGAGAAAACTACATGTTTATCATAGCTAACTGTAGCATAGTGAGCGTGCGCTCTGACCAAAGATAAGTATTTCTTAATCTTGTTCTTTGGGCACGCTGATGATGATATTAGCTGCGGACCTTACCATTAAGGCTAGGGTAACACGACAACAGAAAGCAGGCATAAAAATTGAAAGAGGAAACAAACAATATACAGAGAAAGAAAGAAAAGAAAATAGAGAGAAATCGGAATAAAATAGAGGGAAACAAAAGAAAATATATACTAAAAACGGGAAGATTGAACAAAAAGAAACAGAGGAGAGAGAGAACCGGTGAGAAACACTGAAGACTGCCCAGCTATACGAGCTTTCTTCAGGCTTGACACCACTGGTAGGAATGTGCTCTAATTGGTTTTATGTATGGAAGCTCCAGAAAAGGAGTTCCTACAACTTAGCACAGAAAAATTGCGAAATATAAGCAACGGAACTTTCACTCACTCCGGTGGTTCTTGCGAAACCTCGTGAGCGACTATGTAGAGTCTCCGTGTACTGATATAGGAACGGTTGTACCAATGCTTTAGGTTCACATTCTTGCAAGTGTTGGCGGCCAGTGATAGCATTATACTGGATGCTGTGCACATGTGTAAAGTAAGGCATTGCACTTTTTGACAAGTTAAGTGAATGGTGAATAAGAACGCCGATCGCTATCCCCAACAACAACAACGTCACTTATTATGCACTGTGATATACAATCTACACATTTTTTTGCCGTGTATCTTCAAATTGCTTTCTGAAAAAAAATTTGCATACAGAACCACATTTGTCTTTTTGCCGCTTTGTTACACTACAGCCTTCCTTCATACTTCTATTTGTATAAAATAACTTACTACCGCGAAATTACCAGTTGAAAACTAACAATCGGATCATTCAGATCATAGTGAAAACGAAAACACCTAACATTTTCGGAGCACATGGTGTGCGACATAACAAGAATTATCACTCTCGGTATTCTTCATGTTTCTTTATCTGCCGAAAGCATTGGTTGATTGATATGTGGGGTTTAACGTCTCGAAACCTCCATATGAATATGAAAGACGCCGTAGTGGAGGACTCCGGAAATTTCGACCACCTGGGGTCTTTAACGTGCATCCAAATCTGAGCACACGGGCCTACAGCATTTCCGCCTCCATCTGAAATGCAGCCGCCGCAGCCGGGATTTTATCCCGCGACCTGCGGGTCAGCAGCCGAGTACCTTAGCCACTAGACCACCGCGGCGGGGTTATATACCGAAAGCAGGACGGCAGTGAGTCTACCATAGGCGTGCGTTCGTCTGCAACCTTTCTGCAAATGTTCCACATTATGACACCGAACGTCCTGTACAGAAAAGCTGGGTCGAATCATTGGTGTAAATAAAAGAAGGATGTAAACCATGTTTCCTCAAACACCGTGGCGGGAATCAGTTGCTACGACAAGGAGTTGTCCCACCACAAACATCGAGATTGCTACTCACACGAATAAAACAAAAACAAAACAAAAGCAAAGATAGGACCATATACTAAAGAATTGTCGAAACACGTGGCTTGTAAATTTCGCCCGTTTTTCTGGGCTGTAAAGCCGGTCAAGCATACATTTTTTTACTGCGTCGTCCCGGTATGAAACGGTTCAAGAAAAATTAGGAAGAAGAAAAACAGAGGATAAAAAAAAGTTTAAAGGAAAGCGTGTTCTCTTAGGTAATGGTGTCCTGCTCGGCAAAGATGCCTAGGACTTGTTTTAGTGGGCTCAAGAAGAAAACGCATTGAACAAGAAAACACAAAAATCTTCGGAAAAGAACGAGGTCTTGTACGCAACGAGATATTGCGTTGCCTCAAATCAGGCCACATCGAATTACGTCCACACATAAAAAAGAAATGCACCAGAACGTGTGCGACAAAGTAACTAAACAAACAAGCAAGTAAACTAACAAAAGAAAGGAACTAAAAAGACAATCTGTACGCATTACAGTGGGCTCTTGCGAGCGCCGATTGGAAGGAATCTATTTTTATGACGCGTCAAAGCCGCTGGAGTCACGAAGAAATTGAAAACGTGCGTGCATGCACAGTTCAATACAACGCGTTCTGAAGACTCTGAAAAATATAATTGATATAAATAAATACGCAGCGAATGGAATCTGAATAACATTACGGTGCACAAATCGCTTCAAATATCCCTTACGCGTTCGTTTTCCTTGTCTGTCTCAATTTTCCACTTCAATGCACATTATCAGAAATCGTAGGTGCCTTTAGTCAACCTGTATACGAATGTTAAAAATGATTTATCAGTCATTATAAATAAGAGCACGCACGAGCGTACCTGCTTCGTCAACAACACACTGCAAGTGCGAGGTTTTGCCGTATATAATTTTCCGTTGGCATCAACTTGGCGAAAACTGTTAATAGAATGACGCCCAAGAAGGCTTCTCTTTCTCTCTTATCTTTACCTTTCAACAGAATCACGATTTTAGTAGTAGCGAGAGGAGCACTAAACTTTGTTATCGAATAAAGAAAGGTTTTTTGGTTCGAACACACACTTTTTGATTCGTAATAAGTAGTCCTTTCACAAGATTAACATCCATCGCTATTGTTGTTTCTTTATTTCGCACATATCTTAAACAAAACACGCTCACTCTGTATGATCTCATAGCCAAAGGCTAATACGGGTCCCACTGGAAGTGTACATAACAGAAACTGTGTTAGTTGTGATTGATATAAACAGAAGTTAACAATTCAAATTTAATATTCTTGTAGATGAAAAGATGTTGACCTGCAAACAACATCAATTGAATTCAAAAGAGCAAGGACAAAAATAAAGGAATACATAACATATAGTTTGCACAAACATTTGGTCATTACGGGAACACAAAGCTGCAGAATGAATCTTGTAGTTCTATGTAAGAATAGCGTTACCTTTCATAGCTTAATGAAAAGAACAAAGGTATTGCAACACCCAGCAAACAAGACACATAAAGGAGAATATATATATCCGTAGTAAATATCACCACCTGGAGTATCAGTGAACTTAAGCAGGGAAAATTACTTGAGAGTAGTTATTTTTCAGTGAACAGGTCAAGTTCTGGGTATTCTTTACATAATGCGGTATGTCATTCCCAACTTACACTCCCGTATACTGCAGTATGCGTTTGCTGTAGATGTTTTTTCGTGAGAGGTATATTTTAAGTTGTTAAAAGTTTGGTTCCTCGTCAGGTGTCGGGGTATACACAGAAATTGAATAAAAAATGGTTCATTGTTGCTATCGATACTCTTAATACATATCGATAATATTAGTTCCTGCATGAAATCAAATGTATATATACTGCATCATGATGCAACGCATTGTTTTTCGCTTTGAAACAAGTCGAGATGACCAGATTTATTCTAAAATTATAGACTTTGCAGTGAAATAACTTTCCGTAGTTGTTTTTCAACGCCAATACGGGTACATTTTTGGACCTTCACTATTGGCAGTGATTTTCTTCCTAGTAGTCGTTTACCATAAAATGTCCGTATTAAAAAAAAGAAAGCTCGTACGCCTGCTGGAATATTTTGTAAGAGAAAAGTCCAGTCAAATGTGGTGCTTAGCGTGTTATTAGCGAATACAGACGGCCAGTTAAGAAAGTGAAGCATCGAGAATCCGGCCAGTGCATTTCAAAAGAGATATCCATTCTTCAGTAACGTGCCAGTTTTAGGCAATACTTTTGTTCAGTAGTTATCGTGATATATTTCTTCTTTTCGCACTTTCATAACAGGACCCTATCTCTTGTTGCATATGGCTTCATTCGAAAATAAAACTACATAGACTGGTGCCACAACTAATAAGCATAGTATTAGAGCTAACATTTCTTTGATCGAAAGCTGAAAGTTGCTTAGCGTCTCTAAAATCCAGTCTCGCGCCCACTGTCGAGGCAAAGGTGCTACTTAAGACGGGAAGTAGAGCTCCGCCGTGGTGGTCTAGTGGCTAAGGTACTTGGCTGCTGACCCGCAGGTCGCGGGTTCGATTCCCGGCTGTGGGGGCTGCATTTTCGATGGAGGTGGAAATGTTGTAGGCCCGTGTGCTGAGATTTGGGTGCACGTTAAAGAACTCCGGGTGGTCGAAATTTCCGGAGCCCTCCACTACGGCGCCTCTCATATTTGTATGGTGGTTTTGGGACGTTAAACGCCACATATCAATCAACATGAGGAGTAGACGCCGTCGCCAGACGCCTTGGTTGGCAATTTTCGCGTATAGCCCACCATGGAACAGCCCGTCTCTCATCCTTATAAGACCTCCCAACCCTACCCGCGCAGCACGTCTAGCTTACAGCTCTTCACTTAATTCGAAGCGCCAGGGAAAGTGGAATGCAAAACGCGCGACCTAATCGCGCCTTCGAAGCGAAACAACCAGCGTAAAACTGCACACCACAAGCAACGAAGTGACATGTCGCTAACTGGTGACACGTGACGCTCAGGGTTAACGTGTTCTACGGAGCAACGACATCACACGCCAACGCGCTACGCTCTTGCTGTCTGAAGGACTTCTCACGTTTCTCACGTTCCCTCCCTCTCTTTTCTCTTTCGCATTGCAGCTTTCATTCGATTATATCGTAGCTTTTGTCATGCGACCTCGAGTCACTTCGCCAATGGCGTAAAAAAAAGAATAAATAACGGTGGTGGTGCGTGAGCCTGCGGGAATTTTTTATTTTTTTTTTCAAAAGCTCGTTCACCGTGTGTCGGCAAAGTCATGTTCTCGGCCCTTTTTCATGCAAATATTGGATAACCTTTCTCCACCCAAGAGGCGAGACACTTCGGCATGCCTCTCTCTCCTCATCGTTTCCTCCTGCGTTCCTTTTTATTAGTAATTTTTAAAACGCGCGCGTTCCTTCCCGAACGCGCGACATGAGGCACGAGGCGAACGCGACCGAGCAGGAAAGGCTTCTCTGCCCTCCGCCCTCTCCTCGCCCCGCGGATGAGGGCGGGCAACCCGGCCGACCTACATCTTCTGCATCGCCGACGGCCTGCAGGGCTGGCTCGCGAAGCGCGCCTCGGTGTGAACGAACCGGCCGCAGCCACTGCGGCGAAGCCAGCCACCGCCGGGCGAAACCGAAACCACGAGCAGTTTATATTTTATGTATCTTTTCAAAGCTACGACGCGCACGTACGCCTGTACACGCGCCACACGCTCAAAACCGCGCACGTACCTCCTGCTCCGGCTGCTCCCTCCTGTCTCTGTTCTCTTTCACTCCGTGTGTATAGGTGTAAAAGAGAGGGCGGCTTGCTCTCTGCTGTTATACAGAGTCAGCTAGCAGACGCCGGCCATTTGTCGCGGTGAAACCGTTAGACACCTCTACTATGCCGCTTTTTTTGTTGACGACGGTTGTTTTTACGTCGTTCTTTCAAGCGCTTATAGTTGCACTTGAAATTGTTATTATTTTCTCGCTCGGACTCCACTCTCTGACTCGTGATTCGGCGTTCTTTCGCTTCGAGGCGCGTCTTTGTTGACGCTATTGGGGGTATACACCTTCGCAGCATCGTAGCGTGAACGCGCGCGCGAAAGCACGTCAGACACCAACCACCCGCCGTGACCCCCAACCTCACCCTCCACACCACCACCGACACTCGCGTGGTTTTTACGGGGCGAGTTTTGTGATGTGGCACAGAGTGACACCGTATATGTGCCGTGCCCAACGAAAGACGTTTTCCTGGATGAATGAAAAATGAAAAACGTTCATACTAGTTATAGATAATGGAATGATACCCCCTGCACCTCATACCTCATCATATTGTATCAATGAATAAATTACCTGATTTTGGCTGCTGACCCGCAGGTCACGGGATTGGATCCCGGCTGCGGCGGCTGCGTTTTCAATGGAGATGAAAATGCTGTAAGCCCGTGTGTTCAGATTTGGGTGCACGTTAAAGAACCCTCGGGGTTGAAATTTCCGGAGCCCTCTACTACGGCGCCTCTCATGGTTGTTTTGGGACGTTATACCACACATATCTATCAACAAATCATCTGACTGAACACGTTCGATGCGCGTGTTATACCACCCAATATTCTTAAGCGCTAAGTCAAATGTCTTATCTTGGGTAATTTCTTTCCTTTAAAAAGAAATGAAGAACTCCTTCGTTTTCTTATGCCGGAGAAAAGAAGCAGAATGCAGCAGTCACGATGCTGAAATATTGTATCTAATTTTTGACAAAATGAACAAGAATAAGATATGTTTTCTTTAATTGTCTTGTCGGCTTGTCCTTAATATGACCACCGTCATCGAGAAACATCGCATAATTCAGAAAATAAAGAAATAAACTTGTAGTCGGTACGTGTATAATAATGAATGTCAAGTGCACTGACATCCATCACTGTCGGCAAGCAACCCAAGAGAAAACAAACAAAAAACAGACGATGTGAGACACCTTCTCTGTGAAGACACCTTCTCTGTGAAGGTGTAATAGACGCTAAACCATGTAGAGCATGGTTTAGCGTCTATGCTTTGTTTTTCAGCTTGAGCCCAGGGAGAAAAAAGCATCTCGCGAGACGCGCAGCGGTGGCTCCCTAAACGTTGGGCCGTCCCGTTACGTCGCTCGCAACACGCTTGGTGCCGTGCAGGAAGGCCAACGCTACGTGCGGGCGCGTTCTCTTTTTCTCCTGTCTCTCTGTCTTGTTTGAGCACTAGCCGACGGCCACTGCGAAGCACCTGCCCCTGGCTCGGCGTGCACGGCCGGGCCCCAGCGATGTAGTAGCAGCATCAGCGAGTGGCGGGCGTCGGGAACGAGAGAGTTTTCGATAAACGAGCTTGCCCTAAATCTGAAGGGACGACGCGACCGCCTCTCCGCAGTGCAGCATCCCCTTCCACCAGAGCAGAGTCGGAGGAGAAGGCGGTGAGTTTTCTTTTTTTAGCCGCCCCAGCAGCATCTTTCACGAGTTTAGTTTCTTGGCTTCTCTCATGCTTTGTACTTTGTCTTGCCGTCACCCCCCCCTCCCCCCTTCGGTGCCTCAGGGTGGCGTAGCTACGCGGCAGCAGAGAAATTCGCCTTCCCTGGCGTTCTCGCCCGGTATGAAACGGGCGAGTATCGTCCTATTTCGGCGCAGAACAAGAGAGCTTGCAACCACAGCTCATCGCTCCTCCGCGTTCAGCCCTCATCGTGGTCGTGTACTCCTCGGCTCACTCCGCCACGTCCCATACCACGCCGTGTCAGCGCTGTCCACGGCTTTCCCATCTCACGGGCACTAGCGCTTGCGCGCACAGCCGTAGATACACAGCGACCACTACGTGCCGGCGCAGCACACTGCGAACCGACTCTGGTCCAGCTTTGAAGGAGACTCCACTTTGCTTCAGTAGCCTTCGTTGGAGAGACTGCCCTCTGGGACTCGTGCACACGGTGCCGCAGAAAGCGTCCATCATCTTCAGATTACATCGTGACTGTGTTTGCCTCGACTAGTACTGTTTCCACGAGCACTACTCCTCGTTACGCACAATCAAGCACGCAAGCAACGTTGGACTTCGAATCAACATGAAGGTAAGCAATTGATTTTTCATCGTTTTGATTGTTTGTTGCTGTCACTGCGTACCTCGGCTAAGCTCGAACACGATTAAGAAAACGGGTGACAAAATTAGGTTCCTTATAAGAGCGCGCAGAGAAAATTTCTGTCACTCTGCTGTTATTCCGGGTCACTGAAAATTGTTCCCATGGCGTCTGCACCTCCTGTTGGTGTTCAATATGGGAACATTTTTCACTGGCATTCCTTTTACAAGGAGTCATACATACTTTCTTTAGCTGTGACGTATTGTTTGGCCTGTCTGCCAGTGCATTTGCCTTTCGGGTTTGCAGCTGATGCACTGTCAGAATGATAAATTAGTTCGCGCTTATACAACACAACCAAAAATATATAGTTTCCAAGGAATGGTGTTTCAGGATTTCTATGAGAAACAATGGCTGTTCATATTCACACGAGGCTTCAAAGAAATCGTGATAGTAAGGTATATGCAGAATGTTACTGGATGTTATCGTAAAATGCAGGCACATGATTTCATTGCGCATGAGACGCTACAATTGTTTTAGTATGACTCACTCTCTTCATACCCCGCAAATTGGCCTGCACCGTTTGACAGACCAAATGGTGACACTTTTAATGAAGCTGTTTTTTACGGCCAAGTTACAAACAAAAGAACATCAAAGACACAACTTGCCTACGTATGGGTCTTGACTTATCAGTAATTTTCATCAAAATAGGGTCATTGTATGATTGGCCTCTATTGCTTAAAAAAAAAACCTTAAAGGACACGTGCTTTCGCCAGCAGTATCATGCACAGCCTTCCTTCGGTGGAGCACGTCGCCATGTATGAAGACACAGACTTCAAGTGAATGCCTTAGCTTTTTGAATAACGTAATCACAAGTATCAACACTAAAGAGAACGTACAAAGTATGCCCAAATCTTCGTTTTGGCTGTCATGTTGCTTGTGTGAAGGCTTTAAAGAAAGCAAACGCACGTTCATCGTCAGCTAACATTGTGGTTAGGTGTGTTGCTTTCTTAGGAACGCTACACGTGTTATTTCCTTACTTCGTCAGAAAACGAATTAAAAGTCCATGGAAACGCGACAGTAGGTACCCTTTGGGTTCCTACTGCCGTAAATTTGAAGAGAGTGCCTGTTCCAGTGTATCATGAACCAATACAGTAAACGTGCACGCACAAGTGTGGTACGATCGCTAAGACGCCAATGTGGCCTCAGAACTCATTGTAACTATGGTGAACTATTTGGCTACTGAATTCATCGTTCTCCGCCAATTACACTTCTCAATAAAAGTGTTTATTCGACATAAATCTTTTTATTTAAAATACCCAATCCCTTCACATCTACGTAAACATAGATTTATTCCTCAAGTACTCAGTCTAAGATACATCAAGGTATATTTCATCTTGTGAAATTTTTGCAGCTACAATATGTCCCTCTGCCTAAGTTTTTGCTTCTAGCGTAAAAAAATTACGTCTAGCTCAGCTGAGAACCGCTGAATTTACATAGTGCCTCTAAAAGTGGGTTTTATCTGGTAGCGGTAACGTATGCTGGTAACGCTAAAGAAGTTTGATTGTTAGTTGACGTTCGGTATACGACTTCCTAGCAAGCTACCTTCATATCTACCAATCGCCTGTTGAGCGAACACAATCCCGTAGTGCGCTCGTAGTATTAATTTCTCAAATGCTCGTTATCTTGATCAGCAGAAAGCTCATTGACAGTCACGATTAGCTTATTAAAGAAGTAGAACAGCCGATATGGCTGTTCGTTGGTATTATTCTTTAAATGGACACTAAAGGCAACTATTAAGTTGGCGTTGATTGTTTAAATAGCAGTCCAGAAACCTCGTAGTGTTACCTTTGTGTCAAAGAAGGACTTATTTTGAAATGAGATCACGTTTTAGTGACCCGCATCGGGTTAGCGCACTTCAATTTACCCGACTGAAGAAGCGGACCGACTCACGTCACTGTTGCCATGCACAACGTTGCCCAGCTTTACTGCGTGGTCGCCGACACTAGTAGACAGAACGAAAGCAACGGAAGCCGCAGCAGCAACAACGGCCATTTATAAATTTTCTGAAATTGGCTCCGAGATGGTAGACGTGTTTTGGTTCAACTGCGCCCGTTAAATGGCACCAACTTTTCAATGTAAGTACGCGATAATTGAATTTTTGGACCCCTCGCGCCATTCTCCATAGTAACGTCCAGTGGTTCATTTTCCTTGAATCAAACAGAAATAAAAAAGCAGCATTTTATTGCGTCTCATGATGCACAGAACGTTCTTTAGTTAGTGCAGTCAGATCGATTACTAGTGATTACTTGTAGGTGGTTCATCTGACGTCATCGGTATCATTTTGGTAATCTAATACTGCAGCGCATGTATTCTTGTGCATTTACCTTAATTTTTCGATAAGTAGGACTCTGCTGTTCATATTATTGTTGTTCTAGATGTTGTCATACATTGAGATTTCATTCTGACGTAAATTGTTATTTCACTTTATTTTACCATAAAACACCGTAGAAGCACGAGTGCAGTGCCAAACACGACAAGACGGGTTGAGTCTGCGCCCGCACTATTGTGTTTCCCTTTGGCTTTGCATCGCTTCACTGTTCTTAAACTTGGAAGAGCTCCACTATTCAGTGAGCTAATGATTTTGCCCAAATGAGGCATGCCACTAAAAAAATCAAGCAACGAACAAGGCTTTTACGTTCGCAAGAATAGTTACCGTTCCGTTTGCAGCAACAATATTTCGACGTCATTCCTAGTCAGTACCTGTTATAACATAAACCCATGACGTAACAACTGCTTCATGAACACGAGCCCACTGTCTGTATTAACAGAATATAGGTACGCAACTGAAGTTCTCTATTGCCGATGCTGCAAGTGGTCTCCACCCATGGTTGCGATCAGTGTACTAAAGAGGTGATCGGCTCAGTGGCGGTCAAATTCCGTTGCTCCTCATACCGGGATGTTAACGGCAGCGCCACGCTGCAGAGCCAGCGAATGCTTTAAACAGAGGGTGCGGCGGTGGGTTACAAGAAGCGTCGCAGGTGCGAGTGAAGTGCGAGCGGCGTGTGTGTCGAAAACGTACTTATACAAGGAGAGAGAGATAACGTGTCAAAAAAAGCCTAATAGGGTACCGAACCAACAAGAAAATATAATGGAGGGGCTCGCGATTCAGTGTCCCAAAGATTTCAACAAACACCCTGATACAAAACTAACAAACAAATCTCGTGTATAATAGGAGGGCGAAGGGAGAGGCGCTAATCGGGGCCGGGAATCCTAAGAGCGTGCGGAGGAGCTGCACGCGCAGCGGCGCCAGGCGGTCTTCTCCGCGGGCGAGGCAGCATCGCAATCAGGAGCATCGGCACGCCGAGTGCCCTGAAGGTTAGTTGCGTCGGCAAGCTATGCGGGCCGCCCGAAAAAAAATCGCGCCCTCCCTCCGCCGGACCAACGACCTCAAAGGAGCTCAATGGCATTCGACGTCCACCCCCTCCCATATTTTCCCCGCCAACATGCAAGTATAGCCAGCTGTGGCACGCGGCTGCCCAGTGCATGCTGCAGAGAAAAGAGCTGGGTACCTCGGGGCACCCTTGGCTCCCATTATGCGAACGTCGCGTCTTGCGATAGCCGCTCGTCATGAGAACCACCTCCTCCTACTCCCCTGTGGAGCGGGGGCAGAGTAACGACTTGATTGAAATGCCATCCACCTCTAGCGTATGACACTCGAGACACTCGAGGCCGTTGACTGAGACTCCTGCGCTCACGTTAAATAAACCCGCCTGTCATTACAACGTCAAACACCAAGCAACACCATTGCACATAACGTGAACCGCACTATGCATTCGTGAAGCAGCCACACAAAACATAATCGGCTGATAACCCCTTTGCGAAACTACGCTTTCCGATGCATTGTATAACTCGTATTTAGCTCAACTTTGTATACGTAGTTTATTGCAGTCAAGAGACAAGTTGTTCCTTGCAGGAAGCGATAGAGTTCATTCACAAGGTTTCCTGAAAGCACTGGTTTACAATCACCATCTCTCAAAAGGAAATACTTTTTTTCTTTTTCATAGCTGTTCTTCTACCAAGCAAAGGCAAGGTAGAGAGATAATTATAAACTGAATTGCCGTAACAATGAAAATGAATAAATGAAAATTGAATTGCCATAGGCATCATTTCTTTTAGAGTTGCGGCATGGGCGGAAAGGAAAAGACACAAGAAGGAAGGCGAGAGAAGCAAGTGTCTGCGACTTTTATTTTCTTCAAGGTACCGTAATGTGTGTGGGCAATAATTTTGTAAGACTACAAAGAGCTTCCATTCAGTCGGGTGTGACGTCTGTAAGCGTTCTTATTTGTTAGCTTCCACACTTCAAAACCACAGACGTGGTTTCGCTAAGATCCACGTTTTGTACAGACCAGCGTCATTATTATTCAATAATTTTTATATCATCATCATCATCATCAGCCTGACTACGCCCACTGCAAGGCAAAGGCCTCTCCCATGATCAACCAATCAACCCGGTGTTGTGCTTTCCGTTGCTGCTTTATACCTGCGAACTTTTTAATCTGATCGGTCTTACCCGCGACAGACCATAATTTATTCGATTTCTTTTCTTATAGTTGATAGTTGCCGACTGTCTTATCCTGGTATTCTTGTATGGAAGGCGCCCATCGGACTATTGCAGAACGCAGAATACTAGGAGTACGAGAATTAGAACGGAATCATGGAAATATCACAGAAGTCCACTTACAATTTCTTTGAGCGATATGGCCAGAACTACACCGGTGACATTGTTGCCTTGTGTTACAGCTTAAAACGCCTTTGAACAGATTTCATAGTTACGAAATGCGTGCCCCATGTCCGGTTAAAGTCTTCTTTTCTGCCTTTTCTCACCTTGCCACTCCTCAATACACATACTTTCATTTTATTTTTTTTTCTGCGAAGGCGAGAGTGGTGAGAGTGCAACAGTTCTGTACATTCAAGCCAGTGGTCGGTGCTTGCCTGTTTCATCAACATGATCAGTGATGGCAGCATCGCCGAGAAATTTCAATGGACGGGCAATGTCAATCAGGGTTCCACCCGGCTCTAGTAACAGGTCTTGTTCATCCCATTTGTTCCGCCAGATTCGTTTATATGCCGCAGCGGGTATCCTCATCCGGAAAGGTTGCAGGCCTCAAGACAAAAATTAAAAGACATAAAAGGATACAACACACGCGCATTTGTCCCGCGCTTAACCGAGGTGCTCCTTACTTTCGTTCGTGACACTGTTTTTTTCCTTGCCCAGTTTACCAAGGTTACGTGTTTAAATGATAGTTCGCACGCTTGTTCTCCGTATCCGTCACTTCGCATCCTTATAAGCCGCCGTATAGCGCACACAGGCATTCCATCAGGAAGTCCTCCTGAGCTTCTCTACCAGCTGGTGCCATCTTTTCTCAACAAAACGCTGTACGCAGTTGGTGTCGGTATCTTTCGTGACGGAGTTCATAAACCTCCGTGCACGCTGCATGCGCCGCTGTCTGAAGTGGCTGCAGATGTGCCTCGTCACCTGTGCCACAGAATGCGTGCGGTGTCCGCACGTCGTCACTGAGCGCGGCACGTGCTCGGAGCGGGGCTTTTCTCGGGGTGGGGTAGCGGTGGGATGAGCTCGCGGGCGCCGGTCACTCCGCGCTTCAAGGCCCCCTCGGGTGGAGGAATGTCCCGATTTAGCGGTCCACCGCCGACGCCTTTATTTATTTATGTACTTCTGGTTTAAGTGCTTCTTCGGTGGTTCGAGAGACGCCCCGGGGCGGCCGTTCAACGTGAAGAAGATGGAGGCGAGTAGCGCCAGACTTAGCACGCCGGCGAGAACTGGCGATGGGCTGCTCGTAGGAGAAGCCCACTCAGCGTGCGCGTTCGCCTCGCCGACACGCATCGGCGATCTCTCAAAGGAGTCGGCGCCCACCGCGTGCTGCCTCGCACGTATTATACAGCAGCGCCCGCCCGTGAGACCCTATAGCATAACGTATGACGGTGAGCTCCAACGGCCGTAACGCGGCGCGCAAACGCGTGGCAGTGCATTGCAGCTGCAGCACCTCGTTTGTAGTAATGGGTGAGCCCGAACCACAGTCCTCTAAAGCACAGTGGCGGCTGCTATTTGAGATTGACAAGATTTACTTTATCGAAACCTAGGCGAAACGAGCTGGCAGTGAGGTTCGAACAGAGAATCGCTTGACGGGCGCTCAACGAATGTTCGCACGTGCGCCTGTGTGCGATGGAAGAGGGGTGGAGAGGCTGTAACGATTCATGCGTCGGTCATTGCGCTTCATCCCACTAACGTGCTGCGCTAAAGCTCTCGTGCCTCGAATATTTAGGCTATGACACGTTAGGTGTGAAAGTAGGTGGAATAGACGCGGGTGCACCGGTGTAATGCGCATCTAATCAAAATGGCATGGAGACGGCTGTGCGCTGGAGCGAATATTATGTTGATAATGACGACTTGGCCCTCTTGAGGCGTGCTGATGCTACAGACGATTCGGCCCGGGTGGTCTCGCACATGACCGATGGCGCCCATGCTTCACTGCGTCGGGTTTATAAAAGTGCGTGTCCTGAAAAGGCCATTTCATGCGTGCTGTATTTGTTGACGCGGTGTTATCGAACTGCTGCAGGTGAAAATTTATGCATTATTCCGCTCGTAGTCGTAAATGTGGAGAAAGAGTGCTGTCTAAGGCGTGTGCATAGTCCTCAACACAGGCCTTCATGCACTCCCTCCCACACGAATCCTTTTACTTCGAACAACGGTTCTGAATATTCGTGACGTCAATGTTAACGTGCTGTGATACCAAAGAAAGAACAATAATTCAACATTTTAAAGGAAGTTTATCGAATGTTATGCAGAACCGTTAGCATGTTTATATCATGTTTTCGTTTCGTACCATGAAACCACTAATAGACTCATCGTATTGCGAAATACCCCGACGATCTGAGCATCGCGCAGTCATGCCTTCTGTAACGAGTGCACTTTATTCATATTAGAAATTAGCCCGCTCTAAAAGCGTCAGAAAAGCACCACGTGAGTGTTGAGACGTACGAGGTGAAGTCGTGTCCATGTTAGAAGCGTTTCCAACGTACGTAGCATTATCCACGTTTCCAGGGGTCATTGCCCCCGCTGGGAGAGATGCCGAGCGGCGGCAAGAAGAGACGCCGTGACCGCTTCCTGCCATTTCGCTTCAACTTCTCGGGCTCCCCCCTCGCAAGGACACGAATGCGTGGCCCAATACTTCATCTAGGCTACACATGCTGCCGGCCAATTAAGGCAAGCCAACGTTGCTTCGCGGCGTCTCATGCGCACAGAAACGCGCGCCAGCGGCCGAGCGTGTCTTCGGGAATGCGCTCGTTCTCATCCGAATGCTTCGGAGACGCACTTGGGTAGACAACCTTTGCAGGCCAGTATTACGTGTGCCTGCAGCGCAGTGCGCTCGCATGGAACAGCATACAATGGCCGCTCGAGAGGGAAGACCCATTTACTGAGCACATCCCGCCTGCGCAGAGAGCATGCATGAATTTATTAGCCGCTCGTTTTTCAGTTACAGAACAAAGGCAGGCTTTCGTAAGCTACAAAGAAGTCGCCTATCAAGTAGTTTATTCGGCATGCTGAAATAGAACGTAGTACAACCTCACATTGATCTGAACAAGCTATAGGAATGCCTTCAGAAAGTCTCTTGTATATTATCATCCTTTTGAACCTAATTGAAGATGCGGTAGAGGAAGAGTGAGCAAAATTTCAAGATTCGCACCGCCTTATTTTCTGCATCTGTGAGAATATACTCTCACAAAGAACGTAGTCTCTCTTCTATTTCATGGCCCATCTGTAAATTATATCGCAATAAAAGGTGTCTGCCCTATAGAGTATTGAGTTAGCTATTGCTCATTCCCCCGTACTCGTAAGCATTTACAACAAGGGCACTCAAGGTATTGTCGTATTAGAAAAAGGGAAGACGTGCCACCATTGAAGTACGTTACGCTTCTTTATAACGATGCACATGTAATGACGTACTTTGCTTGGAAGGGTCTCGATAAGAAGTTACACCGGGTCAATAGTTGAGCAAGAGCGAAATGAAGTTCTGGTTTTTTAGACCACACGAATGACCGTTTCTCACGGACGAACCAGTCCTTACTATGAAGTCCTCTTTCTCTACACTTTCGCACGCTACCCTTGTAAAGGTTTGGGAATTTGAATTCAAATTTATTTCTTCGCGTAAGTAGGCAGACAGGACTGAGCAGCGGAGATGGCCCGATAGAAGCTATAGATAACGCTGGCTTGACAGTTCCCTCCTCTTGTTGAACAGGCAGTGACATGACAAAGTATTCGTCACACACATACATACGACAGGATAAGAAAAAAGAAATCATACAACAAGAACATAAACGTCGCTACATTCACGATGAAAAAAAAGCCAGCGCAAAAGAATACACACAAGAGAAGGAAAACACAGGACAAGTGCTGAACTAGCAACTGACATATTTATTACAAAAGAGGAGAATAAATACAATCAGTACCACTGCGTGTGCATCCTCCAAACTGCACGCAATTGTCCCGCTTTTTCAAGTAAACTGATTTCACAGTAATGTAGAAAGATGGATGGGCCGGGGATGCAATTATCATGGTTTTTCTTGATGCGGAATGCTTCGATGATTTTCCGTGATTTTTATTCATATACCTGAAGATGTCATGCTTGTTATGGAACAAAGGTTTACAACCACAAGTGGGACAATGAGAAGACAAATGTGTGTGAAGTGGGTGTGCCCTTAATTGTATTGCAGGGTTGCCGGAGCTTCTCGATAAGGCAGGCACCAGTATGACCTATATAAATGTCCCACACAATAACGGTGTTATGTATACCACATCAATTACGCACGTGACAAACATAGTAGGATGCTTGACGATACATACTTTTTTACACGATAGAGCTGGCCGAAATTTCCGGAGCCCTCCACTACGGCGTCTCTCATAATCATATCGTGATTTTCGGACGTTAAATCCCGCATATCAATCAATTACACGATAGACCTATGAACTTCCTGTCTACAGCGGCGCATGCTCTTCGAACATTGTGTGGGCAGAGAACACTACATCAACTTCAAAGCCTTTTACAATTTTTTGAGCCTGTGTGATAATCTATGAACATAAGGAATAACTGTGAACATTTTTTGGCCTGTTACGGGGGGTTGTGCGTTGCCCAGGCTGTACAGTAGATATATTTAATTATTTTAGCAACCTGAGAGGAACGCATGACAAGGTTAAACCCGGGAATCCCGCTTCTCCTAATTGGGATAACTGCTTAGGAAAACTGGCTTCGATCCTGTGGTGGCAAGACTTGTTACGGGCAGAATTTAACGAATGAAAGGCTGTGCCGTTTTTCAAACTCTTATAATGCCCGGATGAATAGCTCGAAAGTGATTTTGTGCTTTTGGTGAAAAACACCCGGTCTGGTTCAGTATACAAACAGAGGTATAAAAATCTAATGGCATCATTGGTCGGATATTCAGTCGTGAGCAGCAAAGGCATTGTCTTTGAAAATGTTCAGTACATCATGAAATAGAAAAGTACAAACATCACTCGGCAGGGTAATTAAAAAAAAACATTCACATAACGAAAAATCTTATTAACTAGATCATGTCCCTCCTTTTTATTCCGTGGTAAACAACGGACAAAAAGATAATACTAACTACAGGCGCCACTTTCGAACTTATGCAAATACCGAATTTTTGAACATATATGGTAACTCTCTCACATCACAAAAGACAATAGAAACTGAGCAGTTCCAAGGAGGCCTCTGTTGTTATACCACATCTATTTCTAGAAGTAATTTTATTGTTGTCACCAGCTATGCATTGTTTTACTGAAGCTGAAATCTTGTCGCTAGGCATAGAATATAATAAACGTCTTCATCATCAAAACTAGCAACTGTACAGACGCCAAGGTTAAGGGCAGACAGATACTGAGTAAGGTGGCTATAGAACTAGGCATATTCTAAACGTATGGATGAATGATTTACATCATGAAGTTTAACCAACTCGTCCAGTTCTGTACGCTGTCGCTACATTGAAATGCTCTTCAAGTTTAAACAGTGACAAATTACTTGAAGCCATGTGTTTTTCGCACACAATGCGCATACCCTCGTCGCATAGCTTATAATTTTTATCTTCTATTTCGTGTTGTTATTCAGAGATATATAGAAGATAAAGTGTTCTCGTTTAGGGTAGACTGTGGTGTAAATCGCCATGGGAGCTAAGCCGTGCAGGTGTCTCGTCTTGTTTCACCCCCACGTCATTAGAGACACGCGGTATTTTGCCGATTGCCAACCGTCTCGAGGCCTGCTCAGCACCATCGAGATCACCAGGGACGCATGCCGTTGGCCAGGGCGCAAATTCCAAGCCTTTATATGCTTCGGCGCCTAACAAGCGCCGTGCAAGACATTTGCGCGCAACGTAACGCTCGTTCTCGTTGCTCTCTCGCGAACATTCGCATTCGAAAGAACAAAAGTGGCCCGGCCGCGCGTGCCGGGCGACAGTGCGGCAATTACGCAATTTGGCGGACCGTTGCACGCAACAACGCGGAAAGTGTGTATAAAAGGAAAGCGCCAGGGCCGATCTCGGAGGCATCCCGGTGAAGCCCACGCGCGCCACCCGTGACCGCATTCCGAGCACGCTTACACTGGCGACGATAGCGAGCGTGCGAAACAGGCGATCTCTGGAAGGTCAGCGCGGGAAGAGCGCGCTGGGTCACCGACGGTGCGTCTTGGTCGGCCATGAGAGGGGTTCCGAGGCTTCTTTCTTTGACTTATCCCCTCGGGAACCGACATCAGCGTGGTATGGTCCTACGCCGAATGGTATAGAGCGAATAGGGAAGAACCGCTGAAGTCAGTGCTTTTGAACGGTAAAAGTTTTTTTTTTTTTCACTTTTTGTAGCTGCTGTCGCCTTGAAGCAGATGATGTCAAGTCTTGCTCGAGACCTAGAGTGGTCCGTACTGAAAGGTTATAAATCTCTTTGTTTTGTTTGCTTTCTTTGAACAAAAATAAGAAAAAAATGCTATCTACGCGCAGTAGAAATTTGAGAATGAACGAGGGGCTGTATACATAAAGATAAAGTTGCCACCGCCTCCGGACCTGCAGAGTTCATCTCTATATAGCGGCTCTTTGAAAAATCAGGTTTCACTCGAGTGGCTCTCTTCTTTTATCTATTTTTCGTCCGCCGTCTCATCCTTTCCTTCGTAACCCCTATTCTATATACTGGAGCAGTCTTATTTCTTCGAGCAGGTTAGGTTACCCAGAAGCTATAAAGGGACCGAATTACGGGGCGCACGCCCTCGGTATTGCTGGCGTAGTGCGGGGAAGTATTGGAGTGTATTATCGCTCCCTGCCATCTTATAGGCGCCTCGGCGAGAGAGAATGATAGAGCGACAGCATGCCATTTGGTGCGAGTGCTCTGTGCATACGACGATACCAAATGATCAGAAAGCAGGGGACCCGAGCGGCTCACACTGAATACAAAAACAAGAGTATAGTCATCGTATGTCTGCTGTGTCCTATAAGATTTGTGCACAGTAGTACGGTTAGATAAAATTCCCTTTTATATTTCCTGAAATGGCTCCGTCGTATTACCTGCCCTTTGGAAGCATCGATTTGTGTCGCCACATTTCGCTCTTCAGTCCCATATGGCAGAGCTCTCGTGATGTTTATTGCGAGTTTGTGGAATTACGAGTTGGGTTTCATAGTAGAGAAGAAGAGTTCTAGCGGCCCAATTTCTCGCTCTTCGAGGACGTGTACTTATAACATACTCATTTCAAAGGATGAACAAGCTGTATATGTGATGCCTTTCATTCATTTTTATATCTCTTAACTGAACAGAAAAGTGACACTGTGTGAATACATGATACTTCAGTCAAAATTCAGGGGTGGAATGCATACAGTGATACTATCGTAGGCGTTTTCATCCCATTTGATAACCACATCGTTTCTATATAAAGTAAAAGAATTCGGGTTACGTTATACTAGTGCAGCTCATTACCGGAGGAAAAGAATGGAAGTTGAACGGTACCACTACCACATCGATTATTGTCCTAAAACACGTCGAGTCTAAAAGATGAAGTCAATAATAATTGCGGTGTAATAATTACGCCCCCAAACCACCATATGATTATGAGAGACGCCGTAGTGGAGGGCTCCGGAAATTTCGACCACCTGGGGTTCTTTCACCCGCACCCAAATCTAAGTACACGGGCATCGGGCATTTTCGCCTCCATCAAAAATGTTGTCGGCGCGCCCAGGATTTGATTCCATGGCTTACCGACCAGCAGCCGAATGCCTTAATCACTAGACCGCCCAGGCGGGTAAAAGAAAAAGCCATCATGCCATGATTGTGAATTGCACATTATTAGAAAGACTGGCACGTTCACAGGAAACAAAGCGACAAGAAAGCGCTGGTCCCATTCAAAGTTGTCCGCCTCCACCGTTAAACCAACGTAGAGTTACAGCCAACCAACAAGCAGCGTCTGGGCATGAAACCTGCCAGCCCTATTTTGTCTGCTGCCTCAAGTATACGCTATATAAGGCCCACCTATAGGGAGCATGGTGTAAGAATATACAGGGGCTGACACTCTCCCCGCAATGCGCTGAAAAGTGCAATGCGCGCGCGTCCAGATATTGTTGGGCTGCTATCAGTTATATTGCAGCTTCATCAGTGCCTTCCTAGATGGCGCTACGACAAGCGGGGTTAGCTATCTCGGCAGAAACAGGCCCGCTGCTGATTGCGAGCATATTTTGGCATGCGTGACCACGCTGTTTTGAAGCCAGGCTTTTTTCTTCACGAATGGTTAATGCTATTCGATCGATGAAGGCGAGAGGTTCCCAAATTGCTGACAGGTTTCCAAAATGGGTACAACGTTGTTTGTATCGAACTTCCACTCTAGCTATCATACTTGTGCGGAGTGTGTGCCTCTCTTGCACCTGCCGTACGACAGTGATTTTTAACATAATTATCTGAATTCGCATCATAACATTTAGCCCTGAACAACAGCATTGCTTTAGCCTGCTGTATATGAAATACTTAACTGTTTTTAAAATTTATAAATTTTGCGGAACGACTGCATTGCTGTGGTGTGCCTGATATGAAACACGTTTCAAATATTTATTTATATCGCGTTCACATGAAACAAGCGCAGCTATGCTTCAACAATATCCTATGTAAATGGTCGCAGCGTTACGCATGAAGTACGTTTCTGATACAGTAACGATGCTCTTTTAATAGAGGGGTAGTAATTATTACAGGGGAGGCGAAAAGACTGTAGGTCCATGTGCTGAGATTTGGGTCCACGTTAGTAAATTCCAGGTGTTCGAAATTTCTGGAGTCCTCCACTATACGGCGTCTCTCGTAATCATATGTGGTGGTTTGGGACGTTAAAGCCGCAATATCAATCAATCAATCAATCAATCAATCAATCAATCAATCAATCAATCAATCAATCAATCAATCAGACATTCAATCAATCAACCAATTATTATATATTACAGGAGGTTTTCACGTTGAAACCACGATTTGATTATGAGGGATGCTATAGAGGAGGAATCTTGTGATGAATGCTGAACATAAGGGCCTGTTTTTAACAAGTTTCCACATTTCAGCACGTGCCAGTTTCTTGCATTCATTCCACACAGGGAAATGTTTCTATGGAAGAATAGCACGCTGGCGAATCTTTTTCTAAATTACTTCTCTTTCAATCGAAAAACGCTGGGAACCGACGGAAATACAAGCGTGCGAGCGGAACTTAGCTTTGAGTACTGCCGGATCAATCCGTGTTGACGACGTTCACACTCTGCACACTGTATCTTTATGTTAATGAATCCTTAAACCTGGCAAAGTTCTATCTTTTAATCTGGAACAATAAATTTTCTTCACCCTTTCAGAGTTAGACACATCGGTGGAAACAAAAACGTTGGGTAGGCTGAAGAACTTCAATGCGTGAGCACCGCTTCGGTTCGATGGCCGGGGCGCGCGGCGCCATCTGAAGGCTCGCAGCACAGCGTGGCCGCGAGACCAAACAATATCCGACTGCTGAGGCGCTCTCAGTGTCAACACCTGATTATTCTTACACCACGATAGGGAGGATGTACTGACGTCATTTCGACCGCAATTTTGTAGTACAGAAAACACAGTGAAAGGCGCGCTTTTCCTTAATCTGCTCGTCTTCAAGAAAGCTCGAATCTGCGAATTGTACATCGAAATGGTGCGTGACGACGTCACGTGAATACCCCCTATAAGGCTGCGCTGGCAGAATACCCAAAACGCTTCCCAACGCATATGTATCATGATGTATATGTAACAAATGTACGCGATTGTATCGTGCACAATCATATCAGCATGCTTGTAGTAATTCACACTCGCGAACGATACGTCATCGTATTGCAGAACGAGCTGATAAAAATACACTTATGCCCCGCTGCCGCGGTCTAGTGGCTAAAGTACTCGGCTGCTGACCCGCAGGTCGCGGGTTCGAATGCCGGATGCGAAGGCTGCGTTTCCGATGGAGGCGGAAATGTTGCAGGCCCGTGGGCTCAGATTTTGGTGCACGTTAAAGAACCCCAGGTGGTCGAAATTTCCGGATCCCTACACTACAGCGTCTATCATAATCAAATGGTGGTTTTTGGATGTTAAACCCCACAAATCAATCATCAAAAATATACTTATGAATTTTCCCTAGAGAATACATGATCAGTTCTGATAGAAAACTTTTAGAGGCCTTCCATGTTCCGCAGATAATCTGTGTCGCCATAATGTTTAGCTGTACATTTGGAGTGGTGCACTTTGTATCTTGTCACTGGTCAGAGCAATGGCTATGTACGTCATGAGTGGCGCGTGCCCATTAAAGTTGCATTACGAAGCAAGAAACTTTCTTTCCTTTGCTTGCACTTCCAAATGTGACATTTTTCTCGAATCATATAGATATGAATCGCCTGATAAAAGTTAGTAGACACTCTTAGAGATAACACAAGGCGTGGTGGGGAGAAGGCTCGATAAAATGTTTCCATATTGAGAGATGGAATGAAAATTTAGTGACATAATTCTTCGCAGTGAATTTTTGAGGTTCAAAAACGAAAACATCTTTCATGGGCGTCTTCGTTGTTGCTTGATCACTAATGGCTCAGTTGACAGTACTTCCATTTTATTCATGTGCCATGGGATTATTTTAGGCACCATTGATTTGACGATATAAAGGCTCACGTAGCTTTCGCATTATTCTCGACAACACCGTTACAAATTTCGGCATCCTAACTTTTCTAGGTGACAGAGAACACCGAGATATTTTACCTAACTTGGAACATTAGCACTTATTGAGCCAGACAATTTACCTTTTTGTGTGCACTTACAAAAGTAATATGGAATGTGTTGTGTGCATGATGTATATTATGGGCGTCACTTTGAAAAAGTGGCGCTCGTGATTTAATGAATTTACGAGAGCTCACTATGATTAAGCTGCATGTGGGCCCACCCTCTGATCACTTGAATTCTCTCGTACGCAATTATTCACCAGTGCATTGTATACATGTCGACCTATCACCATAGGTACAATTTAGTAGAAATAGAAAAACTCGCTACCATATACAGCTTACAATGCGCCTACAAGCAATTAGGACATTTTAGGTCCCTAGATAAGGTTCTTAGTTATGCCCTCATCATCGACAACAGCAAAGGTTTGCTTGTGGCAATAACTCGCAAGAACACGTATTTTGCTGCGGTAAGTTTGAGTGCATTCTAGGCACTTTCGTACTCTCGACGCTGCTGCAGCTACATCGTACTGCCACAGTGCTGACAGCACATGCGGCACATGGACTCAGATGATATGGCCTGAAAAATTGGTTGTTGCTCATAATTTTCCGCGCCAACCAATTAGTCTCGGTGCACCGCTAGATTTTGTCATTGCTCTCAGTTTGCTATTTTTTAGCAGCGAAAAAGACATCCTGCGGCGACAGTGTCTATAGCTGCTTCGACAATGAGGGTGAGGAATTGTAGAACTAGAAAGGTGGTCACAGTTTTCGCGAAACCAAAACTTTACCAATAAATGCTTGCGTGCACACAAATGGCAGCTACTGGGCATTTGTATAGGAAGTATTAGCACATGCGATGCAAACGTTTAGTAATCTTGAATTGCTTTGCAAATTCCTTTCACTATACGTTGAGCGTGCCTTATGGCATTCTACTACCGGCCGTCTACACTTGACATTCATAAGTCTCAATAGGGTACCGTTGAGATACTTACTTTCAATAGCACATATCAGAAATAGGAGAAAGAGCCGAGAATATAAAAGTCATGCCGTCCCATGTTTCTGCTCAAAGGTATGCAGTTGTTGAATATGCATGCATATTGAATATGGTAATTCGGTAAACAGTGTTATACTTTGCAAAATGTTTCACTTACAGCGATGTCAATGATGAAATTAATATTCACTAGGCTCGAATTAACAATTGTGCGGACAGATTGCATCACTTCTAACGTAATAGAAACCGCATAAAATTGATCTGAATGAGGCAAGCAAAACGAATTACCGAGTTTTCAGTGATATGTTCGCCAGCAACACGACACCGTTTGAATTTATACTATATAGAAAAAAGCTCATACAGTGGGCTCATATAAAAACATTGTGCTTTCCAAATCATTCGTTGCTTCATTGGTATCATGTTACTGCGCAACATCAATTATATATGTTAGCAATAGACGTTGTAGTTCTCGAGCAAGAGTTGAACTTAGTCACCATTAAAATAGTTAAGTCAATGAACATAGTGTTTGTGTATTCCAACTTCTATCTAAATTTGGCCATCATGGCCAAAACAGAAATATTGAAATTGCGTTTGGTCGAAGAGCGCATTGAGCCCCTGTAGATGAATGTTGCTTAGTAGAAAAAGCTGCTCGCTGACTGTTGTGCTCAAACATAAATATTCTTGCTAGACGAAGATGTCAAACTAAATAAGGGATGTGCGTGCAGCAATGCACCAGCGCTTCACACAATTTGCTATCCTGCACTCAGGGCTGTATTTAAAACTGAATTACGCCCATAATCGTGAATCAGGAAAACATCGTGGATTCACAGATAACCATCAGCACATAGAGATTTGGGTGTTTCCGTATATGGGGTGACCTCAAATCGGAGTACCTGCACTTGCGCTCTATTTTTTGTTCCACATATTTGAACATGGAAAATGGCTGGAGATCACTGTTGCTGTAGCGTCACTGGTACTGTGTACAGGTTGCACGCGAAAGAACGCAAACTTTATGTATACTTAGCATAGTGCTTCTTTTGCGGATCAGGTGCTACGAAGCCATGGCACAGTAGCCCCATCTCCTGATAGCCGTATCTCATATATCCTTGCCAGCCTATCTACGGTTTACGAAGAAAACGGCCTGCCCTTATAAGCGTAGACCAATTGCCCCACCGCAGTGGTCCAGTGGCTAAGGTACTCGGCTGCTGACCCGCAGGTCGCGGGATCGAATCCCGGCTTCGGCGGCTGCATTTCCGATGGAGGCGGAAATGTTGTAGGCCCGTGTGCTCAGATTTGGGTGGACGTTAAAGGACCCCGGGTGGTCGAAATTTCCGGAGCCCTCCACTATGGTGTCTCTCATAATCATATGGTGGTTTTGGGACGTTAAAGCCCACATATCAATCATCAACTGCGGACCGATATGTCCAGGACGTTCGAACCGCGCAAATAATACGGGAACCTGGTATATGACAGAACCTGCTTACCGACGTCCACTTACCTCATCAATATTGCGCCAGTACGAACGCTCCCCTCTTTACGCAACGGTATCTTAAGGCAACGTCCTTCTATAAGAAGGCATCCCATGCGACAGTGGCCGACTGCACGGGAGTTGCAGCCAGCGTGTGTCATGAAGGAAGATCTATCTATCAAACGCCAGCAGCGTATAGCCTGCGTCGGTACTCCTACACTTATATACAATAGCGTAATAAAGCAGCCGTCAGTTAGCGTAAGAAGGAAGACACGCTGCACAACAAACTTCTAGCTGACTCCGTTGGTGGGTATCTAGCTAAACGTACGAAAGTTTGGTATGGAGACGGGACCAACCGCTATAGGGGCACCGTCGCCGACGGTGGGGCATCGGAGTCACCGCGACGCTACAATTTTACGACATGCACCGGAGCTGTGAAACGATGTTAAATGCAGCCGTGAAGGTTGAATAAGTCTTCAGAGTGATGTTAGCTTCAAGTAAAGTTGCGAAAGCTCTAATACAGTGAAATTTTGCGTCATATGAGGACAATGAAGCTAGAAATTCGACGGCGTGCTGTTTCCACTGCCATATATGCTAGCGCTATCAAAGCATGCTTGTGGTTTTTCCCGGAACATCCACTGAACATTTGTGTAAATCCAAAGTTCTTCAACAACTCTGCTGGTTTTTAACGCTACGCGGAAGTGCAGTGTATGCAACTTTTGACAGCACATGTCCAATATTCCAGGCTATATATAGAATCGATGTTTCTATATACGAAGACATATATCTTAAAATAGTCTCGGACTTATTAAAACAAGGGTCACTTTGAATGAATCGGTACTTTTATTCAGTAAGTGATGAGGATCAAGCAATACTTGATATGACATTTGCATCGTTTTAGCGTTTTGTTTTTTGTTATTTTTATCACTACGGTGCTGTGGCACGTACCAAGTTCGCTTGACCATGCAGTGTAGTTTCTCGGTTTTTAGTGTTCCGTGTAGCTTACTCACGCAGTGTTTTCCCTGCCCTTCTTTATTGTTTTTACTGTTTTTAGGCATTAACATGCGACGCAAAATGTTATTTTCTCGTGCTCAAGACGCATTTATATCGAAAATTAACTTTTCACGCTTTTACAACTTACGCAAAAGTTGTACAGCAATGTGGTGCAACCTCTTTTACGCCGCCGTCACTCTATCAAGCTTCTATATGGTAGCGCTGATGTCTCTGCTGCATGCAACAGACGTGTGCGTGGATTTTTGCAAGCTATGGGGAGCTGAATGTACCTCCACCTGCTCGGCATATCATCTCTACACTTTGGGTCATCACAATGCCTGTATAAATGAAAATGGTGTGCATTTCACTCATCAGGCTTCCGTTATTACCTACTGGTATAGAACGAGGGGGAGGTGGCTGGTATTCTCACCTTCATTAAATGCGTCATTATTCATTGCAGTTATGTCAAGAATGCCCATGCACAGTCCAATGCAGCCTCAACAGTATCGAGCTCACTGATGGTTCCCGTCGACGCTTTTAGGCGGGCACGCACTATACAAATACGTCGTGAGACCATGGAAAATCCTCGGCACAGCGTCGGCAAAAGTTTCGGCACGTCGTGCGGTGACTTCACAACAACACCTCTGATCAGCCACTCGTCCACGCGAACTCTTATCGAAGTGCTTTTCGCACACGTGCACATTCGGTGAAACAAATGTGGAATGTGAAACCAGCAGTTTCTTGTCGCGGTATTGCGACATGCTTTCACTTATCCCACCGATCACTGGAGGCAGCGAGAAATCGGAGACTTTTCCGTCATTTTTTTTAACTGTTCGACAAGCAGGTGTCGAACAGGTATACGGTATCTTTGCCGATATTCAGGCACAGCACACTAGGCACAATAGTAATAATATTGTGAAAAAAAAATGGCCCGGTATCTGCATGTTTCACTGCAAATGTCGTCGAAACACTATAGTCTTGCGTCTGGAGAGAGTGAACAAAACGTTTATTTGATGTTCTGCGCGAGAAAATCGGTGAATTATGTTCTGGAAGCGCTGCATTAGAGAGTTTTGATTCGTGCAGCGAAGGCGAACAAGCCCATGGAGGCACGTTAGACACGATTGCTATCAGGCAGTTATCTTCGAAAACGAAGGAAGGCGTGCACGCCCACGGAAAAAGATGCGCACCTGTCTCGGAGGTGATAAAGTGTAGAACGCAAAGCGACGGGTAGGTGCCACCACCACGTCGTTTCAGCAAAGCGTTGGAAACACTGGCCTTTTTCAGCATCGCGTTGCACTGTCAGCGCAGCGTGATCAACGCTATGGTCCTTAGAATTACTTATGGGCGCATTCTCTAGTACAAAGACACACATACAAAATATTGACGTGTTGTTATGGTGCCTCAGATATGCGCAATAATTGCTTTTTGATTGACAGTCGCACAAGTATGAACGCTTAAACTTGAGCGATATTGGTGGGCGCTACGGATGTGTTTGACCGTTTGGGGTATCGCTTGGTGCCGTTTGGGTATAGTCACGGCGGACACACAAACAAATGTACAGAGAGACAGGCCAAAATTTTGGCGTCGAAGGTCCCCTAAAAGACTATGAGACAAAGATGGAACGTGAGGACCGTCGTAGGCGATAGCACGCCACGATATTATGTATTGACCCCATATTTCGGCACCAGCAGCCAGCTTCCCTCCGGTCTGCCCGATACTTTACGCGGTGATTCAGCGCCGCCCCATGGCCTCCACTCGCAGCACACGAAGCTCTCCATAGAGTTACGGCGAAGCTTCACGACCAGTAAAAACATTGAATGGCCCTTGTACTACTTCTATGAGTATTTGCCTTGCTGTCGAAATTGGATCTGATAGCAGATTTCTGAAATATGAAAAAAAAGAAAGTGCCTATACTATGACGTGTTACTCTGCTTTTATATAGCAAAACTTCATAACTGAAAATTGAAAAGCAAAACAAAACAGAAAAAAACCTTTAGATTTGTAATGCGAGATGTAACTTTCCAACACTACTTTGTTTTCTTTTCATCACCTAGATGAAAGTTTGCCTTTTCTTCTTTTTCTTCTTGACATCTATGGCTATGTTCTGGTCTTCCTGCTAGGCTATTACAAATACAATTCCTTTATTGCGTTGTATGCTCCAAACATTTTCTTAAATGATGTATTGTGAACACGAAGCAGAGGTTTCTCATTCAAACGCACTTTCGTACATATAAACACAACGCAAACTATAAACAGTATGTTCACGCAATGCTGAAATATTGCTGTATGTACCATGCATGCGAACAATAGAAACAATTGCGATATTCACGCAATTTTGATTTCGAAGTTGAGTATGCACAGCACTCACGCATCAGTATATAGCAAAATTCCACATTTCGTCAGGCATGTTACTATTTCTTTGTGTGGCTCTTTGTGGCCACAAACACGTGGAATATTAGAAACATCAATAGGTGTCAGTTTGAATCGCCGAAGTGGTCTACAGCTCGGGCGCGAGTAGTAGTAGTAGTAGTCGTAGTAGTAGTAATGTAGTAGTAGTAACTGTAGTAAGCAACTTTATTGAAGTCTAGGCCCCGCACAAAATTTAGTGCAATTGTCTGTGCACATTGTGCGTCGTTTATATCAGGTTTTGCGCCTGCTGAGAAACTGGTGTATCCTCCGTGGTGCCTGACACTTCCACAAGTACGTCTTTCAATTCCAGGAATACAGAAACAATCTATTTTGCCTTCGTCAGCCCTAAAACAATTGAGCTTCCACCTCCTGCACGAAATGTACAATAACCCCATGCGCATATACACCGATGGTTCAACCACAGCATCTGGTTCTGGCGGTGTGGTGGTGATTCCAGCTGGAGGAATCACTTTGCGAATCAAGCTGTCACACGTCACAACGTCTATGGCGGCAGAACTTGCTGCTTTGCGTGGCGCCCTAGAGTACATCAAATCCCAGAGACCGAGTAAATGGGCTGTGTTTTCCGACTCGAAACCGGCCCTACAGAGCATGCAGTCAGTTCTTTGACGAGGTTGCCATGAACAGTTAACTTACGAGGTTGTCAAGCTTCTTCACCACGTCACAGAAACAGGCGACGAGGTCAATTTTTAGTGGCTACCTGGCCATTGTGTGATCAGTAGCAATGATTCCGCAGACAACGCGGCTCACGCATCGCACCAAGAAGAGCACACTCTTCCGATTCTGTTGTCAAGGACAGACGCTGCAAAGCAACTTCGTCACCTGGCACGTAGTCTGTGTCTGCTGGAGTGGAACACCCCAAGCATAAGACATACGAGACTCTACCAAATAAACTCTCGACTGGAACTTCGACCTCCATCCGGACTTCGTCGACGTGAAGCTTCGCTTCTTTGTCGCCTCTGGTAGGGGGTTGCCTTCACAAAAGCATATACAACCCTCATCTGATTGACCGACAATGCGAAATGCGACGTCTGCTGCACTGAAGAAGACATCGACCATCTGATATGCCGTTGCTCTCAATTTGCCTCTGAAAGACAGAAGCTTTCGGACGCATTGAGACGGACGATCGGCCACTCTCTATGCAGATGCTACTGGAAAACTGTCCTCGCCTTTCGTCGGCTCAAAAAGCAGTCAAAGCCTTCTTGTGATTTTCAAGGACTACAGGCCTATGTGAATATCTTTAACTTTTGTGTAGTGCCACCGTTGCATACGCGTCAGCCCATTGACTGACAATCCTTTTTTATCTCTTTCTCTTTCCTCTCTTTCTCTCATCTTTATGCCCCTTTCCCATTCCCTTAGCGTAGGGTAGCAAACCGGGAATGTGTCTGATTAACCTCCCTGCCTTCTCTCTTGTTGTTCTTGTCCTCCTCCTCCCCTCACCAAGCTTCACTGCAGAGTTTGGTTAATCACCGTAAGTTATAAGGTGCCGTCTGGGGACAATTTTACAACTGACCATAGGTCATGGAAGTTAGGTTTGCTGTAAAAGCAAAACGGCCGTAGGCAAAGGACCACTTTGAAGCTGATGTGACGAGCGCCTCTCAGCTCATAGGCGCGTTTCTACACCTCTCAGCGAAGAGGCGCACTGACGTTGTTAGTTGTGTTTCTCTTCCACCTCGAGGAGAAGATTGCACATCTTTCTCTTGTAAACTTCGACCATTTTCATGCTACGCGGGCGCTGCATAATTTGCAAGTATTATCGTTACCGAGAAATATATACACCGAAATTAATTGTTGGCAATGCCAAAACATGGATAGGTGCCCTGCAAGTGGGCAAGCTTAGCCTACATACAAGGCAGACCAGAAAGCCTCTGGAAATCTTCTTAGACGTTTAGAAGACGATTGAGTTCGAATAAGTTTGAATTATCATTTGTTTGGCTTATTCTACTCGCTCCGTTATTGGCAACTTATACCGCGAGTATATTGGGTTAATTTTTTGTGCATTAAATCCTGTACTGTCTAGCGTTAGAATTATGCAGAATTTCTTGCGTGAGCTGATGGCCTTCTGCTATATTTCACCTGCAGTTCTTTTACCTGGCCCTGGCCCTGGTGGTTCTGCTGGCGGTGGCTCAGAGCGGTGTCATGGCTCAGAACGAGCAGCTGCTGATGCCCTGGAACCAGTACCGGGCATCGCCACTGCTCGACGCCCTGCGCGGGTGGATCAGACGGCCCAGCTTCACTTTCACACGACCAAACTTCCTGCCGGCACTCAGCGCTAACGCCATCAGGCTGCGACCAGGAATCCAGCAGGTACGCAGCAGGTTGTAAAGTTATGGCGGGGAGAGGGGGGGTCTAACGTTTTCATGCATGAAAGCAATGCAAGCGTAACTTAGCATAATATAGGTGAATTGGTAGCTACATCACCACTACGTTTCATCGGCTACATATTTATTGAGTATATATTGATTGTAATAGTTCGGTACGTATATTTTGTTCAAATCTCAAACCACGCTTAGCGCCAATGACATTTTTAGGTATTAGTAGCCGTTTGAATGCAAGCATTCAGTGTGGCTCAAGAAAGACAACTGAGAAGTGCTGCAGTTCAGCAGCTCATACCAATTACCTCAGCGTATACCGTACCAATCAAGTAGAATTATTGAGCATAGGTACCGTGCGACATGATATAGGCAAACGAACCTTCCAGTCACATAAAGAAAAACTTACCAGTAGTGCAGTGATCCACTGCCTCGGCTGCGATTTGGTCCATTATTGTTCGTTTCACCTTGTACAGCTTAGGCCGCACCGAGCTGCAAAGCTGTCTTAAAAAACATTTTACGCTGTAAAATATTGATGCTTTGGAGGGAAAACAGCATAGATCTACAAAAAAGCTTGAAGGTAGCATAAGAAGCCTTAGGTACGTGCTAAAGTATATCACTTAGCGGGATTTTATGGCGCAAATAAGTTACATAAATATGGTGTAATATTAGATGAGTTGACAAGAAAAACATTGTCGAGTGTATGTAAGAAATACCATCTACTAGCACCAATGAAGACCTATTTTCATACAAGATTTATTTTCTTGACGAGAATTTGAATGAATACATGTGATAACAACATCAGGTTTCATGTGCTATAGCATATAAAATTCCATGCTGATAATGACTGGTATCATTTATTGCACGACGAAATTGTGAGGGTAGGCTTAAGAAACTACTGAGCCTGCAGTCACACAACTAATGTTCAATCCTGTATGCATCGGAAAAAGCTTAAAGGCTTGGAACGTGAAGAGAGAGAGGTCGAATTTATCAATTTCCAGCAGATTGTGGGCTGGCCTCTCATCTAGGAGCAAACATAGAAACCGTGTCTCCCGGCAGCTTTTTTGGCCTGCTGGATCGCCCAAAGTTGCCCAAAGATGGAACGTGAGGACCGTCGTAAAACTTTTCGGGCGACACCCGTTATTTTTGTTTTCTTCTTGGATCTTGTGATGGAGATTCAGTATCCCTGTAGCGAACTATTCACAACATGTAGTAGCTGTTGCACAATGGTGTCACTCACAGCGAGAACGTTGGCATGCAGGTTCTGCGCCCCATGCTTCAGAGGCCGGCAATTCAGAGCATGATCCGGCCAGCTCTCAACCTCCGACCGGTCATCGCCACTGGAATCGCCAACCTTGGAAGCCTCATTCGGCGGCCTTTCCTAAACTTGGAAGAATGACATACGCGTAGCCCGGGCATTCGCGTTCAAAAGCGTCGTGTATTCTTCAGCATATTGTGAGGTAAGAGTGAACAACTTTCCGGCATGATCGAATGAATCGAATTGATTGAATAGAATTGAATGAATCAAAAAAGGAGCTTGGTCAGCCAAATCACTGCATGCATAGTAATGCCTCTTAGCCCTCGTAAGACCACGAACAATCGGCATGGGTCGTCGTTAAAGGGCTCAATAAATATAAGCATTTTCACGAAGGATCTACTCTAGAGTTTACTTCAAAATATTAAAGAAAGTCAGATTTTTGTCCTCGACGTTCAGTTATTGTGGGAATTATTCTCTACTAATCACGCGCGTCTTTATCTTCATTGCTTAATCATATGGTGGTTTTGGGACGTTAAACCCCACAAATCAATCATTTATCTTCATTGCTAACACCGTAAAAATTCCTCACTACGCTAGTGCAAAATTTTTCAACAAATAATATCAAAGATAAAAGAATCTGAGGGGTTCGTTGATTTGGGGACACATATACAGCGGCAAACTGCGGATCTCGCAAAAGAGAACAGCATATTTTAATTACATTTACTTTGAATATTCACAACGCAGTCTTCGTCCGCTAGAGTTCAGTCCACAGCGGCTTCGAAAGCACATTACCAGCTGCAGTGACTATCAAGGTGTATTTTGCGCTGATAACATGCGCGAAATGCCGAAAATCATAGCCGCGTGACAGCTCAGGTGGATTTGTGTCTCTTGGGTCCGTGTACGCATCAGCTCGAGTTTTTCACGATAATCTCAGTGGCTAGGGCGTCTTCGGGCCAGCTGCACATTGCTGTGTGTTCGTACCCATGGATGTTTGCCGCTTATTTTACGTCACTACATGCTAAGACTGAAGTTTAGAATAAAGTGGCAAGCTGACGGAGACAACTGCAGAGTATCGGGAATGAAGGACACACGCAGCAAACCCAGTTTTCAGCAGTTGACGTCTGTCGCACTAAAGCTAAAGGAAAGAGAAGTATGTAGCAGAAATACAAAAGTGCTAAAAAGGCATCGCTTTCCTTCAACTTCAAAGCTGCTCTACCTGGTGGCAATACGTTTCTCGTTCAGCAAAGGGAGGAGCAGACCGACACAAAATAAGCTTTCATCTAACACCAGTGTAGATTTAGTGAATCCTTGTCAACAAAGCTTTTGCGGAAAAATTTTACATAACATTGTGTATGAAAATTCGACGCGCGCCAAACAAACCACCATAGACATCATCTATATCTGCACCGGCTTTATTCTCCACTGAATTGTGTGCGTCACTGATTTTTTGTTATTAAATACGCGTTTTTTATGTTTATGGACGTATAGGAAGACGCTGTTTTGCACAGTAAAATGAGTCGTAGTGCCTCAAGTGACAAATCTGCCGCGTAGTGGGCCTGCTTCATTTTGTTCCTCGCTGCTCGTGCAAGAGCAACGTTCCTAGAAATGTTGACGAAGCCGCCCGCAAGGTAAAGGGATCGAATCGGTTCGCCATATTAATCGCTAAAGAAACCAGTCAGCCCCCACTATAGCGCTAGCGCAAATGGCCACCTGTTCGTGTCGCACTCTAGAAAGTGTGGAGGGTATCGCAGGAGTAAAAAGGCCAGGTTTCCCTTCACAGTGTTCTTCTACTCTTGCAAAGATTTAGATAGGGTAAAATTCAATTTTACTCACTATGAAAAGAGAGAGTGAAACTGCTTTCTACTCCACTTTTCTCTGAGAAAGTGAGATGTCCATATATTCTTCAGGCATGATAGAGTAAAACGCGGTTGTACTCCTGCTCTTGATTACATTTAGATGTGTCGGCACACCGCGAGTGATTAGCACTACCTAATAACCACACATATATGCAGTAAAACGTACTCCATTTGTATATTGAGGCGTTAGAGATGATTAACAAAAAGAACAGCGTTTGCAGTGCGTGCGAGTGAATTTCAACGCACTGGAAGGCGCTTTGAACTCTTAGTATCCGCGTTTTTAGCTTCGGATCTGTTTAGTGAAATAAACGAATGCTATCTTATTCAATCGATCACGATCGAAACTTCACGCGAATGGCTACGACATTCTTCTTTTATTATTATTCATGTTTTCGCTACGGCCATTGCACACGGAAGATGCTGCCGTAACCCTAACGTATACGGTACGGCTACAGTGAAATATTGCGGCCTTAGTCGACGTTAAAAAGAATGTGAACAAGAATGAACGAAAATATGTCGAAGGGGGTGAAGAGAAACGAAATTGTGTAGCGTGCTCTTCAGAAGCTAGATGTTTTGTATGCATGCAGAAGTGACTTACCACTTAGCGAGTCAGGGCAAGTGACGTTCATATAATCGGTTGCGCTAATCTTTTTTTTTTATACTGCAGAAAACGTGCTTGCTCTCGCGAAGCACACAAAAATCATTAAACATGATAGATACAGTCCGGCAGGTTTTGAGAAGAGCCGAGGCACCGAAATGTGCACTTCCAAACAAATAAATGCAGTGAGGTGACAAATATTATTTATGACATAAAACATCATACGCTTATATGCCATATTTCAGTGTGGTGTAGTTGTTACCGTGTCTGTACGCAATGTGGAGTGCATTTATAGGTCAAGGGTTCGGGTCTCATTCGGTCATATTTTAACCTTTTTTTCTTTTACTTTATTTTTGTCGTAGTGCTCGTATTTAGCAGTCTTTACGATGCACGCGTGAGGGAATAAGTAAAAAATAATTAAAAACACCAATTTCGGCCCAAGTCCTGCTATTTTTTTTTGTGTGTGTGAAGTGTACTGCTACTCTATTCGGTGGGGTCATGCTACTCTGCTTCGGGCAGCATTATATTTCTCTGTTGAGGGGGAGTGCTTCGACCCGTTCGGAGAAAATTACTACTCTGCCTCAACAAGATGTGATTTACTCCGGAAAAGAGAGTAAAATGTGCGACAAGAGCGTACTTTCCCAAAGAGAGTGCCCAGCACTCTTTCAGTTTTTCAGTGTCACTAGCGTAAACAGGCCACGTATAATTCTCGCCGGGACGTGGGCAGGGCCCAAGTATATCACTTCCGGCTTCGTTTTTTTTTTTGCCGCAAGTGACATCACGCGAAATGTAACGGTGTTCAAGCGACTATGACAGTGTAAAAGGCGTCATCACAGTGTAACAGGTTTGAACTATGCTGCTTGCCTTCGATGAAAGTGTTTCATTCCGCGAAGGAAATACCTCAGTTGTGTATTCCCCTCCCGACTACGTGTTTCGGTGGCGATTGCAAATAAGACGTCCTCAAGTAGATTGAGCATGACACCGTTAACGGACAATGAGCAACGGAGGTGAAAACAAAGTTAAGTAAGGGGACGTGACGTCCTTGGCAGAGAACGAGAAGCATCGAACGAGGTCACGCCGGGTGGTTTCCCCCGGTGGTTGCGCCGAGGAGAAAAGCCTTGTATGCCGAGACTTCCCGAACATTCACACGTCATGGTTCCTGGTGTGTAGCTGCGCTTCGGTGCGCACCATGACGACAGAGTTACGCTAGTGAGTCAGTCGAATGCATTTGGACCTGCCTGCCTACTTGCCTGAGACGCGATGGTACAATAATAAATTTATGGTGTACGTGTACAAAGGAGTAAGAAAGACTGTTTCCCTGTCAACAAAACCGGGCCCACCACGGTGGTCTATAATGGCTAAGGTACTCGGCTGCTGACCCGCAGGTCACGGGAACGTTCCGACTGCTGTTTTTTCAGTGGAGGTGAAAACGCTGTAGGGCCGTGTGCTTAGATTTGCGTGCATGTTAAAGAACCCCAGGTGGTCGAAATTTCCAGTGTCCTCCACTACGGCGTCTCTCATAATCATATGGTAGTTTTGGGACGTTAAAGCCCACATATCAATCAATCATCAACAACGGAAATTGTGCTACGTACTAATTACAATCGGAACATTTTCACCTTCTTTAAAGTAGAGTATGCAAAGAGATCAAAAGAGTAAAACAAAAGTGTGAACTATATACGACGCCTTTTGAGTTCCGGAGCCCGTGCAAAAACTAAGTGCGCGGTACAAGAAAACACGTGCCAACATTACACTGCTTCACCAGAGGCTTAAGTATTTCATTTTCCGTGATGGTGGGATGGGGGAGGAGGAGGTGCCTTATCAAGCTTATCTGCACACTTAGTGTGGCGCACAACATACACCCGCCATTTTCGCTATCGAAATAAGGATATTTGTGCTGGCAAGGCTCTTTTCAACAGGGTTCTACACTAGTCTGAAACAAAATGTAGTAGGTAAATATTTGTACTGGTAAGGTATGCGATGGCTACATAAGGGGGGGGGGAGAAACTTTTTTTTTACTGAATGCTATGTGTTTGATTCCTTTCTTTGTTGCACCCCCACCCACCCCTTCCAAGAGTGGGCCGCATTGCTAATGCATGAAAATAATGGTGCCCAGTTCTAGAAGACTGATCTGAAAAACTAGTATTTGTCGTCGAGTGTTTAGTGAAAAATGTACTTAGAGAAGAGTCATTTGATAAAGTACCCAATTGATTTGATAACGCGTCACCTCCTTCACACAGGTTCCGCTGGTTTGGAGCCCCACTTCACGCCTCATCGAGCTCGAAGCAACCTCAAGTGGTGCAACAAGTTGTGAAAGCATCTTTGCGTCGCCGCCTGTTGCTGTTTTACCTTCGTCATCGCAGCGCATATGTACAGTTTTGTGATCATTGGGAGTGCCACTGGACGGGCCTCAAAGCGTAGTTGCCTGTTTTGTAGCACTTTTTTTTCTTTTTTTTGTTACACCACGCCACTCACACTCAAGCGCTTATTTACACAAACGGCGGGACCACAGTTCACCGGCCTTTTCTCTCAGATAACAGTCACACCACTAATTTATTTCTTGAAAAAAATAAAAGAGCATATATAGATACAGATGTATTGGGACTCACTGTGTTCGCATGTCTCAAGTTACTACAAGAATAAACACAACTACGACAGCGCGAAAACGAATGCTGCCACTACTTGTCTGACCCAAAAATTATCACAGCTTGAAAAACAATACATTGAACGTCGGAATATATACCATAAGTAGGAAGGACATGCTGGCTGAGCTAATGAGCGTAGGCGCCTGCATTTCTAATGCACACGGTTTGAAACATTGAGCAGCAGTAACAGGCTTGCTCTTAAGACGAATATTAAAATGTACCTACACTGCTTTAAAAACATTGTCTTGTTATCTGGATGACTCATAAGTTGATGAAAAGTTTTCGTGTCGAATTAGCACAACAATGTGGGCACTACTTTCTGGCTAACCTTCTGTATGATTCACTCAAACAAGCACAGCATCATTAGTAAAAAGCGAGTGCCATTATAGTGTAGGTAAAAGGCCTTATTTTAATATTAAGGGGTCCACAGAAAAAAACTTGCTTATGCATCGGAAGTGCCTACGTGGTATCATTCCTCTGCGAGCTCCTCACGCGTATGTTCTAATTCACTCCGACACAACCAGCTTTTCGCAAACTGGCGATTCATTGTTTCAAAAGGCGCCAAGCCTGATCATCTAGAAGCAGGCCACTATTATGTCCCAGCACCTGTGTTGGCTTCAAGTATATTTGTTGTCATGTGTTAATTAAGTCAGCCTTTGTTGCTAATTCGTCAGAACGTTCAACACTTTGTGAAGCGACATCAATGGTTTTTCAAGAAAAGTTACTTATTGGGCAGCTGCAGGCGAAAATTCTCCTCTAAAAAGAAGTGACATGGCGCAGCTTAAGTCTGTAGTCACCCAGCTTGAAACAGCATGCCGGATAACGTGCGGTCAATATTTTACGTGCTTTGCAATGCCCGATGGTATCTGTGTCTTGAAGACCCTACACAAACCAGGAGTGGAGTGGCTGCACACTATTGAAAGTGAATAGGAATCACCGGTCTAGCAAGGGTTGTGGCTTGCGACGTCTAACCCTTACCCACCTTTTGATTTTCGTTACATTTTCATGTGTACACATGCACACGTACACACAAACACGCACGAACCTACATAACAGAAGGTCAGAACGCTCCGACTCTCCCCCCCCCCCCTAAAAAATATTTCTGGTCAGGGCTGTGCCTGGAATTAACACTTTAGGGAGGTGGTGACAAACTGACCCTCCAATCGATGATGTGCTGGCAACATTAGAGATATCTACGTGAAATAACGAACTCAACGGTGAAAAAGTTAAGCAAAATAGCTCGAAAACAGTTTGAAAATTGAAAATAGACCAATGGAAAAAGAAGGCGAAAACACGAAGCTCTGGCCAAGTATCTCTATGCCCCATCAGCTAGCGTTCGGCGTCGTATATACGATGCCAATGGTCATGAAATGGTGCTTTTATCTTGCCAGACCAATACCGGAATGGGCACACGTAATCACGTGCTCACGTAACGATCTCAACTGCGCTAAGAATAAAGCACAACTTGAGCGCCCAGCTGGGACAAAGGGTAGCCCTACATTAAGCCAGGGGGGCAACGTAACCTGCACGAGGCCACTGACTCTTGCATGCGAGACTCCGCCCAGTCCGGATCTCTCCGACGCAAACCACTTTCTCCTCGCAGATAGAAGAGTGCCGCGCGTATGCACGGAAGAACAAAGCACATCCTTTACGGAGAGGAAACCCTTTCTCGCTTTTGGCGTGCGTGCACTTCTCGTCACGAAAGCGGCCGCGCGGACCACGGGCATGCCGAATGGGGAAACCGGTTCAAGGGCGATCAGCGCCGTAACAGCTGATCTTCTTTGCGTCAGCTCCAGCCAAGCGCGGCCCTTTAACGCCTCCTCCCTGACCACCGGCCGTCTCGCGTTTCAAGACAAGCTTCACGGCCATTCTGAAGAACCTGATCACGGTTCTCGAATGGGAAACCTAACCTCGACGTGGGAATGGCGAACTAGGAATAGATCACAGCGACAATTTGCGCACCACTCGGCAAAGAGAGAAGCGCGAGGGCACTTCTCGAACGAAGATCTGGAAAAACGTGGCAGGTCGTGACTACTCTACGGACATTGTTCGCAAATGGTTATCATTGCTCACTCTTTACAGACGGGCCCGAAACACTAGGTGGTCGCTCGTGTTTTATGCTGCTAAACTTAGCGGAGGACATCAGCGACGCGTGGTGGAGCGTATATTTATCTTCGGATACGCACAGTTTTCTTACAAGGCCCACACTTAACAAACCATTTTTTTACCCATGTTATGAACCATGCAGATTGTATTTAAGCCTGTTTTTATGAAGATCTTGGTACAGATAGTTACGATGGCTAAAATATGAGCTACCATTTAACTATACAATCTAACCCGCTTATAACAATATGGTTTTAACAAAGCAATATATCAGTCATGACAATTAGAAGCTGCTGCTCCGTCAACCTTAATACATATATTTTATGGTGAATCGATCCTCTAACGACAATGTTTCCAGAGCGCATTAGTGTTTATAACAATTGTTTAAACTGTTGTTTGTCCGTTCTGAAAGGTAATGCAACGTTTAATCTTTGAAAATAAAAAGAAAATGAGAAATTCGAGCTGCTTAACCCCCACCCACATACCCAATGTCCACCAGCTCTCCTTCAAAATTTTAGTAAGCTGCACCTTTGAGCGTTTCAACAATGCGGCAAAGCTAACTTTGCCAATCCATTTTGGTATGGCAGCGGTGTGCCGTAGTCCTTTCGGAAATGCAATTTGAAGAAAAAGTTGAAACTTCCAAGAGCTTCAGCGTTCCATACTAAAAATGTCGTAATACAGTGGCTCTAGCTATCAGTCGTCCCCGAAATAGTCTGAACTTTCAAGCGTTTTTGAAAAATCACCCCCTTCGTGATCCTAAACATTGACGTCTGTTGGCATATCCCACCTTATGTTGCAGTGTTCTCACGGCAGACTGCAGGTACGCCAATATTCCGTGATATTCATTCTTAGCAAATTTCAGATGGAACAATAAAATTTTCATGGCACTTGACTATTGTTATAACTGGTTCGAGTATACTACTTAATATTGGGCTCGGTGAATGGCTGTTTCATGCATAGGCAGTGTTTAGCCGCCTGTATACAAGCCCTCACCTGCTTTTTCGCCATTCACGTAGAATATTTGTGGTTTTAGAATCCAAATATTGCGATGTTCGTTCCTAAAGCTTTGTTATGACCCCGTTACACTACGTTCAGCCCAAACCACACCTACGATGTTTGAGAAACTTCGAGGTAGATCAATTTTTTTTACATTACGCCTACTTCGTGAACATTGCAGATTTTTTTTGAACCAAAGTTGCTGCTAGCGATAACGCTAGAATATTCGATGGTAGGAGTATAAATGCCAACATGCTTTTCCGCTTGTCAGTTGATCGACGGCCGACCCTCTGTTTGCCGCTATCAGTGCCAGTATCTCGCTGTAATCTTAGTTTCCTTTTACGTGGCCACAGGTTCGGCCGAATAACTAGATTATTCTTCAAAGGCGGACTATATGCACGCCTTCGTTCACGTCACGACCCCGTGACAATATTGAAGACTCTTTTAGGCTACATCACACGATTACATCTAACGCGGAAGCAGGAATAGCAGCTCATACATTGTAACTGAAATTTCAAAAACATTGTTTCACACCAACGCTTTTCAGTTTTCACTTCTTGATGGTAGTCAGCGCTTTTCAATAAGATTTATTAGGCTCCTTCTACGTTATGCAAGCCTCAAAAGCAGTGGTTACAATTTCAGGAGATCTTGGGCATTGACCAGTGTGATAAACTGACGTGAAAGGCATGAAAGTTGGCTGGGGGTCCGAACGGGCAGTTGACCCCTCCCCCTCTCTTACAAACTCCTGCAAACAAAACTTTGACTCCCCCCCCCCCCGCGCAATATAAAATCCTGCCGACGCTCATCATGAAATCTTTAATACAGACCCGCCAATGATCGAGATTTACAGTCGTTATTGAGTTTAGAGGCTCCACCGACTGCCCTGGTTTCCTCGCTACCAGACAGGTGGCCCAAGATATCGTCTTTCAGAAGAGCTCCTACCGGAGAGAACCAAACTCAAGTTCTGAAGAGGAATACAAGAGACTGAATTGCATCTGTACAGTTTAAGAGTTGGTTCCAGATCTGCTCTCTTGAGCATCGGCTTGCGTTTTTGTCCCCTCAAAGTCCCAAGAGTCCAGCTCTAGGGAAACCGGGGACGACTTCTTCCAATCAGCTGGCGGGTCTCATCTGTCACTCTGTTGGCACCTCCCCCAATACATACACACACCACACGCACTTGTAATGTAATATTCTCGCGAAGTCATCTCTTCACGGAAAACATGCCTCCATCATGTAGGACGCGACGAGTGCGTCTTCTGGGAGCTCGATGACCAGCCGCGGTGTCGACTGGGAGCCAAAGGCCCGGTTCTCCCCTCGCCCCAGAGCGTGGGTCTGGGAAGCTGGCGCGGATGCGTGCCCAGGCATCTTGTCAGCCGGTGACACATAGCCGCAGTCGGAGCCCTCACTTTCGCGTATTTGGGCGCTCGGCGTCGTGGACATCATTGGGGCACGAAGGCTCGAAGAGTCGCATTTCCCGCAGCAGTGACAATGGGGTGCTTTTGAGCCGTGTTCAAACTCTCGCGCAAAACTGCAGAGCTCGCCCTCGCGCTTTTCTTCTTGCTTCAAAGTGCACGGGGCTGCCTGCTTTGTTAGGCTCCGGCGCCCCGCAGCGAAGGGAGGCCCGGCGATCCTAACAGCGTGCATCGTAACTACTCGGCTATCCAGGCGCACTTTAAAATCATAACAGCCTTGTATAGTTAGTATACAAAGGGTTTGGTAAGAAAACTGAGGGTGAGGAGGAGAAAACAGAGGAGGAGAAAGTGTGAAGCATAGCACACAAAACAAGAGGAAGGAATAGAAAGCGATGAAAACAAAAATGAGAAAGACAGGAAGTGACGAATCAAAGAAAACAATAACAAATATATGCAGCAATTATATGCAGAGAAAGAAAGAGAAGGAAGAAAGAAGATAGAATGAGCGAGAAATAGAAAGATATATAAATATAGAGAAAGAAAATGAACAGAGACAAAAGACTCATAAGAAAAATAGAGAAAAAAAAGAAGATAAAGGAACATAAAAATGAATAAAAAGAAGAACGCCTAGCTCCAAACTTTTTTTAGGCTCGGCATCATGCAAGGACTAGTGCAAAATTGACTTCATATCTTTTTTTTATTGGTGGAGGTACTATACTTTTTCTGGCATTGTTGACTTCATAGCGTAGCTGTTTGATTTACCACGTTCTTTCGAGTGGAAAAGAAAAAAGGAGAAAGAAGAACAAGGCGTTCAGTTGCGAGCCACTGTGTAGACAATTGCTATATAAATGAAAAATGTTTATTACAGTGCTCTTAGCCCAAAAATGGCAAGACATAATAACTGACATCTCGTGAATTCTCTGAAATTTCGTGTGATTTGTGCGTGCCTAAACAAAGTGCTATAGCCCAGTTTGGTTCGTTCGTGAATTGACTGCAACAATCAACAATTTTGACACACGTGCAGCAGAAGACTGTTTTCTTATACATATAGCGACAACTGATAAAAAACGGAGGCTGCCACTTCGGCTCTGCACTGCTATTGTGAAACGTGTACCAACTCTGAAACACGTTTTAGGGTAGCCTGAACCGTTATGTTATCTGACATCTTGATCCGAGTGGCATATCACGTTTGGCTCTAATATAAAACAGGCTAGAAATCTTTGTCGATGGTAAGTTTTTATCGGTACATTCCATTTTACAGACCGGGAAGCCTGAAAATCCCATTGGAATATTTAAAAGCATGTTGTATGCAACTTCTAAGATAATTACTGAACGACAGTGTGGTGCTGCGGCAAGAGCTTCGATAACAGAAAAACATGTGTGCCTGTTGACGTCACACAACCTGGATTTGTATTACCCAAAGTTTGCTTCAAATTTTGCGTCACAGGCCGCCATGGGGGGTTTGCTAGAGCAGAACAGCTGGTTTGAACAGTTCATTTGAATAGTTCTGTTGAACATTTGGATGTGACATCGTATCGAATGTTTGAAAACAACATAAGTGAGGGGGAACGTATTTTACTATTTTTATTTTGATGAAAGTGGATTAAATTACCAGGACGTGAGTGTAATTCAGTGCCATGGCAGCCGCATTAAGATTAGGGCGAAGAACAAAAGTACCAGCGCACTTTAGTTAAGGCTTACGTTAAAAAAAAAGTTACATTGGCTGAGAATTAATGGACTGTCCCCATCTATATGACGAGTTTAAAAGTATATCGTGGTTTTAGCACATAAAGTTTCAGAACTAAGGAAAGAGGAATAAAATCTCATTCTTCTTGTACGCTGTTCATACTGTTTTGGCCAATTTTACTTTAGTTACCAGTGTTGAGGATTAAATTGTGGAAACCACTCCCTGTGACAAGAAACACTGGCGTCAAAAAAGGCTCAATTTTGTAAAAGAAAGAAAAGAAATAACAAAAAAAGACGCAATCCAACGCCGGCTCACTCAACGAGCTTCATGAGGTAATAAATATTTTTTCGGCACCAAACATGGCCCTGTCGCCGGAGGAGATTGCCTTCTTTGACCTTGCGCCATTCCTGGAAGACAACGTCCCCGAATAGCACCAATATAAGCATTAGTAGCACTGATGTAACCGACACAAATTCGCAAAAGAAGCAAGAAAAAGGTTTTCTTCGGGGCTGCACTGGGTGGGGCGCCGTTGAAAAATTACGCCTGACCCCGCTCTCATTGTGCGCATAAAACGTGTACCCGAAAAAAAAAAGCAAAGTGAACTGACGAACAATCTTAGTGGGCGGGCTTAAATTTTCACTCTTCACGTTAATTATTTTTCTCATCATCTCTAAGAGCACATCCTCACGGTCGGCCACCAGTGAGAGCTGATGATCGCCTCAACAGTGCAGCGGCGCGCCACGTTTCTTCACCCTTGGGTTTTTTCCGCGAACGCCCGTGGGGGGAGGAAACGACAAATGGGCCAACCGCACAACCAATTCTCCGCCCCCCACATTTTTTTATTTGCTTTCTTTTATTTTCCAGGAGAGCTCTCGCAAGCTGGCAGTGTTGCTTAGCAAGCGCGTGACGATGCGAAACTGCCATCTTACTCGGGGAACGGAAAGGAGATGCGATAGCTGTGCAGCAATTGAGTGCCCATGTGCGCGGTAATGCAGATAATGCATGTTTAAATAATTCCCCTCTTCAAAGAAGAATAACAAAACAATACGTGCGAGGAAACACAGCGAAAAGAAGGACTTTTACGAGTGCCTTCTTTTTGTTCTCTCGTGATTCGTGGGGCTTTCCGCGGCGGAACGGCCGATATACAAGTAAAAACACGCTACAGCCGGTAAAGGCTCCTGGTAAAAATTAGACGACCACATACTTAAAAAAATGAGTTCAGCAAAAAGACTTACAATGTGTTTGGTTTCTTCCTCACAAAAAGAAGTAGCTACCTTCTTGGCCATTTAGCGTCGTTGTGAGCGGGGCTTGATGATGATTTTTGGTGCTCTGTTGCACAAGGGTCATTTTATGACCAAAAAGTGCCAGTTATTATGGATAAATGGCTTGTCGCTATGGCTTGTCATTATGGATAAATTAATATTAATAATAGTTGATGAAACTTTATGTCGCAAAACAGAAATATATCATTATGGGCGAAGCCGTGTAGTGAAGGGTGCCAAAAATGTTTACCCTCTCGTGTTTTTTAACATGCATTTTAATCTAAGCGAAACAAGCCTCTGGCATTTCACCTCAATCGAAATGTGGCCACCGCGGCCGGGATTCAATCCCGCGACCTTCGGGTCAGCTGTCGAGCTGTATGCTTCTAGAAAACCACAGCGGGAATGGTAATTATGATGATAATTGCTAGGGTCTTACACTCCAGCAACAGAATAAGAATATGAGATAAGGCGTAGCAGAGGACTGCGGAACTTTTGACCACCTACAGGGTTCTTTACCATGCGCCTAAAACGAGCTACACGGGTGTTTTGTGCTTTTCGATTCCACCGAGATTGCGACAGCCGGGGCCGGCGCTTGAACTCGTGACCTCAAGCTTGGCATCGTAACACCCTACGTGCTAAGCTACGACGTCGGGTTGTGGCGGGTTGATTGGTTGGTTGGTTGGTTCGTTGGTTGGTTGGTTCCTCAACACCTTAGCGCAACACACCTAGGGGGATAGGCCATGAATTGGACGGTGCCTTGCTTTTTAAACTAACTCACTTCTTGAAAGGGAGGGTTGGAGGAATTAGGCAAAAAAGGTAATAATATAAAAGTGTTATATTTCTAAATCATAAAAAGCCTTAAAAAGAAAAACTTAATAAACACACACAAAGAAATTCTATACATAAAACATCTGAATTTGTCTATGTTTAGCATTCCATTCTTTTAGATTCTCGTAAGAAATGTGTAACAGTGGTAAGTAAGTTAGGATCCTAATATTATTTGTTTTCTTTAGGCGCAGGGAAGAAGTACGTGGCAAAGCCATTTCAGGTGTGAAAATTTCACGAGATTCTTCAACAGGCAAGTTTTAACGCGGTAGTGTGAAAGAGCTCGCATCTCAGAAATTACTGTGCCGGCGTCAACATCTGATGATGATGATGATGATGATGATGATGATGATGATGATCCTTGACACTCTGGCGCACACCCACGAAGGGGGATCGGCCAAGAACCGGGCGGCAGGATCTTAACTAAAAGGCTAATGGTTTTTCAAAGAAAACGTAATTGTTCTCGGGAGGAAAAAAAATCGTCGTCGTTCATGAGCAAAACACTTAACTAGATAAAAATAAATATGAAAAACATAGAAAAAGTGTGATTCAAGTGGGAATTGAGACCAGGCCGTCGGCGTAGCAAGCAGTTCTACCCAGAGCCACGTTACTGCATGGAACGGCTTTAGAAAAAAAATACAGAAAAAAACAATGCGAATGTCATTTATTGGGAAGAATCCCTTAACTCAGGTTGTATGGCAGAAGCGTGCAGCCAAGCCAAGTGCTGAGTGACCTGAATCACACAACACGTGAAATATTCCCTTAAAAAGTTGTCAGACATTAAATTATCATCGTCAGCCAAAGGGTCAGCAAGGTTAGCAGCTGTGCAGGTTCCCGTGTTACCTCACGGACGTGTTGTGGGTACTCCGGCGTTTCGCAAAAGGAAGAAAAGGAGGAATAATAGCGTAGTTGACATCTTATGACTGTATTTGCAGGGGGCATTCTAGGGTAGTTCTAAGCAACCAAATGTTACACGCACAGATGTTCGTCTTCTTGCGACATGTTTCAGGTGTGAAGCGAGGAAAGGATCGAGGCCACCGATTGAGAAGGCGTGTGAAGGGGGCTTGATTACGCCATCACGTTCTACTTTTGACACAAATGTCAAGTGTTTTCAGCATTGTTAAGCAATGACAGTGCGAAAGAATGTGCACTGAACGCGATTCCTAAAGAAAGCATGTCAATACAGCAAAATGTCCGTGATGGAGCCGCAGTTCTTCCCCTATATATTGCCTAAATTTTATATTCTCTACTTATCATTAGTAATTATTTGAGTTTAACACATTAAATTCATTCTATGATGGTGAGAAACGGCAATATGAGCAAAAAAACGAGAATGTGGCTTCATCATTGTGATCAGACATTTTTACCTAGAGAAAAGAAAAAGAAGAAAAAGTAACGATCCTAAGCAATAAGGGGGAAAAGTCCCAGTTAGGACGATAGGACGTGATGTAGTTTGGTACAATGACTGTCGTTGTGATAACTTCCGACAGTAGCTGCTTGACTCGATAGCGACACATATAGAATGAAACATATACTCGGCCAAACGCAAACGCATGTCGGTGCGTAACATCAATAAAAAAATAACGCAACTTTGCTTCAAATAATGCAACTATTCAGGTAAACGGGCGCATGCAAACACCATCACCTTTTGTTAGAATCTTCGTTCACACGAAAGATGGCGTATACTTCGCCGTTCATGCACATGTTCGCAAAATACGTAAAAAGGGAAGATTTATAAAATTACCCTTGGCTTACTGTATGCGAGAAAAAAAAAGAATGGTTCCCGCTTCAATGCTCTTACTTATTCACCCGAACTTTACCTTCTCCTACAATGTGTGATAGTGTAAAGTGACAACATGCCACTTTAAATTGTCAACATGTCACTGTGGTCGTGTGATTTGTTGTGCCGCACGTCTCTTTGAATCCCCAAGACGTGAAGGGCGTGAGCAATCCTGCCTTGTTTCCATATAACGATAAAATATAGTTTTGGTTGCATCGCAGTTGTAACGTCTTTATTTGGCAGACACCAAAGTATATGTAGGCTGCTTGCCTATGACGTAACAGAAAAGATGGTGAAGTACGCTTGACACGTGCTTGCACCGCACATTTTATCAGTTTATTTGTTATGTTGTTAACATATAGGAAAAGCTATAATATAGCTTTTCTTGCGTTCGCTTTGATTAGTTTCTCTCGTTATTAACAATTTCATTGTTGTAAACATAACCACAGAGCAGTATCAGGGATGCGAAGGTAACAAATAACATACGAAGATAACTTGTACTAATACACTTACACTAGAGAAGGAAACATGGGGTTTACAAAAACTGAGCAAATCTCAGCGCTAATAAAATTACAGTTGAACACCTTCACAACGAACGTCTCTGCCATTAAATAGGTGGTACGACATTTTGCGAACCGGCTGCTTCGCCAACATTTCAGTGCATGAAAATTAAAACGAAGTGACCTGTTCTTCTATAACGAAAAAATTCTCAATAGCGGGAACGAATTTGTCACGGAATCGTCAGCGAGTCGTGACGGCATCCTCATCTTCGCCGAACAGACACCTGGCGCACTGTCGACAGGCGTCCACTCTGTTTCAACTGCGGTGGTGTAGGCCACTTAGCCCGTTATTGCTGACACCACGCCGATCCATTTCGCCCTCTCAGGCCACGGGTTGACAGTCGACTTGCCGACGACTACGTATCACGCCGTGGCGACATCGGTTCTCAAGAACCTACAGGCCACTACAATGCTCACCATAGAAAAGTAACATAAAAAACCGAAAACCGGTGACAGAGTGTGGGTTTGGACACCCGTACAAAAACGTGGACTGTCCGAGAAGCTGCTAAGGCGATATTTCGGACCATACCGAGTCTCGTGCCACCTTATAGACTTCATGCACCTAAGAGGTCGTCTCCGACAGTCCCCACTGCCTGAGGCGTCGCCAGCATTGGCCTGAACTTGTGCATGTAGTGCGTAGAAAGACATATGTGAGTGACTGACTGTACGTAAAAAAAAATACAGTGGTTCTGAATCAGCATAGGGGTGATGCTCCTATAAAAAGAGGCAAGTGACACGTGTGTATATGAAAAAAAAAAGAACGACGATGGGAATGTTTTATAGATTCCAGGTCTCTCTACCGCATAGCCTATCGGAAGCTCGGTTTATTTGGGTCCCCGGGCATGCTGGAATTGTACTGAATGAAATCGCTGATTCGCTCGCTTCGGCATCTTTAAATATCCTGGTGGTGCTAGTAGCTCCACAATTTTCTTTTATTTCTGCCGAACGACTCAAACGTCTGTTAATCTTGAAAATCAACGAAACATCGCTCCTACAATCTGAAGAATTTCGGCACTTGCAATTCACATGGAACACCGCAAAATGCCTTTCCCGTCAATGTGAGGTGACCCTCAGAAGCTTTTGCTGTACAGTTCCTCGGTTAAATTTTTATCTCCACAAATCAGGATTTTTATTAACTAAGCTATGTGCAGTTTGCAATGAACCAGAAACAATAGATTACCTTCTTTTGACGTGCCGCTGCTTCGCCTCACTGCGCCGAATAATTATTGAGAGACCAATTGGTATGCTCAGATTGCCAGTTAATGCATCCGCCCTATTATCGTTTGGAGCCAGTCAGTTGGGTGCGGGTCACAGTGCTAGTCTGTCAGCGCTACACAAATTTATTCAGGGAACCGGAAGGATACGCTGCTAGTGGTACTGCCAGATATATCCAATTCTTTTGCCCCCTTCCTCATTCTCGGTAATTTGTTTTATGTATTCTGGTTTATCTAATTCTTCTGCACTTTTCACGTTTTTTTTCAAAGAAACATTATTATTTTTTTATCTAATTTCTTTCTTTTATTTTAGCAAGCGTTGTACAAAAAATATCTATTATAAGGTACAAAGTGGCCAATCCCCCTTGTGGGTATGAGCCAAGAACTCCTAGGCGACAAGACAAGACAAGATTCCAGCTAGTGGGACAGGGGTTTTTTTGTGACGACAACGAAGCAGGCGCCTTGCTGTCCAGGTTATCCTTGTGTTCTTCCTTTGCTTCGATCATGGTAAGTGCGTATATACCACAACACCTCGCATGCACTAAAGGCATTGTGCGTGGGGTTGACGCACAACTAAGCCCTGCGGAGACGCTCGAGAAGAAGTCGGTGGCAGGTGTGGTAGCAGTTTACCGGCGCAATAGACTTGTTGACAACAAACGACATCCCACAGAGTCAGTGATTGTGACTTTTGCAGGTACGTCGTGTCCATCAGAAATTAAAGCACGGCCATTAGTATTTCGAGTAGATCAGTTACCGTCCCGCCCAATGCAATGTCAGAACTGCTGGAGGTTTGGACATAGCTCTCGTGACTGCAATTCGGAGGGTCGATGTCGTAAATGGGGTGAACGCCACTCAGATCAAGGTTGCAAGGCCCAAGATGACTTGTGTTGCTCGTGCGGTGGACGTCATGCAGCTGATTTCGCAGAGTGCCCAATGCGCCATGAAGAAGTACAAATACTAGAAATCCTAGACAAAAGGAGATGCTCTAGAAAGGAAGCCATTACAGCTGTTAAGGAGAGAGCCCATGGCTATGCTGGCGTTACAGCACGTCATTCATGTCAGGATACTAATATCGCGCAGGCAGTTGAGGTTGCGGTAGGAAGAACTATGGCTACAGTTATGGACCAATTGATCACTAGCATCTCCGAATGCATTGCACAAGTTTTCAGCAATCAAATTAATAAACTGCTATTTCCAACTGCTTTGGGTAATCCTGAGCACAATAAAATACCGACTACCAGTGATGCTACTGCAGTATGTAATGATGAGCTGAATAATGTGGATATCATCCAGGGCTCCTCATAGTGCATAACGAACGTTGAACGAGATCAAGTGTTAGACTTGAGTGTGTCTACTGATGTCGAGCTTGATGCTCGGGCACAGAAACGCATCCGGTCCCCATTGAACCACGACGTCTCAAGTTCCCTTCCGTCAAATCCCGAAAAGACGCTGTCTTGTAAACTACTTAGAGAAAGTATTTTGGAGAAAGCTATCTCCGCAACAATTCTTACACCAAAATAGCGTCCCTAAGAGCTCTGCAGTGGAATTGTCGTTCTCAATTTGCTGCTCTTACTGATTTACATTTCCTGTGTGATAAACTAAATCCCCATTTAATCTTACTTCAAAAATCTTGTATTGCTCCTGATACTAATATTCATTTTAAAAATTACCGTTTGTTCAGACTAGACCGCCCTACGAGAGGTGGTGGAATAGTGACAATGATTTTGAACAAAATTTGCCACAAAGCCAAACTGATGTTAACGTTCCTCTCTCCGGCATACGAAAGATTAGTTGTAGACCTAACTCTCCCGAGCGGGCAGGTTTTGTCAGTAGTAAATGCTTACTTTCCTTCAGGCGTACATGACAGTCAGCCATTAGATACCTTAATAACCACGCGTAGAGGAAACTTTTTACTAGCAGGTGATTTCAACTCCCACCTTGTCACATGTGGAGTAAAAACTGATAAGTGTGGCAGTCGGTTGTGGCATTGGGCCCAAGATAATCATTTTTCATGTCAGAATTCGGGAAGCCCAACATACGTATGCAGTCATACTTCTTCAGCGCTAGATTTAACTTTTACAAGCTCCAACCTTAATGTTTCATCTTGGTCAGTCGTTGATTGCGCAACAAACAGCGACCACTTACTGATTACTTTCGAAATTGAAAGTAAGATAGCCTCATCAATCTCTATTACTCATACGCATATTAACTACTCAAAATTTAAGGATTCCTTCCTTTCTTCACTGTCTTTGATGTCGGATAATAGCTCGATGACAAAGGCTCGGAGCTTATATTCTTTATTAAAGAATTCCCGAGAGAAATCTGAATTCATGGTGTCGTCAGCGAATCATAACTCGAATTCTCCTTGGTGGAATGACGATTGCTCGAGGGACTATAGACGCAGAAAAGCAGCATGGAAAAAGCTTTTGTACTATCAGTGCCCTCAAAATTGGAAAGACTGCCAGTTCATTGTAGGTGTTTTTAAACGTACAGTTGCCAAGACAAAAGAAGATTACGAAAGGCGGAAGTTCGATTTATCTTTCTAGATCCAAGAATAAAAAAGCGTTATTTAAATTCCTACGTAGAAAGAAAATGATTCCACAATCAATAAATACATACTCTATCACTTTGTCGGATGAAGAAACAAAAGCTTCATTAGCAGTGATTGGTAAGGGATTAGAGCAACGTTTTTCCAGCCAACTATCACCACCTCCTTCACCGGCGCGAAGGGACGAGGACTTCACAGACGATTCCAGACATGAATTATCGCAAGTGTTAGCTAACTTGCCATCAGCGGCTCCGGGCTCTGACAGTGTTACATCGTTCATGTTGAATCTGATGCATAAAGAATGCCAAGAATACCTATTGGATATAATCAACTATTATTTAAGTACGGCATGGCTCCCGTTTGAGTGGAAACTGGCAAAGGTAATACTAATACTGAAAGCTCCGGGTAAAGGATACGTTTTGGATAACATTAGGCCCATTGCGTTAACCTCAAACTTTGTAAAGGTAATTGAGAGAATCCTGAACGTTCGGATAACAAATTTCATCAATGAGAGAGAAATTCTGAATCCTTCCCAAATTGGCTTCAGATCCGGATTCTCCATATGGCAGGCCCATATAGACCTTGAAAGTCGCATAAAATTAGCTAAGCGGGAATGAAAATATGCTGCGCTCGTCACTCTCGATATAGCAAAAGCGTACGACAGCGTTGAGCATATAGTGCTAATCAACCAGCTGCACAACCTTAACTTCCCAAACTATATACAATCACGGATAGCAGAATTTTTACGCAATAGAACGTTTTATTGTTACAAAAACGGCATCTCGTCTTCTAAATATGTGCAAACAAGAGGTGTCCCACAAGGGGCCGTCCTTTCCCCGGTGTTGTTCAATATCTTGATGAGCTCTGTACCTCAGCACCAGGACGTTCACACTTATGTATATGCGGACGACATCGCATTCTTTTCAGCAGCAGAGGACATTCATAGGCTATTTAAAATATTACAGACATACCTATCGGCCATAGAAATGTGGCTTGATAGCTTACATCTGCATTTAAATGTCAAGAAATGTTCTGTCTTAACATTTCCACTCAAAGACCCTTTTCACATTTCGCTCTCCTATCACCTGGATCATATTCCTGAAGTAGTGAATGTGAAATATCTGGGGGTGACCTATGACCAATCAATGTCTTGGAAGACACACATTGAAAATATTGTGGCAAAAGGAGGTCGTGCGATGGGAATATTAAGCAAAATTAGTAATAGTCGCTTAGGTATGCGGAGAAATACTCTTATCTCAGTGTATTGTATGTACATTCACCCGGTGCTTGAGTTTGGGTGTGTGTTATACGCGGGGGCACCTGCCTACAAGATACATCCTCTGGTAGTCATAGAGAGACAAGCCTTGAGACTATGCTTATGTCTCCCCAAATTTGTTTCAATCAAGATCTTGTATCTTGAAGCTAGGGTTCCCTCACTTGCGACCCGTTTTAAATTGTTAGCTACACAGGCATTTCTTAGGCTCTATGAATCGCCGGTAAGACGCTTAGAAACAGTTTTTATTGACCGTCCTGACTTGTTTTTTGGACAATACTGGCCGAGATCTCGTATACAACAAATTTTGGTTATACAGCGCTTTCTAGATAATTTAGATGTTCAAATTGATGCTGTTCCTTTATTCAATACCAATAACAGTGCTATTAAATTACAGTTTGATGATATATTTCCGAAAAATTCAAAATTGATGCCACTCAGTTTTTTAGAAGCTATGTTAGGAGATCATCTGGAACATACGCCAATACAAGCAGTCATAGCAACTGATGCGTCGCAAAGGGAAGAAAAATGTGGAATTGGTATTTTTTCTCCTGCCCTAGACTGGTCCTTTTCGCTTCGCCTTCTCGATTATGTGCCCATATTTGAAGCGGAACTTTTTGCGATAATTTTAGCTATCCGTAACTGCTTCAGTAAGAACCGCAATCCATGTGAGTAACTGCTTCAGTAAGAACCGCAATAATTTTTACAGATTCCCTATCAGTATGTGCCTCCCTTACTGCAGATGAGAACTCGCATGCTCAGAACGCTTTCAAAGCATTAGTTCTCTCGCATCTCAATCTGATCAAACTGGTCTGGGTTCCTGGACATAATGGCATTTATATGAATGAAATGGCAGATGAGTTGGCCAAGTCATCTTTAAATGGGACTGGTTATTGATGTATTACCGGCATCGAAATTCTTGATAGGCGCTAGATTAAGAAGGAAACTACTGTTAGAGGAATTTCTTACACCTTTACTAACAGCCGCACCGGAATTCATGTACTTGTTATACCATTGGAATAATAAAATATGTCAAACGCGAGGAACGGAAGTCGCAATCACTAGACTGCGCTGTCAAATTCCACAACTGAATTTATATTTACACAGAGCTGGTCTGGCAGCCTCCCCTCATTGTCCTGTTTGTGGAGTAAATGAGTCAACTGAACATTATCTCATTTATTGTAATAGATTCTCTGCCTTACGTAAAAACACTTTAGGAGCCGTTTGCCACCTTCTCGGAATAGATTTAAATGCGGAAAATGTGCTTTCTTTCGGGGCTTTGTGTCTAGGCCACAGCGACGGGAAGATGGTTGACGCATTGCAGGAGTTCGTCAAAAGTTCAAAGAGGTTTAAGTGTTGAAGTCATTGTTCGGTAGATTTTGAAATTTCCAAATTCATATTAAATCAAATACGACGCTTTATTGCATTACATTACAGATTATTTACATTTCAACCATCAAATTAGTCTTGTTGCATCTTTCTTTTGTGACTCGTAAATGGATTAATTTTAATCTGTTATTAACCAATAAATTATTGAAATCTATCCGGTTCATGGCCAATCCCCCAGTGTGGGTATGCGCCACATCGTCAAGGATCTTGAGTTGACTTGACTAGATTATCCTGAACACGCTCGTTTCGCTGCTGTAAGTTGCTGCCATTCTTTGTTCGCGTTGCACTGCGACATGACTGATTTACAACAAAGTACACCCCCCCCGTCCCACCCTACAGTAGATATTCCTTACATATAAGTTCTCTTAAAATAATGACGTGTTCCAATATTTACATCCGACAGATAGAAAGCTGGGCGGAAAGCAGCCACATTGATTTTCATTCTAGTACCTATGTAGCCGGCAAATTAGGCAGCTTTGCGAAGACAGCACGGGACATAAGTACTACGTAGACTAATTTGCTGTCTAAGTGAATTGGCAGACGAACGTAAGACTTAAAACTCTCCTTAATGACAGCCAGGTCAAAGTAAGGCATTACCGTGGTATTGTACTTGTTTATAGTAGGCTACGTTGAAGTTTTCGTAGCTCTAGACGTGAAAGAAGCTAAAAGCACAACCGTTTTCTTATGAGATATTCTTAGCTTTGTCCAATCGTTGGCGGGTGGTGTTATGCCGGGATGATGTCTTCTAGAGGCCTTCCACTAATCGAACGAGGGTGGCTCGATGCTGGCTTCTACGCTGTCAACGCAGACTGCCTACGATAACGGCCAAAATTGAAAAATAGCTAGTATAAAAACAATGCTGGGCCATTTTCTTACTTGCTCATTTTGAAAGATGTTGGTATGAATGTTTCGTGTGTGGAAAAGCCAACGCGCATTGAGCAAGCACATGGTTGTACATCTAATCACCAAATATGCCTTCTGTTTGGAATTCTATTCGCTTTGTTAATTTTATTAATTGTAGTGTCTGTATGTGCAGCAGGCCTTAATAATGCACGTACCAAGAAGCCAAAAATTTATGTAACTTGCCGCGTTGAAGACATGACATTAGCTGTTTAAATGATCTGAAGAATTTGCATAGCCAATATGCAGCAGTTCTTAAAGGCGAGGAAGGCGTACTGCATCAGCAACACCGCGATGCATTGTCCAGAAGCGGCCATAAGGCACGCTGCGGAAACTAAGTTTGTTCGTAATCAACAGGTGTTTTTAAAAGGTATATAGTTGGATGAGTCAGTATCGTAACAATATTTGAGGTATTATAGCAAAGAGAAAAAAAGACACGAAGGTGAAAAACCAATGAATGAGGTTCTTCCAATAAGGCCTTCCTCAGTGACCTTAACTACAACGAACTTCTGCTGCATTGAAATCCACTTTCACAGTAGTACTGTTATTGCCGAAACAACGCGTTCAAAATCCTATAACGCGAACGTCTCAAATAGACAATAAACGACGAAAACAGGCAGGTTGGATCAAATTCAGATTATTTAAACTTTAACGAACACTTTTTGCATGACCAAACGGTTTATCGGTGTGTGTACACTGTGTATCGGATAAAAGCATACCATACGAATACACTAGCATGTCTATTTACAACAATGCACACCGACATTTTCTACTGTAAAAATACATGGAACGAAAGAAAAGGCACTGCAGCTGCATGAATTAAGCTGTCATTCCCAAGATACCGGACGTTATTTTTTTTCTTTCCTTTCAGAACCAATCAACAACTTTTCTTTCATTAGGGAGGTTGTGTTTTAAGGAGCAGCTGCTTTAATACTAGTACAAGAGGAAGCTTCACGTCTTCTTGTATCCTGTTATTTCTAAGAGAATCTAGCTATGTTTACGTGTGTAACATAGATCACGAAAAAAATTGAAGAGACTCTGAGAGGAGATACTGCCGACGTCGATCCGTAGGCAGAACCCACATGTAGCTGCAAAGCATCACCATAACCAGGGCTCTGAAGTCAGCAATTTTAACACGAATAATTATAGACTATATTTTCACATAGATTATATTTTAGAAGTTTCAACCTATGAGCAAACCTTGAGTATACACGCCCACTCTTTGCGGCGACATTCAGGGTGAATGGGCACAAGGGCAAGATGATTGCGCGATAACTAAAAGTATTGGTAAAGACAGCACATTTCTTCATAAGAAAAATTATTCTGACTAAGCAGTTATTTGCACGATTCACAAGTTGCTTAAAACAGCAGAACATGAAGTGAGAGAAATTGAAAGCACACTGAACAAAAGTATTCAAAATATTTTAATGTAATGGTGTGTCTTAACCTTAGTGAGAAAAGAAAAAAAAATAGTCACTGTTTTACCACAAAGGCGAAACAATTATTGTGATAGTAACCAGTCGGAACTTTATCGAAGCAAGACTGGCAGCTCACTGCTTGAGGAAATATAGCCACTGCCGTCAGTGAAATGCTCTTCGTCTGACTATGACTTCAATGCTAACTTTGCTATGAGAACACAATAAGTAAATAAACTATGAACCGTATGCTGTTCCCCGGTAAGAATACGCGGGTAACCGCGAGCACCCACGCCCGGTCTTAGCATGCACTTACTGTCAGAAAAGCATGCAGTTATGCAACCCCCTACTCCCCCTTCTTCCCAATTCCCTTCTTCCTTCTCTTCACCTCTTGTCTTCACGCGCTTTTTGCACTACGAAAATGGCCAGCTCGTTTGCGTTAGTCGGCAGCAATCGCAAGCTTTCACTTGCCCGTACAAACTGTCATGCGTGGGGCAGTGATATCAATTTCTACATTATGCGGAACATGATGGCGATGGCCAAAATTCGCCTGGAGGGTCCATGCGACTGATATTGTAGTGATACTACTCAAACCTGATGGTCTATATGGGCTTTCAGGAGTAGCTGTTATCGTGTTTAATCATGTAGGCACGTGTAAACGTGATAAGGAAGATGACCGTGTAGCTTCGTTCTCCTGGAATGGCTGGAGTAGAATTTTTTTCAGTAAAGTAATCGGTACGCCAAACTAGGCTGACTCATTTAAAGTGTAAAACTCTGCCCATATTGAAAGTTTGCGTCTTCAGGCGAACTAAATGTCAATTACGCAAGTGCAACGTCTTACGAGAGTCGCTGCGCATGCCGACGCCGAACCCGTACCTCTGGCTTCTGGGGGTTTCTCGCGCTATTGTCATTATTCGTATCCGGCTTTCTCGAGAGCACAACAGGGCCGAATTCTCGTGACACGCCGCTGCTCGGCAGCGCCGGCGAAACCTGAGCGCGTCATTCGAGAACGAGTGGTCGCGGGACAATCCCGACTGCTCCTCCTCTCTTCCGAGTATTATTAACGGTGCCGAGGTGGGCGAGCTCTTGAACCGACGACGCCGAGACCACGGTGCAATGGCGCGCTGGCCGTGCCAATACTATCGGCGCGAGGAGGACTCGAGCGGATTAGGAGAGAACGCGAGAAAAGGCGAGGCGGTGGCACCGCCACCACCACCGCCAGCAGCAGCCTTGAATGAAAAAGTTAAGGAACGGGTGAAAGACGCCTTGTATGTGTGTGCGGCGCGTGTATGTGCGTGCGTACAAGTTCATGTGTGCCTGCGTGATGATGTGGCGTGGGCTGTATATAAGAGCCGAGAGGTTACCTCTGAGGGGACACCATCGCCAAGTGGCGCGAAGAGAAAGGTTTTCGCTCTACCCCACAAGGCGGTACCCTTAGTCCACCCGACTTTCTTCGTGTGATCTCACAGACCGTCGACACGATGAAGGCAGCGGTAAGTGCTCAGCCGATATCCCCTCCGCTATCAGTGTTCGCGTAGAGGTTGGAAAACTTTAGGACGCATGTTGCCAGCGGAAAGTAAAGAAACCCGCTGCTACGAACAAGTACCATGTTCGCGCACCTGGTTCCTCTACTTTTTCTTCTTATGCTGGCTTACCATCCACGTTGCAGTTTGCGAGGCTCATTTCATCTGCCCAGGCGAATATTTCTTCATTTGATCACAATGAACGTGCCTGACCCGAGTGTAGAGGTTGCAATGGCTAAAGTTAGGCCTACCCATGGTAACCTTCCCTGTGCAAACCCTTATGTTCGTTGTGAGCAGGTAAAATTATTACGCAGAAAGTTTAGTTTCATTGGACTTTTTGGAATGCCGTATGAGTCGTGCAATAAGGCAGACATGTCTTGAATATTGCAATTTTAAACGCTGCACACAGTTGAGTAACAACTGAGCGGTGATTCGGATTCATCTTTATGGGTACGCTGAGATAACATACAAGCATTTTTGGCTGAGTGGTACACCCTTGCTGAAATGAGTGATTACATCACAAGGTGACAACCTTATTTGAATTGCGGTGTAGATAGCGCTCGTAGGCGTGTGTCGAGGCATTACACGGTGTTCTTGTTCTTTGTTAAAAACAATCTCTTTGGTGAAGACAGAAATTTGCAAAGACAAACGTTTACGCTCACCATCGTTGCCGGGATGCACAAAATATCACATCAGGATAACTCAAGAGTGATTGTCCTGCTAGGAGACATTGAGAGTGTTTTTGCAAAGTTCTAAGCAATATGTCTTTCTTTGTAGCAGCACAGTGAATTGTGGACGGTACGAGATTATACGGGATCTTTTTCCTTAGGGGTAATTTGGCCATTTCACCCTGATATACGACCGCAGTGTTAAAAGCAAAGCTTTTATATTTCGATGGCACCTCTCAAACTTTGTACAGAGTGTATCTCACGTTATCTGCACAAAATATTATGCCCAGCTATCATTGCACTCCTCACTTTTAAAAGAACTCCCTAGAGGATGCCGTAGCCAAGAAAAAATAACGCAGCTCAAGATGACTGAATGCGAAACTATACATATACAGTGCAGATAATAAAAACACTTGAAGGCTTGTTCTTTAAAATTAAATGTTAAAAGTATTGTAGGAAAAATTTAGTTCCACTATAAGCTTAGAAAATTTATTAAATGGTCAGCATACCTTGGCTACAAAATTAGACCACAGGATAGTTCGAACTCATCACTTGAAAGTTTCATACGTTACTTAGGCACTGAGCCTCTAAAATGCCTGAGGAATCAATTGCAAGTTTATCATAGATAGTCGATCATTTATTTCTATAGTAAGATGAAAGATGGTTATTATACACTGACAGCCGAACAGAATAGGTTGTGCTATAGGCATGCGCAGAGGGGGGAGGGCAAAGGTTCATTCATCCAAGTCAATTCACGGGGCGGATTTTGCACGCCCCCCTCTTAGGTAACTAGGCTGCACCCCCTCCATTCACTTGCGCACACATACGGATATAACCAACAACCTATATACACAATGTTCTCTGGCCCTACCATGCTTACTTTCTGAGTGTTTAAATATATTATTACGTGCTCACACTTGTCAACCAAGGCTTTTGTTCGTGTAACGCTTAGAAAAATATTAAAATTGGTAGAAATATCCTTGGTAAGCAGGCATCAATCTTGAAACCTCCACCAAAACTTGTATTGTCAGCAGAGTGACTTGTGGGGCGATTTGGCTCACTCTTAACGTAGCTTTTGGCGCGAAATAAACACGAGAGACGGACAAGCGCTAAAGAACTAGTAATGTATTTCAGCAGAGTGACTTGTTGGGTGAGTTGGTTCACTCTTAACGTAGCTTTTGGCGCGAAATAAACACGAGCGACGGACAAGCGCTAAAGAACTAGTAATGTATTTCAGCAGAGTGACTTGTTCGGCGTGTTGGTTCATTGTTAAAGTAGCTTTTGGCGCGATATAAACACGAGAGACGGACGAGCGTTAAAGGACTAGTAATGTATTTCAGCAGAGTGACTTGTTGGGCGAGCTGGTTCATCCTTAACGTAACTTATGGCGCGAAATAAGCACGAGAAATGGACAAGTGCTAAAGAACAAGTAATGCATTTCAGCAGAGTGAATCGGTTAGTTCGCGCCAAAACCTACGTTTTGTACTGTCAGCTGGCGAATTATAGCTTGATCATTACAGCAGTGCCCACCTACTCGATAGCATAATGCAAAATTATCAAACGAGTCAGTACACCCAGCAACTGTCCCTTAAAATTTCAAGATGTTACTGAGAGATGACGCTGGAGAAGAATTGACTGCTTGTTGTATGAGGCTAATGCTGCCCGTTTGACTGTACACTTGGAAATATTTCCTGTATAAAGGACGAGTGCACTTTGGCTAAGATGGCTGGCGCTACATCTGACTACTGTTATTACAGCTCCTCTAGAACTTTTTCATGGTCGAATAAGATTTAACAATAGCTGTTTATACGTTTAGCCAACAACCAAGCGCTACGGTGGCGTCCAAAGTCAGCTATACGTTCCCTTTTCCCACACCAAAATATATACAAGACATCACATCCACTGTCCGCCTGTTTTCAAGGAGCGCGAACTGATAATGGAAACTATAACAATTTTACGCTTTTTCTTTTGTGAAATGGCTGCACGCTGCGAATAGATGGAGCTTTCTATAAACCACGATTCCCCTGAATATGTTTTTTTCATTGCTCAAAAGTTATCTCGCGTAAGTGTGGCGACTACTATTTCTGGTTTTTCCTATGGCACGGAAACACGATTTGCCAATGGCCGAGGATAAGGTCATCTAAAAGCGCTACAGCGTCTGACGGTAAACGAGCTTTCGCCCATCGTCAGCGGCCTTGGATGAAATGTTAGCGGAAATCTCCCCATAAAGCAGTCGTTTTGTGAGAGGTGTCCGGTTCGTTGCATCGAGATGATTCATTTGATGACCCAAAACACCGTTACACGAGCTCGGATGAAACCACACCCACTTACTTTTGAAAACGCAACATTGACGAAGGTCATTCAACGGCGTTAATGTTAGGCAACACAGAATCGGACACTACACAAATGATTATTGGCGTCTACTTGACGGAAAATGCGGTAATCATTTGTGCGTTCTGACGTAATAATGATCGTACAGCGCTCTTTTCCTTTCTTTTTTTCTGCTCAGAGGCGATGGCGTCGCTACATTGAAAGCTGGAAACTACTACGGTGGCTACGGCACATATACCACTATCCTCTATTCCTACCTAAAGCATACACATTTTAAAATGTGATATTTAGAGGCTTGGGGCGTGTACGCCCGAGAGACTATGTTATAAAGTACAGAAAAGAATCTCATTTGATTATTTGGGTTCACGTACAGCAGCATTCTGGTTCACGTAACAACCACCAAGATTGTGCATACCGTTACAGACATTCGGATTCTCCTCTTGTATTCCTTCGCTATGGTTACCTTTTGATGTTAAGCCTTAACGCAGCAAGTGGCCCCAAGAGACTGCTTATTTGATGGTCAAAAATTCTGTTCAAAGAAAAAAAAAACTTGCAAGCTTCTTCTGCATTCGTCTGCGGCGGCTCGAAGGCGAAAGCCACCATCTTATTTTTTCTTCTTAGAAGATGCATTCATTCTCTGCTGCCCATCGAAAGCTCTCTTTTCCTAAAGTGACTCTGAACTGCCTTCGGGATAGGAGGCACATTGCATTCTTTACAAAGCTTACCGCATGCCATGTGGAAGCAACGCTTATGGCACTCGACTGCTGCTCCAAAAGTCAAGGGTTCATTCCCGGCCGTGGCGGTCACATTTCCATGGCGGCTAAATGCCAGAGACCAGTGCACTGCGTGTTGTCAGTGCATTAAAGAACATCGCAAGAAAACTTCTGCAGCCCTCCACAACGGAGTCTCTCGTATTCGTACTATGATTTTGAGGCGTAAAATTCAAGCCCATATTAATCTGCGCATCTTCACCCGTTGATTGATATGTGGGGTTCAACGTCCCAAAACCACCTTATGATCATGAGAGACGCCATAGTGGAGGGCTGCGGAAATTTCAATCACTTGGGGCTCTTTAACGTGCACTCAAATCGGAGCACACGGGCCTACAGCATTTTCGCCTTTATCGAAAATGCAGCAGCCGCAGCCGGGATTCCATCCCGTGACCGGCGGGTCCGCAGCCGAGTATATACCTTAGCCACTACACCATCACAGTGGAGCCTTCCCCAGTTTTTCACTTCCTTCGTGATCAGTCGGCCTGCAACTTTGCAACGATGTCACGCGATGGAGTCATAAATTGACGACATGTTCCGTTCCGACATGGCAACGTCACAAATTGTGTACGTCATTATGACCTCATATGGTGACGTAATCACGTAATGATTGTTTCGCATCACCCACGTGGACGCCGTCGCCGGGGTTCGCCCACGGACCGTTTTCGCGTTGGGTGAGGCATATAAGGCTGTTTCTTTGAAACTTTGAGGCTTTCTTTGAGCTGAGTTAACGCAGGGTGTTGAATAGATGTAAAACAAAGGGTGCTTCAAGAATGATGATTTCGGGAAAGTGCATTGCATTCGCTCTGAAGTAGACACGTCTCTGTACTGAAACATGTATTTCGAGAAAGCCAATTTTACCGACAGCTATTATTCCCTACAGGTCTGCACCTTCAGTATTGAGTGAGGAAACATTAATTACGGTTAGTCAGTTCATTGTATCAAATACAACACACAAAAAGGTAAAGCATTTTTTATTATTTTAATTCTCACAAGCGCTCAAGTATCGTTACGTTTTTTTAAACAAAATGGTAATTATTATTTAAGACTGTCATTCATTGAGGTTGCTATTCGAGGTTAGCATCATTTAAGTGATACATGCAGCCAGTCGATCAAAATTTAGAAAATTTTATGAATAAGGTGTCGTTCAGGGCAGACATGTCAATACTTAAAAACCAGGAAGTTCATGGAACGCAGAATTTCCTCTACAACGCCTCTCTCCTTTTAAGACACTCCATGTACATTGAAGGTATTTCAAGTAAATACATAAAAAATCAGAAGTAGAATAAGGAATTGTAATATTTGGTCTAGATATACCTTGCTCTGTGGCGTTTCTTATATCCTAGCATTATTTCGCCGGCATTGCTGACATATGCAAAAACATACTGCATTTGTACCAGCATCAGTTCTAGTAAGTTGTAATGCATGGTTAGAATGGACGATGAGTTTTCAGAAATCAGTTTTGTACATCATGTTGCACGCGCCAGCGCAATGGGAGTATTTTATGCTCCCTACCTTTCATCAAGTTCTTTTGATATATGAAAGCCCACTAACTTTGTGATTTTGTCAATAATGTGGTAATCCCTCTCATTTAGCATTTGTGCCTAATCTTTTAACTTTTTGTCTAGTGTGGTGTGCGGATGTTATGCAAATGTTAAGTTCTTGATTTTTCACCTTGTTTTATGCAACTGGTATTACTTCGCATGCCTACTGAATGTAACAACAACATTATGAAGACGAACGCCTTAGACGACTCATGAGAAGTGTCTCTCACCGAATAATTTGTGTATACAAAATTCACACACCACCCACATATTTTGTGGCCGGAGGTGCGCGAACTGTGTGTTAACTGTGTCTATGCACCATTATCGTGGTTAAATATTAAAGAAACTGCGTTCGCACGATATCTCCACCGGGTGACTTTCACCTACCAGTTGACTAAAGCGAATGCATAAAGGACTCAGTGAGTTCTTTGAAACAAAAATCTTTAGTTCTAAATAAAAGTTTTATCTGTGTTTAGGAAGCCAATAACCGTCAAATGCAGACGCATAGAGAAGGAAAATATGCGAAGATTTTTCAGATTCAAAGCACGGTAAGTGCAATCACCTCCCGGGATTGTGTGTACAGTTTGTCTATATCATACGAAAAGCTTTAATAAGGTCTGTTATTCAGAGCGTTGAAAAGACCCTTCTATAGTTCAGAAAATATATGTCAAACTGGCTAACCTGCAACTTGTGGTTAAAGCACCCAGAAGTTCTGCTTGCAGCATCGCACGCAAAACAACAGGCCAAGTATGTGTGTCACTAAAAATTCACTGTTTTCAGCTGGTCCTCGCGGTCATGTTAGCCACCCTGGCTCTGGTGTCGAGTGCCGACGAGCCGGAGGCCACATCTACCGATGCTCCGGCTGTGGCCAGCACTGAGAAGCCAGCCACTGAGCCAGCTGCCGATGACAAGGACAAGAAAGAAGGCAAGGAGAAAGTGGAGAGCCGTGGTGGTATTTTCGGAGGCGGATTTGGTGGTTACGGACCGGGCGTAGGAATTGGATATAGTGGTCTTGGCTATGGTCTTGGCTACGGTCTTGGCTACGGAGGCCTCGGCTACGAAAGCGGTCCTGGCTACAGTGGTCTTGGTTACGGTGGAGGTCTTGGTTACAGTGGCCTTGGTTATGGAGGTCTTGGCTATGGTGGCGGCCATGGTGGTCTTGGATACGGCCACCCCGGCTATGGTGGTCTTGGATACGGCAGCCTCGGCTATGGGGGTCTCGGCTACGCCGGGCTTCGTTACGGTGGTCTTGGCTATGGAAGACTTGGCTACGGAGGTCTGGGCTATGGCGGCCTCGGCTACGGTGGAGCTGGCTACGGTGGTTATGGAGGTGGATACTACGGTGCCGGGCGCGGCTATGGTCAGGGTGGCTACGGCTACGGTGGTGGCGAAGCCGCGAAACGCGTGTACGGCCACACTTCTACTTACGGCCAGACGTCCACTTACGGGCTCCAGGCCAGCCAAGGCAGCGCGTATGGTGCGGGACATCAGGCTGGCGGAGCTGGCTTCGAAAAGGCTGCACACGCCGGAGGAGCCGCCGGTGGACAGTATGGTGGTGCCCAAGTCGGAGGCGTTGGAGTCGGAGGCGTCGTCGGTTGAGACTCTCCACATTCACGGTTAGCTGGCTGTAATTTTTTTGTGTGCTTGGCAGATACAGGTTTAAGAACTCATAGGTCTGCTAAAGGTGTCGCAAAATGCTTTAATCACCCACGGACTTCTTAAGTGGTTGCGAAAAGTTGCTATCTTCGTAGGTAAAGGACTCAATAATACATTCTACACTGTCGCAATCAGCTTACTGCTTCTTCATTGCGGGCGTTTTGCCCGCATACGTCGCATTTGGAAGTCTACTACTCTTAAGCAAGAACATTGCGATTCAGTGCGTGTACGAGGACAAAAATCCTATGAGAACATATCCAAGTGTGCAGAAACAATGAATGCTGAATGTCACGTTTGAATGCATCGTGCAGTGCGCTTGGGTATTATAACCATCTTTCGTTGCTGTGCGTGCACGGTAGTAACATACAGAAACGCCAACCTACAAATAAATTCACTGAGACGCTGTTGTGTTCTTACCATCACTGTTAGGCCAGTGCAAGAAAACGCAGCCAATTGTTGCCTCTCCTTCAAGGAATCAAAGTATACGTTCAGAAAAAAAAAGAAAGAAACGGTAAGCTGTGTAATTTTAGGTACCGAAAGGCCGATTTAACTATATGAGGAAAGACGCATTGGGAGGCTCTAGACTAATTGGAATTATCTTGGTTCCTTCACATGCCATCATGGCTGGTTGAGAATTCGCAATCATGAACGCAGAAGCAAAACACCGTTAAGTTGTCAACTGTAACATACCACTGTGTGTCAAATGCATTTACTAGGCTACAGTCATGTTGTAGTCAGTGATGTGCCCGGAAGCATTGCGCGTCATATGTCGCTGAGTCATAACCGAAATTGACAAAGCGTGTAGCTAGTATGAAGCATGGCTGTTAAAAAATGAACATATATATGTGATAGTCTGAACAATGATGAATAGCTCCATGCATTCAATACAGAGATAAGGAACGAAGGCTGTAAGGCAGGTAAGTGAGCCGAGGAAGTGTTTAACTATATACTTTACAGAACAAAAGGCGAATGAAGTTCCTTGGCAGTTTTTGGTATTATAATCACAGCGTATGATAGTCATCCAAACGATCATCAAATGATAAGGTATGTTGATACAAGTTTGTTTGTGCGATGTGTGGACGTGTGTTGGCGACTGAGTGATGCTTCTGATATTTTTCTTACGACAGAAGCTTGCCCCATCCTGCTCCTACTGGGTCTGCGACGGACAGAGAGGAGCTGCATTCTTCACCAACACTGCCTGTACACAGACTTCAATCATTAAAAAAAGGAAACTTGCTTCGACATGAAATTCGGGCATATCATGAAAGATAACTCATCACGAGAGGCTGGTACAGCATCAGTGGTCACACGAAGGGCCTTTTCTGACTGTGAATACTCTTGTTTGAATAAATGTTCCTGTTTTCCCTAAGTTCGTTTATTAAGGTGTCATCATTACAGTAACTATGAGAACTTTCTCGTCCACAGTTTGTTAAACTTTTGTTTTCCGTTTGACGAGCAAGTGAAAAAAGAAATCCTGAAAATGACATTCATCGTGGGATATATTCTGGAATATTAAAATGACGACAAATGTTGTGCTTCACTTTGAAACGGGCCTCCAAAGGTTAGTGTAGAACTTTCGAATACTACAGACAGAAAAAGCTTGTCGCAAAAGCTGGTGCAAGCCTCGCTGAGTAGCGAAGAATGTCATGTGGTACAAGCACCTCACTAAGAATACATACTGCTACCAGCTATTGTTGCCTGGCTAATCTGCTGCTTCTCAATTAATCATATTAAAACTTACGCCTATTTATGACCTCTTAGCCAGTGTCGAATCATCACCCTTTGAATTCTAAGAGGAAATTTTAGTTGTGTCGGCCCTTCACTTTTTTTCACCACCACTGCTTCAAATTTTTGCGCGTATCTGTGTACTTACTGCCCACATATATGCTGTGTTTTTTCAAGCGTCCATTCCTTTTCTCCAGTGCATGACTACTTTACAACTAACATCTCTGCTTTTTGTTTGACACTCCTATGTTGGTTCCTGAGGAGTTAGGAAGAGAGATCAATGCAGGTCAAGTTTGCTGCCTTATTGTATATAGTGAAAAGATTAAAAAGGAAAACAGAGAAAGAATGGGACGAAAAGTGCAACTAAAATGGAACATGTGCGCCTGTCTATTGCACGCATTCAAAGAAGGGTCGTACGCAGAAATATGAAACGCGAATGCATTTCTAAGTCGGGCTATGTCGGGCGTTCGTCGGGATCCGTCCACGGCCCTCTCTAGTAGCAACAGCTGCGGGTGCGCGCGCCCCTAACAACCGGAGAACCTACCATGTCACGCTTCGGTGTCGGCAGCTGTCAACAACAGATGCGAGCAAGCGCGCTTATCCTTGCCCCTAGCAACTGAAGCCCCCACTTCCTTGACTTGAACGTGACTTGCCACCGCCTCAATGCAGTGCGTTTGCAACGCGTTTGTAGCGTTTGGGCTGCCAGCGTTTGTGTAGCGTTCGTGTTGATAAGACGCTGACATTATGGCCGTCAGCTAGAATGACAAGTGCAGTGCATCGCCGCTCCTTCTCTCGCCGTTCACTCTTTCTCCTCTCTGCGCCCCACTTTCTCTCCCGCTCGCACCTCACTCTCGATCGTCCGCTCACTGGGCGCCTCTCAAAAACATACGGAAATGTGTGCTCGAGATGCCACTGTCAAACGCCAATGACGAGCGGAGAACGCTGTTTCTTTTGTTAACTTCGCAATATTTTTAACCGTGCACGCTAGCTACGACTGCTGAAAACGCATACCGCGTTTCTCGGGACAGAAAAACGACACGTGCGGTGAACGGCAGTATTTGCTGCCCGGTGTAAGAAGAAGAAAAAAAGAACATTCTTCTAACGCTGGATTCTCAAGTGCCAAACGTCGATATAGACACTACACAATGCATTTGCATTTCCTCACTATTCCCTTCGGGGTGGTGGGAGAATTCTTTTAAAGACGATAGTCTTTCTTGGGAACCTTCGATGCAAGAATTTCTGTCTGTCTGTCTGTCTGTCTGTCTGTCTGTCTGTCTGTCTGTCTGTCTGTCTGTCTGTCTGTCTGTCTGTCTGTCTGTCTGTCTGTCTGTCTGTCTTGTCTGTTCATTTGTCTGTTGTCCACCCTTAATGGTACCGGGCACTTTAAACGGCACCAGCGCATACACCAAACGGCCAACCTCATCCGCAGCGCCCACCAATGTTGCTCAAAGTTTAGCGTTTGCACTTTGCGATTGTCAATTAAAAAGCAATTATCGCGCATATATGAGGCACCAAAACAACGCGCATATATTCTGTATGTGCGTCTTTTACTAGAAAAGGCATACATAAATTATTCTAAGGACCGTAGCGTTATCACGCAGCGCTGACCATGCAACGCTTGCACGAAAAGGGAAGTGTTTCCAACGCTTTGCTAAGACGACACGGTGGTGGCACCTACCCGTCGCTTTGCGTTCTACACCCTATCACCTATGAGACGGGTGCGCACGCCCATCTCAGAGCCGCGCGTTTCGTTTTCGAAGATAACTGCCAGATAGCGCTCATGTCTCACGTGTAACGTGACTTGATGTGCGCGTTCGCCTCCGCTGCACGCTCGAGGCACTCTAACGCAGCGCCTCCAGAATAGCATTCACCAATTTTCTTGCGCAGAACATCAAATAAACGTTTTGTTCAATCTCTCCAGATGCAAGACTATCGTCTTATGACGACATTTGCAGTTTAACATGCAGGTACCAGGCCAATTTTTCTCATTGATTTCGTAGGTGGAGAGTCACTTTTTTACAATTATTATTTATTGTTCTGTATGCAATGGTGAAAAAAATTCCGGAGGGGGGGGGTGGCCCAAGTAGGGTGTGCGGTCCTTTCGCTACGCTACTGCCCAGAAGCGACCGCCAAGCCCGGTTGATTTTAAAATTATCTATTCATTTCATTTATTTATAGATACTGCAATCTGTTCCCAGATCATAGCAGGGTAATATACATAAAGATACAAACAATTTAGTACACATAAACTGCAGGCTTTCTTCACACATTTGTAAGAATTCAAAAGTAAAAAAATATTGGTAACGAACGAATTAAACAACCCAAAGAAATTAATAACAACTTCAGATGTTTGTAAAACATCGCTAAAGACTTTTGAGAAAATACATTGGTATTAAGATTATTCGAGTCTGTTATAGTTCGAGAAACAAATAATATTTTAAAAAGTTATTGCTAGTGGTAAACGCAATGTGAAATAAAGCATTACTGCCCACGTCGCTGCCTCTTTGGGATCTACAAGTACGGCGAGGCATTTGTAAACTGCACTTTTACAAAGAAAACGCTTCATTCGAAGTACACGCAAAGTTCATACAAACAAGGCTTTTTTCCATGACACAAAGGCACTATTCCGCTAAATATTCAGTAAACTATGTTTTATACAATGTTACAATGAAGGTTGGTACAATCAAGTTAACAACAAATGTATTTCTACGGACGTTCACACGGATGGAATTCTCGCTGAGTATTTCTACAGAAAAAGAACGGTCGAGGAATTTATGTTTGTTCGGACATTTATGCATGCAAGTAAGAGAGCGCACGTGCAAAGTATCTCCTTAATGTGCCGGGTCGAAAGCAAAGGCAAAAATTCCTAACGGTTATTGTTCGCTACTTGCCGGTGATAGCAAAAACCGACTGCTAATCACATCTGGGAGGAGCACGCGCAGCTCTTCACCATCTTACACGAATAATCTCGCGAGTCAGAATTAAATATTTAGGTGAAATATCTCACAGGATGTACATGCCAGAAAAATTGTTGTAGGTGGAACTGTGTAGAAACGCGACTGCTTCGAATCTTTCAATACATACTTACTCTTCCACCGCAGTAATTAAAATGTTGTTGGTAATTCAATCGTAGTTAGCGGGATGACTGCCAATAACTCATTTTTGTCCCCCTAAATAAATGATTTTTTCGCGAAGGTTATCTTCACCTACCTCCCAGGGCTGAACTTCAACAAAAACATCATGCTGGATTTTGGTACCCCGGTGTAGAGCAGATGAGAGTTAGGAGCAGGTTAGTGATGACAAGAGTCACGTGAAGGAAATGCTACATAGACGAAAACAGCAAACGCGCTTATTTTTTAGTATGGAATAGCAGATGACCACCCCAAAAGATCATATGTCCCGTAACGCTCACGCGCGATGACGAAGCCAATATGGTACGGCACAGCAACCTCCCAAGCGGTGGTTCTCAGTCACGGACGTTTCGCGGACCCTCTTTTGAAATGGTGGAAGAAACGAGGGATTCCTTAGAGTGAAAGAAAATGGTGGGCGTGATAAATTAACGCCTCATGCAGAGAAAATAGGCACCTTTTAGTTCTCCTTCGTAGAGTGGTCAAAAGAAAGTTCCGCGCCAAGTCAATCTCAACAGCTAATCCATACGTTTTGCGGTCTGCAGCTACATTCAACGTGCTTCTGGCAATCTACTTTTTTGAAATATGCAAGTCCTAAAAGAATATGATCTCGTGAATATGTGGTAGACAATTGCAACAAAAGCATTAAAACTATCCTCGTACAGGAGGGCAACATAGGTTAGCTCCACCTTTACGCTACAGCGTCATGCGGTGAGGTATAGCAAAATCAAAAGGGATCATTGTGTGTTTTCAAAAGACGCGCTTTTAGGGGTGAAGCTCCTCTTAGGCTAACCTTGTCCTGCGTATGGCGTAACCGAAAAATAAAAGACGTGAAAATAAGGAAGACAGTATCTCTAAAACAGTATAATGGACGGCGCTGTCTCATAGAAGTGCATACAAACTGCAGTTGAGTGAGGATATTCTAGATGTCACTGTACCGCTACTCTCCTATTGGCTGCTGCGTGAGTTTTGCATGTGTGCGCGAGGAAGAAGTGCCTCCCTCAATCTCCTGGAAAGTCGCCGTACGTGATGGGTCGTTGGTGAAGCATGGAGGAAGTAGAGCAGCGGTCGCGTGGAAGTCGTTTGCGCTCGGCTTCCTTGGCTCGCGTCTCGTCGGTGTTGCCCGTGCACCGTCTCCATTCCCGAACGTGATTGGACGCGTCGACGCATGCACGCATGGACGTACAGGCAACAGAGAGACAGACAGACGGATGAACACACGGACGAACTAACAGATGCATGAACGGATGCATGCATGGATGGACGCATGGACGGGCGCACGGAACAACACATGGACGGATGGAAGCATGAAGAGACGGACGCATGAACAGATGAACCAAAGCACAGATCGACGTACGGACGCTTCGCCCCACTCATCGTTAACTATGTGGATATGCTGCAATGTTTTTGTTTCTATTCTTTTGTTGTTCAAGGATGGGTTGCGTGTACCCCATAGGTCCGCAAACCCCCGTTTGGAGACTACTGCACTAAAGTTTGTATCACCGTTTTGAACGTCTTTTACACCCTCATCTTAGCTCTATATTTTAAACATTACCTTATATAGACAACGGGGATTCAAGGCGGGTTTTAGAGCACGGGGTTTTATTGTCCAAATATTACACACTTGTTAGGTAGCAGAGAATGGCTGCACCCTCCAATGGCTCTCAAAGCTGAAAGTTCAGATCATGCCTGTTTTGTTGTATGATAGAAGAACATTCTCAAATTAGATGGCGACGCACTACTGCGCAAAGTTTGCTTGGTTTAACATGTTTGACGTTCTAGAGATACTCGGGCTGTCAGAGACCTCATATTGGAGGGTACTTATACTTTTGGGCCGCTTGGGTATCCTTGGTGCGCTGATATCACACGGAACACGAGCCTGCAGCATTTGCCTACAAAAATTTAGACCACCGAAGCCAGCATCGATTGCGCTTCTTTTGGGTCAGCAGCTGAGTGCCATAACCAATGAGCTACCGCGGCGACTAAATCGCTAAAGTTGCTGGAATATTAGAATCACATGCGTCGGTACACATGCACGCGAAATGGCATAGGGGCTCCAAAATAAATTGGTTCAAGGCATAGCTATGACAAAGCGGCAACATTTCAGAAGCGGGAAACACCAATACTTACCGCTGCTGAACGCACAGCTACGCAGTTGAGGGATCCTCCTTAGACGTAAAGCCAAACAAAATGTTGCTGATCCCTCTTTTTGATTGATTGATATGTGGCTTTACCATCCCAAAACAACCATATGATTATGAGAGACGCCGTAGTGGAGCGCTCTAGAAATTTATACCACCTGGGGTTCTTTAACGTGCTCCCAAATCTGAGCACACAGGCCTGCAGCATTTCCGCCTCTATCGGTAATGATCCCTATTTTAATGAATTGGCACCGAACGCAAGTTAACCGTGTCTTTACAGATGTCGTTGAGAATTGTGCATTATTTCGCCACAAGGGCGAATGAATGAATAAAGCAACAAATCGCAAAGTCACACGAAGAAATGCAGGCAGCTCAAAACTTGCAGCGCGCACCTCGAACATGAAGCACACACGAAATGAGCGTACGAACAGTATGAGCGCAGACAAACAAGTGTCACAGCTCGACATTTAAAGCGCGCATTTCAAACAGATGGAAAGACGCAAGAGCATACACAGGACAAGGCCGAACAACTGTCACAATTCTTAACCCGGTATTCACAAACGCTCCTCGACTCGACTTCCATCCTTCACTTGACATAGTTGAGTATTGCGCCACCGTTTGTCTGAAAATCACGCTGCACAACTTAAGAATCGCGGCAGATTATGGCTGATATGCAGTGACTTGCCGTGCCTAGAGATGGCGCTCCAATTGGCTTTCACAAGTGAAGGTGAAGCGTTGAGTGAAGGGACGTTCTAGAATACGGGGGTTATGCGTTCGTGTGTGAGCTGCGTGCTCCCTTCGCAAACACGGCCGTGATAGCGAGTGAAATAACCTTCGTGTTCTCCAGAATCACGAGGATATTCGCAAGCGCAGGAGAGACCACGCTCCGTAGAAGCGGTGCTTCCTGCAACATGAGAGAGTGGGACGTGTGCCCTTGGCGGCACCTTACTAATGATTACGAAAACACGCTGAAATGTCGAGGCTATGAGGATCACCAAATAGTATATGGTGTATAAAACCGCTTGGCGTTAACACTCTTAACAAGGTACGTTCTACCTTACGTTTTACCAAGGTACGTTCTACCGTACGTTTTACCACCTTCGCTTTTCGTTTTTTTTTTAAAGACGATAGTCTTCCTTAGGATACTTCGAGGCAAAAATTTCGGCCTGTTTGTCCGTTTGTCTGTTTGTCTGCCAAAACGATACCCGAAACGGCCGAAATTCAACCCTATTCGCAGTGCCCACCAATATTTCTCAAGTTCCCGCGATCATACTTGTGCAATTGTCAAAAAAAAACAGTTATTGCTGATATCTGAGGCAAATTAGCTACATATCACTATACCGTGGTGTGCCTTTTATAATATAGAAGGCATAAAAAGTAATTCTAAGGACCGTAGCGTTTATCACGCTGCGGTCACAATGCAACGCTATGCACAAAACAGCAAGTGTTACCAACACTCTGATAAGACTATAGTATCTGAATATGATCTCTACGAGACCAGAATAGCGCATAGGTCAGCCATCTTGCCTGACTAGCAACTAGGGTTGTGGCGAAGCCATCCCCTGTTTTTGCAGGCGACACCCCTGCCGTGTTTTTTAGGGGCGAAGCTCTTTATAGCGGCACCCTTTCGTCCCTAGTAGCCATTGTTGTATGTAACATGTATAACATTTTTGACCTCCAAAGTGGTGCCGGTGAGAAATTTCTTGTGTGCGTTGTTGAACAATAAAAATAGTGCTCAATGTACATGCCAATGGCTGCTAATGGGGAATGAGAGGTAGGAGCATTTGGCTTTTAGTTAACGCGCAAGCTGCGATCCCCATTAGCAGCCATTGGCATATACATTGAACACTATCTGACAAGAAAGGGTTGCTACGTTATTCTCGCTGGGTGTAACCTCCTTAGTTTTAGAATGGTTTAGCGAGCGTTGAGCCGCAGTGCCATGAATACAATGAACTATACCATGAATGAACTCGAGGTGGTTAAAGGTGGGAAGTAGATACGAAGCGCAAGCCGTAAGAAAGTAAAAGCCGATTTCTCCTGTCTCTCATTTCCCATTAGCAGCCATTCGTATGTATATGGAAAAGGTTACTATGTTATACTCGCTGGGCGTAACCTCCTTGGTTTTAGAAAGGTTTAGCGACCGTTGGGCCGCAGCGCCATGAATACAGTGAACTGGTATATACCATGAACTCAAGGTGGTTAAAGGTGGGAAGTATACCCGAAGCGCAAGCCGTAGGAAAGCGTGCGTGTGTCACCTCTCGTTTAGTCCTTGGAATGTCCGCTGGATGGCGGTGCTTCTATATGGGAAATATATGATGAAAAGATGCGAGATGGTGGTACTTGGAGTGTTGAATAGATGGACGAATGGATACACAGACAGATGCATGGATGGACGCATGAATGGACGCAGGGGCGGATGCATGGACCAACGCAGGGACGGACGCAGGGACGGACGCACGAACAGACGCAGGCATGGACAGGCGGATGGACGCATGGACGGCCACACAGACGGACGCATGGACGGACGGAAGCAAGAACGAATGGATGGACGAATGCTTCGCCCCACTCTCCATCATTCACTCCGTGGATATGCTGCCATTTTTTTATTTTTTGCCATGTTATATATTGACATACTAGCTTGGCTTGCGTCCTTCACGCACTGTTCGCAGTGCTTGAAGTCCGCTTTTCTGCTCGATTGCCAACAAAGTGCAATGTAAGAGCTGACTAAATAGCGTGGTTAAAAAAAAAGTGGCGTACTTGCTCAGCGTGTGGCGAAAAGTGCACAGCGAACATTGTCAACTTCGTTAGTTTTGAGACATTCACACTTCCTAAATTTTTTGAATTCTTAACCGGATAACAAGCGGGAATATTCAGTATTCACGTTACGCTGGGGAAACATGCGACATTCGTTGACCTTGACCTTAGGCTTTTGAAGTGCGTAAAAACATAATTGCGTACTCTTTGCACAATTCGCGTTGCGTGATGCCCGGTTGTTACTTCACTGTTCTAAACGATTTGACACGTAAACGCAAATTCTTACCCGATATGCAGCCTACATGAAGTCAGTTTAGAAGAGAGCTTGCACGTTTGGCGTAGCTTTGTGGTACAGTACTCTACTGCCACGCGAAAGACTCGAGTTGGACTGCCAAGCAAGACATGTATCTTTTTTTTTAATTTCATGCAATAGTGATCACGGACACCGGCGGTGGCGAACATCTACGGTGCCGGAGTTGCTCCTCGTGATTGCATAAGGGCTTTCGCTGTAAAGTTCAGCGACTTCAACAACCGCGCCCTTGTAGCAACGTCAGTGGCAAATAAATATATTTCCTTTGCTTGAATATAGGTAATCCGGCTCCCTTTGAACAGATATGAATGCGCAAAGAACAGTGCACTTCTCTTTTAGCAAGTAAACCACAAAGGAAGGAGCACTCGGCAGGTAGTAAAACGTCTTTTACCAGTTTACCCAGTCATTGTAACATTTCGTTGGCTGTGATGGTGGAACTGCAGACCTGGGGCGCACATAGAGCTGATCCACAGTCACCTGCACGTATCGACGAACCACATTCAGATAAGATCTGATGAGCAGCGGGATTCGCTTCTAACTTGACTGGCGATGATTCGCGCCAATGCAGCGGTGGCGTCGGAAAACACAAAATTGGCCTGAGCGTCAGCTTCTCCGCAAAGTATGGTTGCTGGCGGTGCCGGCGGCACCGGAGGCGTTACAATACAGTGGCCCTAATGATTGATTTGTGGGGTTTAATGTCCCAAAACCACTATTTGATTATGAGAGACGCCGTAGTGGAGGGCTCCGGAAATTTCGACCACCTGGGGTTCTTTAACGTGCACCCAAATCTGAGTACACGGGCCTACAACATTTCCTCCTCCATCGGAATTGCAGCCGCCACAGCCGGGATTTGATCCCGCGACCTGCGGGTCAGCAGCCGAGTACCTTAGCCACTAGACCACCGTGGCGGGGCTACAGTGGCCCTACTCCGGTCCCGTATGAATCATATGCAGTTACTGTAGCTAAGGCGTCACGGTGGTGGCACCTACCCCTCGCTTTGCGTTCTGCACCTTATCGCCTCCGAGACAGGCACGCGCGGCACACTTCGTTTTCGAAGACAACTCTCAGATAGTGCTTCTCTCTCACGTGCCTCGATGCGCTCGTCCGCCTCAGCTGCACGCATCTCAGCACTATAATGCAGCGCCTCCAGAATACAATTCACTGATTTTCTCGCGCAGAACATCAAATTAGCGTTTCATTCAGTCTCTCCAGACGCAAGACTATCGTCTTTCGATGATATTTGCAATGAAACACGCGGATACGAGGCCATTTTTTTCTTTGCATTCCAATAATATAGACTTCAGCGGAGCCGTGGTGGGCCCCGGTATAAAACATTTTCGTGTTATGAAAAGGTGACAAATGCCTAAAGAAAGAAAGTTTTGGAGTACTACGTACAAAACTGTTTATGATGAAACAACTGTCATGAATGACTCAAAATTATTTTTGGCGACACGTACACCGAAAGGAAATTGTGACCAATTTCTTTCCTTTCTCCCCCTCAGAGTGCCGTTACTGCGGCTAGATTGAAACCCACCACCCAAAGTTCCGCAGAGTGACGCCTTGTTTGCTGCACGTCTACAATGGTTCTTCAGGTATAAAGTTTTCTCAAAAAGGTTCAAGGGCTTAGGTTTACGGTTTTGATCCCTGAATAATAAGTTTTGCCCAATTTCGTAAGGACACCGTCTATTCTTTTCTTTCTCATTATTAAACAAGAGTGCTCCTGCGCTCATAATTCTTTATTACCATGTTCCATGGTTTGAAAAGTAAGCCTTTTGTCAGCCCTAGTGCAGAGGAGCTCAAGGTGCCCTGGGAACGTTAGTAGTGAGGGGGAGTTTGACGTTTTTCCTAATGTTGGCATTGATCGAGTTTTGCCAAAAATGTTTTTTTAGAGTCAGATGTCTGGAAGGGACAGCTACGGACTAAGGAAAGCCTAGCTGCGTTTGACGAGGTAAAGCAGACCCTCGGTATCAAGGAACAGAGAAGTTTTGTTAAAGAAAATACGAGCTTTAGAAGCTGTGAGATGCCAAGCGCGCCCAAGGCAAATGCGAGGGCATCTCTAAATAAAGCGACGTCAAGAACTCCAAGTGTTTTATAGAACAAAGATGGTGATAGCCATAGGGAAAACTCTGAGGAGCTAGACGTAGATTCGCTAAGGGAGCTGCATTTTTCCGCATCAACTTATTTAGGCTTGGTTGGGCTGTATGCGAAAGACAGTCTTGTGAAGAAAGAAAGGCTCACTTCCAGGCTTATAGTTCAACTGAGGCGTGTGAGAAAAAGTCGGAAGAGAGTGGATAAACACAAATTAAACTAAGAAATGCAGAAGCGCTGGTACAGTCTTCAGTACACGGTATTGTCGACCCGTGTGATGAGCTAGCTGGCATGGTCGCTGGTATTGAGAAGTCCTTCATTGAATGCGTAGGAGATAACAGAGAGCTAGTGTATTCATCTATGTAGGGGTGACAGGTGGGCTAGTTGGTACAAATTCATAATCGAATAATTGGAAGCGCAAACCAACGGGACACAAGAGAAGAGACAAACAAGCGCAGACTGAAACTCAGTTTATTCAGAGAAGTTATATACCAGAAAGATGTGAAAGGGAAACATTTGGGGAGAAGGTTTCACCTTGATCAGGTGTCGTCCAGAAACGATATTTCACAATCTAACAGTGATACAGACGGTGAACTAACACAACTCCAATTATTTCATTATGTATTCATCTATGTGTGAGTGATGAGGAAGCCGATACGACCTCTTTGACATCCTTGGAAGGAGGAGGCCGTTTACTTCAGATATTGAACTCTGAAAGAGTCGATCGTTCTAGACCAGACGTTCATGAGCCGAAGTCAGTCATTTGAACACTCTTCACTCAGCCCGCGAGAAAGCAACGCATTTAGTTGGGTATAGTGACGTTTGCTGGGATCAGATCACTAGGTCGGCCGGGTGGCTAACGGTGACAGTGAATAGTTGACTGTCATCTGGTTTGGAAGCGCCAGCACCAAGCCAGATGACCAAGCCAAAGCACCAGCCACGCTTGGAAGCGTGGCTAGTGCTTCGTCGCGAAAACCAGAAATGGGCCTTTCGTCGCATGTGCGACGCAATTACATAAGAATCAGGGTTAATGACCGGTGTCTTTTCTCAATTTCAACTCTCTACAGCATATTGATCTTTTTGTATATATTCGGATTTTATGTTCATGTCCGTGGTGGGATTATCCTTTCGTGCACAATTTGAGCTGCGTAGTACACTGGGCGAACTATACTTAGTTATGTTTACCTATATAGGTTTATTCAACATTCAAGTGTGGTCTCACTTGAACAGCGTTGTACACTCTTTGCTGGACATGTACATAGAGAGAGGCTATGCGTGCATGTGATGAAACTTTGCTTCATTAAGCATCGTTCATCAAAATCCATGTTTTTTTTAACTTGTTTTCGCGGGGGGGGGACTCTTATGATGAGTGCCCCCGCCGTGGTGGTCTAAAGGCTACTCAGTTGCTGACCCGCAGGTCACGGGATTGAATGCCGGCTGCGGCGGCTGGATTTTCTATGGAGGTGAAAATGCTGCAGCACGTGTGCTCAGATTAAAGTGCACGTTAAAGTACCCCAGGTGGTCAAAATTTCCCGAGCCTTCCACTATAGCGTCTCTCATAATCATATGGTGATTTTGAGAGATTAAACCTTACATATCAGACAATCCATCGGTTCGATTGATAATGGTACGTGGCGACAACAGGTCCACCCACGATGTTTGCTCTTGCCAAGGAGCATTGTTCACGCCACAACGCCAGAGAGTGACCCGACTAATTTATGAACTTTATCGCAGAGACTATGCACAGACGCACAAAGAACTCAAAGTTATGTAAACACGTGGATATTCTCTATTGCATTCAATTACACCGCACTCATGTCATACGATCCCAACCCCAAAGCAAGCGTCCCAGTGGTGCTTTCGGCGAGAAATGTTGCTACTCATATATCTGGGGTTTTGGTCCTATAATCACAATATGATTGCGAGGGACGCCGTAGTGGAGGGTTCCAGAAGTTTTTCATCCATCCAGTGTGTCTTTAAGTGCACTGTCATCACAGAGCACACAGGCATCTACCATTTCACCTGAATCGAAAAGCGACTGCCACCGCCGGGATCAAACCATAACCTTTGAGCGAGCAGCCGAGCACCTGTGATCTACTACGCTGGACAATGTTGTTATACCATTCACTTGTTCGCAGAAAACAGACGCAGAACATATTGCTAGGGCTCAAAAGAAAGCAATGTCGTCTGTTAGCGAGGACGTATTCTGTATTCTTCTGCATAAATCAAAGAAAAGTCACTCAAGAACTATTCTGAAAGAACGTATACTAGAGAAGGCAATTTCGACTGCTGCACTATCTTCACATAGGGTCGTTGAAAGTGATTCTGTGTAACTGCCGTTCCATTTTGCAGCTTCTGTGGAGTTATTTTGTCTTGTAAATGAATTTATTCCACTACAAGAAACTTGGTTAACAAGGGAAAAAGATTTTATTTATTTCTTACAGGTGTTTTTGCTTGGACCAACCTACTAGAGGCGGAGGTATTATCACATTTATTTAGGGTTAAGTGTATCATAAGGCGAAAATGATTTTTCAGCTTAAGAATCCAGACTGTGAAACTTTAACCGTAGAGCTAGTCCTTCCCGGATGTTATCTGATATATATTATAAACTTTTACTTTCTTAACGGTGTTTAGTGTACAAGCCATTTTGACAAAGCTCTAAATAATTGCGGGTGTGATATATTGATACTTCAATTCGTAGAATATTTCTTGCTGTTCAAAGAGAGATTCCTGTGGTTACAGGCTGTGGAACTGGTATTAGACAGAAACTTCTCTTGCAAGAACGTTGGATGATATACATTTGCGAGAGGTCCAACCTGCTCTACAGTTGATCACACAATCTCCAGCAGCAGTCTCTCTGTATTTTCGTGATCGACCATTCATAGTGCCACAAATAGTGGCCATTTTCCTGTATTTATGATATTTTTCGTCCAGTGACACTCACTGCTGAAAAAGCTAATACTACTATAAATTACGGCATACTCAAGAAGTACTTGATGTCAACAATTTGTTTACTATCTGATGCTCCGGATGAAGAAAAATCAAAGCAATTTTGTGATGTTTTAAGAGATTGTAAAAAAAAGTCGGAATTTATTGTTCAATCAAAGAAGGATCATTCATTCAACCCTTATTAGAACGCGAATTGTTCCTGAGAATATAGCAGAAGCAAAGCAGCCTGGAAAAGCTTACTACATAAGCAGAGTCTGAAAAATTGGAGCGACTACAAATTCTACTGAATTATATTCAAACACACAGTAACTAAAGCAAAAGAAGCGTACGACACTAAACATTATAAGTATCTATCGAAACCCAAAATAAGAGCACGATTTTCAAATTTCTCCGCAGCATAAAAATCCTAGTCTAAGCATAGCTTCATGAGTTTTAATTGAAGAAGAAACAAATGCTAAACGGTATAGCAAGTGTTCTAGAAAACATATTCTCATATCTTTTATCTACTTACACTAAATTTAAAACGCAGAGTGATGATTTAAGCGAGGTATCAATGACTGAGCTGACCACGGTTATGCAAGGACTTCCAAACTCAGCAGCAGGCTGTGACAAAATATTTCAAAAAAAATGTCAAAAAGCCTTATCAACCAGGCGCTTGATATTTCGTTAGCTATTAAATAACCATCTTACAAATTGCTCATAGATTACTTACAGTTGGAAAACTGCTGAAATAATTCCACTTCTTAAAAAATAACTGCGCAGCATACATCTGTGGTTCTGACTCAATGGTGAATCTGACCCGTTCTAAGATAGCCGGCTAACTTTCTGGTGTCCCTCCTTGATGAGATTGATCACCTCGTTCTAATCTAATTGCTTCATCACCTCGCGCCATTCTATGCACATCATCCTTTCGCTCCATGCTAAGTGCCTCTCCCTCACGTGCTGACCTAATCGCCTCATCATCATGACATTTGCACTCTACTTGCTTTTGATTACCGCTTTTCGCTTCGGAAATCTCATGACCAGTCTCACAGGCCATCGGACGCGTCAGATCTGCCACTGATTCGTCACCAAAGCAAAGGCCTTTCAATAGCATATCCGTGTCGGTCAGAGAGGCATAATGCTCGGGCAGGTTTTTGGACATCACAGTTTCCGTGACGAGCACCCTGAACGGGCCCTAACTCTCAACGCGGACAAACGGCAGAAACACATTTTTTTCTCAAATTCTGGCAGTGTGCACGAGCATTCCACTGTGGTCACCTCACATCTCACGGGGTAGGGATGCACCGCATCAAACGTTGTGGCCGGGTCCCACGGTACGTTATCCTCAATTTACCCCTGAACGTGGGGTTTTAATTGCTCCAGATTACATTCACTGCTATGCACCAAAAAGAGAACACTCTTAGGGTTACGGTAGCCGAGCACACTGTGACCAGGCTCTTGGGAACGGTGACGTACGACCGGCTTAGCCTTAAACAACTTATGTTTCTCTCCTTCGGAGTGGCTCACTGTAGCTGTGGACTTGGCAGGACTGTCTTTTATTTTCATATCGGAGGATATATACCGTTAACCGGGTTACTTGAGGCCTGATGAATTACTAACGCAAATCGTTTTTTTCTCAGGTATCCTGTCTTCCACGGCCCATCTTCACTTTCTTTCCCTATCTTTTTTCAGTTTTTTCACTTCTTCCAAACATTCCTCAATATCGTCATCCTCCACACTGCACTACTGACTTGCAGCAATCAGCTGCGACTCTCTCTCATCGCTTCCCACCATAATTCACAGCTCTTCACAGAGTAGTAAGAGATCTGGACTCTCGAGCTTCTTTTTCCAACTTCATGGTCTTCACGAGTGAGGACTCTCTTACCTGGCGTGACGTTAGGTAGCGAACAAGCGAAGCCGCCACGCCCGGTGAAAACACTGCCAGTTTAGAACATGAAAGCTAAAATCGTGAATAGCTGTGACGTATGGTAGCGGTACAACGAAGCTTATACGAACAGAAGATTTCACACAGTCTTATAAAACTTCAAAAGCTCCAACCAGGCACTACTCAAAGAAAGTTAAGCACTCACCATGTCGTTGAGGCCCTAATCAAGCATGGGACATCCCGTCGCTGCCAACCAGTTGATGTGTTCCGATTGCCCGCAGTATCACACCACTTCCATCCAGATAATGTAGTCAGGGGTCTGCTCAGGGGACCGAAGCTCCCCAGAGTCTCGGGGAGATGTCGAGGAGAGTAGCCCGATGCTGTTAAGAATTAATTTTATTTACAATATTTACAGGTAGCGTGTCACAACATCATGGGAGCAGCATTAAGGAAGCTCTCGGTGGAAGGTGATGAGAGCTTCTGGGAGCTTGTCGGGAGCGTCTCGGCGCTCGCGTTTTATGGCCTGGCCTTACCAGGATTCCCTGCAGGAAAAAACCATGGAGGCCAAGACAATTCAATGAAATTGTCATCTCCACCTCTGCCCCCAAAAAAGAAAAGTTGAAAAGCCGCTTCCTTGCCAACCGAGGAAAGGAAAAGAGGCACGCCCAGTTTGTCCCATGGCGAGGGAAAAACACTGCACACCACTGCCACCCACTCGTAGTGGGTCGACTGCAAGAGCGGTTCTACCATCTGGAGGAAAGAAAGAAGATTTGCGTGTCTTTTCTCGGCTCGAGAGCCAGCCACGACTGACGCATCGTCCTAGAGCTAGCTACCCGGTCGTTCAATATATCCCCCAGTACTTGTGACTCATCGTGACAAACTGGTGGAGGTGCTGGGTAGTCTCACGGATGCTGCAGACCCCCCCCCCCCCAGGAAGCCGTAATACGAGTCCAGTGCCAGTCAATACTCCCGTGCATCGGACGAGCCGCCGAATCAGGGAATTGCCTCCGGAAGTCAACGATACTGCTCCCACCACGTCAACAAACATGACCAGCACTTTGGTACAAACCTTGCCAAACGGCACGGGCAGCACGTCGTCGAACCGATATACGTTGGAAAGCCCACGGGCACCGACGACGTTCCATGTTACGGAGAGCGAAGACGTTGAGGACTGGTTGGCGGACTTCGAGCGCGTAGCCAACTTGAATCAGTGGGACGACGTGGCGAAACTGGGTCGTGTCTACTTCTATCTCGAAGACGGGGCTCACACGTGGTATCAAAATCGAGAGGAGCAGCTGACGACGTGGCCAGAATTCTCTCGTAGACTTCTGCAGACATATGCCAGCGCTGACCGCCAAGAAAGAGCTGAACGAGCTATTCTTGCCCGCGTCCAGTCGCCAAATGAAACTGTGACCGCGTACGTCGAAGACATGACGCTTCTCTTCCGACGGGCAGATTCAAGAATGACGGAAGACAAGAAGTTGCGTCACTTGATGCATGGTGTCAAGGACCAGCTTTTCGCCGGCCTCGTGCGAAGTCCTCCGAAGACGGTCGCGGAGTTCTTGTCCGAGGCCGTGACAATGGAAAAAATGCTGCAGCAGCGATCCAACCATTACGACAGGCAAGTCAGTGGCATGTCCACTGCTGACATTTTCGCCGCCGCTGGGACCAGCAATGACTCCTTACGTGAACTCATCCGTAATATCGTACCTGAAGAGTTGCAAAAGGCTGGTGTAACACCTCATCCTACGGTTAGCTCTATTGCAACTGTCATCAAAGATGAGCTGCACCAGGCCCTCCGGGACACCTTGCCTCCTGATACAGCTGCGTCAGCTCCTGCTGAATACCACCGTAAGACAACCTACGCGGAAGCCTTGAAACGCCCTGCTGCATCGCCGCCATTGTTCGTTCATCCTGTCCCTGCAGTTTCACTCGAGTCAGCGCAGCACATACCATACTACGAAGGCACGTACACGCCACCGCCCCTGCCCTTTGTCCGTGGTGCTTCTGTTGCCCATCGTTCGGTGCAACCGGTCCAGTACATCGACGATCGGCACTCGTATCCTCGGAAGTCTGATGTATGGCGCACACCCGATCACCGGCCTCTAGGCTTTCACTGCGGAGAAGCTGATCACTTGTACCGCCAGTGTTCTTATCGCCGTCTTGGGCTTCGCGGCTTCTCTGCGTACTCGCCGCCCCCCCGTTATGGTCAGAGACCACGCGACATCCAAAACTACCTCTCCCAGCAGCATGAACCACCATCTGCCGGGCGCCAGTCGCGCTCGCCATCACCGAGGCGATTTTCATCAATGCCCCAGCGGTATTCTACCGCACGATCTCCCAGCCCCCGCCGGATGGATGGATGGATGCTATGAGCGTCCCCTTTATAACGGGGTGGTGACAAGTATGCCACCAGGCTCGACAAAAAAAAAACTTTTTTTTCTTTTTTGATGTTGGCCTAATGCCTCTACTTCGATAAATTCTATCCTAATGGAAAAAAAGGTAAATTTTCAGCTTAAGTTCTCTGCCATTTACGGCACACTGTCCATATTTTATTTTTCCAATATTTATTTTTGTCCTTTCTCTCTAATTTTCTGCCACCAATACTCTAACCGTCTCTTACATATTTCAATCGCGGGTGTGTTCAGCTTTCCATTGTTGTCCCTAAAACCCAAGGCTTCCTGTAGGCTCGTGCCCAAACGTACACCTGGGTGGATATCTCCACATTCAATCAGAACATGCTCCGCCGTTTCCTTATCTTTCCCGCAGCATGTGCATTGTTCTTCTTCTTTACTGAATTTTGCTTTATAACTACGCGTTCTAAGGCAACCCGATCTCGCTTCAAACAGTAAAGCGCTTCCCCTTGAATTATCGTAAAATGCCTCCCTCCTTATTTCATTTTTGCCCTTTCGGTAGTTACTCAAAGCCGGTTTTTTCTCCATAGCTGCCATCCAGTAAATCCTCTCCGCCTCCATGACTTTTCCCTTAACGCTCTTTGTTGACATATGGCTTACAATACCAGCCGTATATTTACTAGTGAGTCTTCTGGTTCTTTTTCTCCACTGTGTGTCCACGCTCTTCCTATACAAATAACGGAACACCTTCTCTGCCCATCTACTCTCCTTCATATTTCTTAGCCTTTCTTCGAACCTTATTTTGCTCTGCGCTTCCCTCGCCTCAAAACCTGCCCACCCCATATCGCCCTTTACAGCCTCGTTTGTCGTCTTCCCGTGAGCACCCAACGCGAGGCGTCCCACAATCTTTTGATTTACATCCATTCCCGATTGCACCTCTGCCCTCATGCACACCACTGAGTTCCCAAAAGTAAGCCCTGGAACCATTACACCCTTCCACAGACCTCGAAGCACCTCATACCTATTGTATCCCCACAAAAAAAGAGGTCGCTTTGGCTAGTTTTTTGGGAAAACTAGCCAAAGCGACCTCTGGGGGCGGGGTCGCTGAACGTCGAAGCGCTGAAGACCTCCTATTGACGCAGAACCGTACACAAACTGGTCCGACATCACCTGCTGCTGCAAAGGATAGCCGGCTTTCACTCGACATAGCAGTAACAATTGATGGTTGTGTAGTTGATGCGTTAGTGGACACCGGCGCAGACTATTCCATACTCAGCGGGAAACTGACAACGCAGCTGAAGAAAGTAATCACGCCGTGGCATAACTCGCAGATTCGGACAACTGGTGGCCATGTTGTAACTCCACTGGGTGCCTGCACAACTAGAGTACAAATTCAAGGGTACACATTCGTAGCAAGCTGCCTTGTTCTACGTGAATGCTCCCGTGACGTCAATCTGGGAGTTGATTTTCTACAGGAAAATGGAGCTATCATTGATCTGCAAGAGCGCCGTGTCACGTTCTCAGCCCAGCGAGCAATCAACGTGCAGGATGACGGAATGCGTGTCGACGTACTCCGTATTTCTGAACAGAGCGTGACGCTTCCTCCCCGAGCCAGTGTTCTAGTCGACGTAACATGCTGTGGTTTGAGCGATGGCGATGTGGTGGCCGAGACAAATTTAGAACACCTCCTGCAGCAAGGCATATGTGTAGCGAGAAGTGTAATACACGTTCGCGATGGCCGATCTGAATTGCTCGTTACCAACTTTAGCAACGAGCATCGACACCTTTTCCGTGGCACTTCGATAGCGTTTGCCCACGAAGTAGCAAACGTAACCAACTGTCTCACCTCAGAAATAGTGGATAACGCAGACACATCAATGAGCAACATTGACATCAATCCTGATCTGTCCACCGATAACCAGACTGCGCTGCGAGCGCTCTTGTTCGAGTACAGGTCTTGCTTCGCAAGTTGCTCAAAGATCCGCCAGACGTCTATCACTCAGCACAGGATCATCACGTACGAGGACGCACGCCCAATACACCAGCACCCCTACCACGTGTCGGCTAAAGAACGTGAAGCGATACGTACGCAAGTTCGCAAGATGCTTGACGATGGCGTTATCGAACCATCCAACAGCCCGTGGTCATCTCCAGTCGTGCTTGTCAAAAAGAAGGACGGATCGCTACGCTTCTGCGTCGATTACCGAAAGCTTAACAACGTGACCAAAAAGGATGTGTACCCGCTACCGCGTATCGACGATTCGCTGGATAGACTTCGTCGTGAACATTATTTCACTTCTCTCGATCTCAAAAGCGGGTACTGGCAAATCGAGGTACATCAGCGAGACCGCGAAAAGACAGCCTTCGTGACTCCAGACGGCCTATACCAATTTCGAGTACTCCCTTTCGGCTTGTGTTCAGCGCCGGCCACTTTCCAGTGAATGATGAACACTGTCCTCACAGGGCTCAAGTGGCAGACTTGTCTTGTCTACCTTGATGATGTGGTGGTCTTCTCTGCCACGTTCGAGCAGCACCTACAGCGCCTGCGCAGCGTGCTGGAGGCTATCCGATTGGCGGACCTCACTCTAAAGCCACAGAAGTGCCACTTCGGCTATGAAGAACTGAAATTTCTTGGACATGTAGTTAACGCTGAAGGAGTCCGGCCTGATCCAGACAAGCTTGCCGCTGTTGCCGAATTACCAGCTCCTGTCGATAAGAAAGCCGTCCAGCGCTTCCTTGGTTTGTGCGCCTACTATCGCCGGTTCATTCATGGCTTTTCACAGATAGCAGAACCTCTGACTCGTCTCACAAGGGACGACACGCCGTTTGTCAGGGAAAATGAGCAACAAGCAGCTTTTGATGAACTGCGACAGCGCATGCAATCAGCACCCGTTCTCGCTCATTTCGACGACGATGCTGAAACGGAGGTTCATACTGACGCTAGTAACGTTGGGCTTGGTGCAGTGCTCGTTCAGCGTCAAGACGACATCGAAAGGGTGATAGCCTACGCCAGCCGCTCTCTATCCCGTGCCGAGGCGAATTATTCCACTACGAAGAAAGAGTGCCTCGCAGTCGTGTGGGCAATCACCAAGTTTCGCCCGTACCTCTATGGTCGTCCCTTCAAGGTAGTGACAGACCACCATGCCCTCTGCTGGTTGGCAAGCCTGCGCGACCCTTCAGGACGGCTAGCACGGTGGAGCTTGCGGCTGCAGGAAATCGACGTCACCATCGTTCATAAGTCCGGGCGTAAGCATGAAGACGCTGACACACTGTCACGCGCACCCCTTCATGTCGTCAGTCAGGAAGCAGAGGAAGACGAAGACTTCCTGGGCGCCATTAGCTCATCAGACTTGAGTAAACTGCAGCGGGATGACGCAGAGATTCGTCCGATCATCGATCATTTAGAGGGCCAGGGCACAATCATACCACGTCATTTATCCCGCTCGTTGCCGTCGTTCTGCTTTCGAGAGGGTGTGCTGTACAAGAAGAACGCTCGTTCGAACAACCGTACCTACCTCCTGGTGGTTCCTCGAGACATGCGAGACGACGTCCTCTTCGCTTGCCATGACGAACCCACATCCGGTCATCTGGGCTACTCACGGACACTTGCCAGAGTGAGCGAGAGGTACTATTGGCCAGGACTTTCGGCAAGCGTGAAGAAGTACGTCAAGAGCTGTCGGGAATGTCAGCGCCGAAAGCAACCATCTGTTTAGCCAGCTGGTTTGCTTCAGCCCATTGAAGCACCCTGCACGCCGTTCGACCAAGTCGGCATGGACATTCTCGGGCCATTTCCCCTATCTGCGGACAGCAACAAATGGGTGATCGTCGCGACCAACTATTTGACACGCTACGCTGAGACGCAGGCGATCCCACGAGCCACGGCTTCGGAGGTAGCACAATTTTTCATGCGCCACATCGTGTTACGACACGGTGCTCCTTCCGGTATAATAACGGACAGAGGGACGGCATTCACGGCGCAGCTTATGGACGAGGTTTTCAAACTGAGCAACACCAGACACCGAAAGACAACTGCGTACCACCCGCAAACCAACGGACTTACCGAGCGACTGAATAAGACCATCGCAGACGCGATCTCAATGTACATCGACGTACAGCACAAAACATGGGACCGGATCTTACCTTACGTGACCTTCGCGTATAATACCGCCGTGCAAGAGACCACGCGATTCACGCCATTTCGGCTTCTCTACGGCCGCGAAGTGCAGACCATGCTGGACTCTATGCTACCGTGTCAAGACGAAGACGAGTTGGCAACTGACGCCGATGAATTCGCAAAGCGTGCTGAGGAAGCCCGGCAGCTCGCGCGACTACACATCGGCCAGCCACAGCAGGCAGACGCACGGCGCTATAACATCCGCCACAGCGAAGTATTTTACAACCCCGGAGACCAAGTTTGGGTCTGGACGCCCGTCCGCCGCCGTGGCCTTAGTGAAAAGTTACTGAGCCGGTACTTTGGCCCTTATAAAGTGTTACGTCGCGTCAGTGACGTGAACTACGAAGTGGTTCCGGACTCAATATCGCAGGTACGGAGTAGGACACGACCGAGGTCGGATGTCGTTCATGTGTTGCGTATGAAACCATTTATTGCGCGTTGTTCATAACTTTTTTCTTGCCGTACAGCGTTCTTTGTTTTATTTATTTATTTTTGTGAACTTGCTTCTTCGTTCACTGATTTTTCCTATACTGGCACGCTCGTTCATTTCTATTTTTACTTTATCCGAATTTCCAATTTCTTTTTTTCCACGTGCCTATGTCGTAACATCGTGGTGGTGCTATGTACTTTTCTTTCCCCCTTTTGGGACTTTTTTTTCTTTTCGAAAGAGGGGATAATGCCACCCACACGTAGTGGGTCGACTGCAAGAGCGGCTCTACCATCTGGAGGAAAGAAAGAAGATTTGCGTGTCTCTTCTCGGCTCGAGAGCCAGCCACGACTGACGCATCGTCCTAGAGCTAGCTACCCGGTCGTTCAATATACCCCCAGTACTTGTGACTCATCGTGACACCACACTCGACAGACCACAGCACGAAGATGTTGAGTCCTACGTAGAAATGAACTCTGTAGTCTGTTGCAGTGATGGGTATGCGGTGCTAGGAAAATCACGACGTGTGGAAACAGCGGCATCAAGGCACCTCATAGAACGTGGGAAATGCATCCGCAGAAGGTTCTCACACATTGGACCCTTTGCGCGGAGCGCCTTGACGACAAAGCAAGCCACCTCGACGGCCAGCATCTCTTCCTTATTTGTCAGCTGGTCGGGCGTGTCCAAAGGGTTTTACGAGGGGCGCCGATGGCCCGGCTTAATTGGAAGAACGACTTTCGTGTTATCACCACTCTTGGTGCCTCTCTGGAAGCATCGAGCCGGAAGAAATAAAGGTAGGCTCAGCCACAATGTCTCATGCGTCAAAGCGGTGCCAAGCCAGGCAGGTCAATCATAACACCAACCGAAGAAGTTTAGATAGTTCTGCTTGAGCTGTCATTGCCAATAGGTCACTATTTCTAACATTTTGTAAGCCCTACCATCGATATAGTGATCCACTCCAACCATTTCTGGGACTTCGTCACTGGGAAAGTGAAACGGCTCGCCAGTGCTCTGACAGCATTTAGGACAGTTTTCGGATGGGCAGTCCAAGGGAAAATATCGACTGCCTGCAACAGAACTACCTGTGTTCATGCGATGGTTTCGAGGACGGCTGTTGCAGATCAGGAAACAGCACCGATCTTGAGGGCGTTTCGGGAGCTGGAAAGTATTGAAATGTCTGACCGTCCAGAAATCGTTGCGGATGAGCGCTTAATCCAGGAATTTTCGGAGAATATAAAAGAAGTAAACGAATGCAACAAAATCAGGCTACCACAAAAAAAAACAACTTTGAACTTGCAGACAACCACACTGTAGCGTACAAACGCTTCCTTCAATTGACGAAACGGCTGTTAAAGGCCCCTAGCTTGCTAAAAAATACGATCACGAAGTGAGGTTGTTACTGGCTGAGGCTGTCGCCAAAAGCGTGCGCGACAAAACCAATAACGACGGCAAGCGAATTTATTACATGCCACACCAGCCAGTGCTACGAGAAAAAAGTAAGACTACAATGCTGCGGACTGTTTTCGACGCGTTTTTGCACAGAGGGGGAGCGAAATGAACAAAAATTGGAAAGCAGACCTAACCTTAACCCTGAACTTCTATGCGCGCTGCTGACTTTTCGACGCCACAGAATAGCACTCGTAAGCGACGTGCAAAGAGCATTTTTTTTTTGCAAATTGCAGTCCATTTTACGGACCTAGATGCAGTAAGGTTTTGTGGGTCAGTGAAAAACCTGAAATTAACAGAGGGTTTCAACGGTAGGAGTTTTCAGAATAGCCAGAATTCTATTTGGGACGATATCGAGCCCTTTACTTTTAGCAGCAACGCTTCGACACCATTTCGCAAAGATGAAACATCAGCTTCTTGAAACAGTGGCCATTCTGCAGCTGTCTATTTACGTGGACGACCTGTTGTGCGGAGCAGCTGATGAAGATTAAGCCACGAATATTTACGAAGAGGCTAATTTCATCCTAAAAAGTCGTCCTTGCACCTCCACAAGCGGGAGTCCAATAGCCAACATCTTAGGGCAATGTTTACTCATGAGGACCCTGCCGAACAACTGTTAGGGCAAACGACAAATCCACTGGAGGTGATTGGTTTTGCATGGAAATAGATTGAATATCAGTACTGAATATCAGTACTCAGAACAGTGCTCTGTGGCCGACAACTGTTTTGCACTGGCAGATTTGTGACACCAAATGTGGCTAATTTAGGGAGAAGGAGAGAGAGCAGGCTGGCCTTTAGGGCACGAACAGGAGCAGCAGAGACCGCCCGGACAGCTGTATATTCAGAGGACAAAAAAAAAGGTCATAGCTTTGCCGCAAAGGCGAAGCAATGAACGCGATAGCAACAAATTGGAAGGTCACATGCAGAATGGCAAGCAGATTGAAACGTACCTTGCGTTGCTCAGGCACAAATGAAGCTCGCAACGTACTGACAGGGGCAGACTAACGCGAATAAGCGTCTCAGTTGTTCACTGCGTCTGAAAAGCGCGCCCTTTTCACAAAGACTGCGCAACAATTGCAGTGACCTTCGTGCGCCTGGTAACTGCAACAAAAATGTTCTAGTGAAAGCTCAACGCCAGCCAGGACGTGCGATCGTCCCCAACACGGGATAAGGGTGCTTGAGTGAGCATCGAGCATCCCCCTTCTCCACTGTGAGGGGCAAAGTACGCGTGGGACATGAGAACGCGCGCCGCTGCGCACTCATTGCGCCATCTTGCTGGTAATGCTAAAAACGCAATAGCCCCCCCCCCCCCTAGAGACGCGCGCCAAGACGCACTCTTTGCGACATCTTGCTGGTAATGCTGAGAACACGATAGTTCCCCCCTGAGATGCCCATCACCAGTGGTATGCGGTAGATATAAATAGCTTGCCGTTCGAGCGTTAAAGTGCGAGCTCCTGGGTGGCTCAGTGGTTGACGTCTCGGGCTCACGGATGGGGGGTTTCAGGCTGGATTCAGTGCGGGAAAGTCTTTTTTTTTCAGATTTTTTTTTCTTTCTTGCGTTTTCATATACGTATACATATGTGGTAAGTGATGGTGACACCAGCGGCAAAATACAGTGAAAAATATTCATATAATTGCTATCGCAAAAAAAAAACGAATGGCAGGGTTTGTCTTTTGAACGCTTCCCAGTCTTCTTGTGTTCCTTAACGAAGCAGTTTTAGGGCGTCTTGTGCTCTAAACTATTTCTGTTTACCTTAATAAATAGTTTTCTCTATGGAAGACGTTCAACGACTGTGTTTATGTCTCATTGTCATTTAGATGCGTTGCGTGGGTCAGTGCAAAACCAGAAAAAAACTTTACAGTGGCTCGTGGAACCCCCAGGAGGGTCCTGCAGAACACTTAGGTTCAGCGAAACCCAGTTTGAGGGCCCCCTGATCTAGTGAAAGGAGTTTCCTTAAAGCTTCATACATTGCTTAGCATAAGCGTCGAATCGCGCCAGTCGTCAACAGTTGAATATTGAGAAACGAGTGAGTATTTTAAAGCTACTCCGCCTCCCCCACCCCACCCCCATTACGGAGCACTCAAATATATTTATTCATCCACATTAGCAGCAGGATCATCAATGTAATCAATAGCTGCGTCGGTGCACATGTTGCCCTACGGATGCGGAGTGGGCATTTCGCTGATTCGCAGAAGGAATTGTTGAGGAGTAGTGGGTACTTAAAAATTGTGCTTGCAATAGACATTCGATAATATTTTAAACCGGCAAATGCTACGCGCACAGTCATCCATGTCCTTACGACACGGTCGAAGCATGGACCGAGAACCGGAGCGGGCTATCAGTTAACAAGGTGATTGTGCACGAGTCCCGATAATGCTATCGAAATATATATATTCTTGAAGACAAAGCTGAAATGTCCTCCGATTGTTTAATTATTTAGGTGCACATTAAAAAAAAAACAGGCAGAGAGGGAGTCTGTTAGGTTAACCGCTGCCGACAGCCACTGAGGTGATTTGCGTAATGGTAGGATGGTTGCCACCAATTAAGCCTATAAAACTCCACAGCGTCAACCCATACTTGTCTTGTCGCCTAGAAAATCTTGGCTCATACCCACAAGGGGGATTAGCCACCCTGTACCTTATACTGTAAACTTTTTATACAATGCTTGCTAAAGGAGAGAAAAATCAGGTAATAACAGATAAGGACAATATTAACGTTCCTTTAAAAAAAGAAAGAAAAAAGGTGAAAAGGGCAAAATAATTCTATAAACCAGATTATATAAAGAAATTAGCAAAAATCAAAAAGAGGGACAAAGAATTGGATATATCTGGTAGTACCACTAGCAGCGCATCCTTCCGGTTGCCTGAATGAATTTGTGTAGCGCTGACAGAATAGCACTGCGGCCCGCACCCTACTGACTGACTCCAAACGATAAGATGGTGAATGTATACTAACTGCCAATCCCAACATACCAATCGGTCTCTCAAGAATGATTCGGCACAGTGAGGCGAAACGATGGCATGTGAGAAGAAAGTGATCTATTGTTTCGGGTTCATTGCAAAGTGCACATACGTTAGTTATTGAAAATCTGCATTTGTGAAGATGATAATTTAACTGAGGAACTCTACAGCGAAAGCTTGTAAGGGTCACCTCATATTGAGGGGAAAGACATTTTGCGGTGTTCCATGTGAATTGCAAGTGCCGAAATTTTTCAGATTGTTGGAGCGATGTTGTGTCGTTTTTTTTTAAATTAACAGGCGTTTGAATCGTTCGGCTGTACTAAAAGAAAACTGTGGAGCTACTGGAACCATCGGGAAACTTCGCAACGCCGAAGCGAGCGAGTCAGCAGTTTCATTTAGTGCTATTCCGGCATGCCCGGACACCCAAAGAAACTGAACTTCTGATACGCTACGTGGTACGAGAGACCAAAATATTCTGATAAGAGGAGACTGCTTTGCGGACGTTAAATGTGTACAAACAGACAAGGCATCTGTAATAATGATAGATGTTCATTGCTGAGAACTCAGTTTTCGAAAAGCCAATGTAATTGTCAAGAATTTTACGAAAGAAATTGGCATGAAGTCAGCCAGCCGGAGCGCAAAATAGTAATTAAGATGATGAGAAAAGATTCCTACTCTGTCCTTCTGAAGATTTTGCGTTGCATCCGTCGAAATTACCACGTAAGGAGAAAAATGACTTAGATGGTCTTGAAGGAGGCCCTCCAGAACATGCTTTCGAACTAGCTTAGCATTTTTTGAAAAAAAATGTCATCGAACGCTAGGTCGACAGGCATCGAGCATGGGGTTCGGGGAGTTAAATGCTGAAGAGAAACGTGAAGATTCGACAACATAGGCTCGACAAAAATGACTTGGGTCTTTGATAACGAGGCCACGGGCGTTTAAAGAAAGAATCTGGAGATTTAATGAAAACTGTCTGTGAACGTAAGAGGCGCACATCGTAGAGTTTTTAAAATGTTTGTATGGTAAGCTGTCGAATTCTTGAATCAAGTGGAACGTTTCAAACTTCCAAATACAGCACGCTGTTTGCAACACACCTGGGTAGTCGGAGACACAGTCGCAGAGCTTGCCTTTCTAGCAATATAAGAGGTCTTAATTGGTACTTAGCACTTCCGGAAAACAGAACGCAACTAAACTCTGGAATTGGACGTACGTAAAGATTGCATATCATAAGTAACGTATCTCTGTGCATCCCCAAATTCTTATTGCAAAACTGGCGTAACAGTCCTAAGGCGCTTTTTTCACGGTGTTCCTGCTTCAAGGTGTGGTAATGATTCAGCCTAAGAAAAACCAGAACCGATTTCACGGATATGTTCTCTGTGTACATGGAGAAGCAAACTCTGACAAAAAGAAAAAAAAAGATGGTATCCCATAACTTCGACGTTTTTTTTTTTGAGAAGCCAGCACGCCGTGTTACCCGTAGTGGGGCGTTAACGTGTCCTTTCGTGAGTGAGCACCGCGCGCGGCCAGCTTTCATGAGCTGACATCTGCACCCCTCTTGATCGAACAATCTGGGTGGCCGTTAACAGGGCCAAGTACAGCTCGTACCATTTCACACCGTCGCAAATCCTGTACACACGGCATCCGAGAGAAGCCCGGTCAAGATGAATAACTACGTCGTCATGGAGAAGTTCGGCGAAGTCACGTACGGCGTCGTCTACAAGGCCAAGTTCAAGTCCACCAACGAGATCATCGACATCAAGAAGCTCCGACTGAGGACCGAGGAGATGAGTGGAGGGAGACAGATGTGCCAGCCACGACCATCCGAGAGGTGGCCTTTCTCAGGCAGCTGAAAGGCCCCAACATAGTGCGCCTTGTAGACGTTGTCATGGTGGAGTACAAAGCTATACACTTGGTGTTAGAGTAAATGACCATGAGCCTTATGAAGCACTTGAATGCACCGCCCAAGAACAAGACCCTGGATGGTGCGGTAATTAAGAAGTGGCTCAGTCAGATCATAGTACCAATTCTCTTTTGCCACCAACGGAGAGTTCCACACCGCGACCTGAAGCCAGCAGACCAACTTATCGATAGTAACGGCGACATCAAGGTGGCCGACTTCGGCCTCTGTCGCACGTTCGCAGAACCAGTGCGTCTCTTCACCCACAACGTAGGCACCCTGTGATACCTCGCTTCCGAGATACGCATGGGCGCCAGACGTTACTCGACACTGGTCGATGTGTGGAGTATTGGCTGTATTTCATTCGAATGGCTCACTGGGAAAGTGCTCTTTCGCGGGGACTCGGAGACAGACCAACTGCTCCGCATATTTCATGTCCTAGGCATGCCAACAGTCGAAACATGGCCAGGCGTGATGAAACTGCCAAACTTCAAATTATCCTTCCCATTGAGAAAAAAGAACGTGGTGGCAGAGCTGATTCCTGAGGCTGACAGCAAGGCGGTGAATATGCTCCAGAAGATGCTTATCTACGACCCCTGGAATAGGATATCTGCAAAAACCGCCACAGCACACCCCTACTTGTCCAGCCAATGTAATTCCAAGCAGGCGACCGAGACCACAAAAAACAAAGAGAGGTGAGAATCGGACATAAAGTGGAACCCGGGAAGAAATGTTGCAAAATATATATGCGAAACGTGACACGGGTAGCGTTGCACTTTCTTGTGTAAATATAGGAAATTACGACTGACGTTAAGTGTGCCTGGTACACTTACTTTACGCTACCCTGAAGCATAGTGTTACGTTGATGTGAATGTCAGGAAGGCATCACTTAAACGGGTAAATATCGAACTACTTATTGAGAGAGCTACTGAGACTCTTTTAAAATATAATCTTAGAAGGCTTTTGAAAGGCAACGATATACACAAAAAGTTATTCATGGGTACCTATTTTGCTTTTCTTTTAAACTTACTTTGAACTACAGTTCTTGGCCCCACCGCGGTGGTCTAGTGGCTATGGTACTCGGCTGCTGATCCGCAGTTTGTGGGATCGAATACCGGCTGTGGCGGCTGCATTTCCGGTGGAGGCGGAAATGTTGTAGGCCTGTGTGCTCAGATTTAATATACGCGTTAAAACGTGATTTATTAAATGCGTTAAGAAGTACGCAAAACGCATTGCAAAGGTCGAGAGAAAGTAGCTTGGTGACTTATATTGTGCAGTACAACCACTCTACCACTTGCCATAGGGGCACTTTTCTCGCTACTTAGAGTATTTGCATGATAAACACAATCTAAAAAAAGCGAACAGTTGGAAACATATGCATTCACTTGTTCTGAGCGTATTTTACTACATTCGCGGCAACCTTTTACAATAGCAAGCAGCTTGTAAAGCTTGAAAGTTTTGTCTTTATTAACCAGGAATACTTTCTTGGTCTTTTTAACTAGGTAACTACGAAGCCACATACGTTGCTACATCTCTCATAAACACAAGCGTATCGTGTCACTCTTTATAAATCTCGCAGGTCGTGGGATTGAATTCCGGCTGCGGCGGCTGCATTTCCGATGGAAGCGGAAATGTTGTAGCCCGTGTGCTCAGATTTGGGTGCACATTAAAGAACCCCAGGAGGTCAAAATGTCCGGAGCCCTCCACTACGGCGTCTCTCATATTCAGATAGTGGTTTTGGGACGTTAAGCCCCACAAATCAATCAATCTATTCGGCTCTTTCTATGCAACATAAACAAGAACGCCAGCGAAGAAATTTTGCTTTTAGTAGGCTCCCCTCTGCTCCTAGTGTGCGTAACCTGCAACTACAATCGTAAAAAAAGTGTACCGGGGCACCTTGATAACATTCACGGAAGAATAGTTGTCGAAGCTGCTGATGCAGGAATCACGCAGCGTGGCCTATACATTATCACCATTGCGATTTATGTCATTGGACAAATCTGTAGACACGGAACAGGGTAGTTCTTTTTAAAGATGCTCTTCCTCGGTCATTCTCATCATGCGTGCTGGGCTCATACTTACCACGCGCAACTGCGCGAAGGCCGCCGGTGCCTTGACTAGACTGATGTGACGAAACGCCTACGGAAGGCGTACCGCTGCACTGAAGCTTTCTGCACTTTATGAGGCGTTGCACTGCCTCCGGTGTTGCTCTGCAACAACTTTGATTGATACACAATGTAGATTGATGAGGTTATCATGTGACGTAATGCGGTAGTGATGTAACCGTATGACATCACAAATACGAAGGCCGAATAACGACATCACAAATTTAAGAGATATGTGATGTAATGACGTTACCTGCTAGGAAGGAGCTGACGTGGGGTTTTTCGCACACGCACTGACACCACGAATGTAAAGGGGTTTATCAATTACAGCTCCACTGCAATAATTTATAGAATGTTGTGCACAACTATATCATTAGAGAAAATTTTTATAGGGTACACATGCCTCGTATGGAATTATCTCGTATGAATACATATGAATCATATGTGTTCTTCTATAATCATGCGAGATTACTGCATATTTGTCAGACGTGTCGCATGTCGTTTTTCGATAGGAATAGAAGCTGTTACTAATTAGGGCGACAATGACAGTGTGACACTGGTCACCTTGGTCGCTTGTGTGCTTTTTATGGTGGCCAATTCCATACCGCAGTATGCAATGTTTATGAAACTTGTATTTTATTTTTTGTTACTCAAACACTCGAGTCGACGCATCGGCAGCGTTCATGTTTGCCTTCAACGATTTACTTTGGCAAAAGAGTGTGTCTGTTTCGGTCGGAGGGGGGGGGGGGGGGCTTAGATGATGCTTTCGCGCACATTGACGCGATTTTGTGATAAAGAATCAGACATGCGCGGAGCAATTATCGACACAAAACAAATTTTGGAACGAGCACATGTACTTAGCTAATACGCGACAAGTGCTAGAGAGATGCTTTCCAGTAAACTTCATTTACAGACAAAGCTATTCTGAGATCACAACAATGACAACCATCGCTGTTGCTGTTGTCCGTAACCGCCATCACGCGAAAAAGAGAAACTAATCAAATTGAAACTAATTTCTAAAGAAGGGTAATTGAACACCGGCCCTTGCAGGACAATCAAGTGCTCTATAACTGAGCTACGATGTAGTGCTTAAAACTTCGGTCCAGATTGGGTTTACGCAGGCTTCACGTCCAGTAAGAAATGGCGAATGTTAATAACATGTTTTAGAACATTAAAGTTACAATCAGGTTTTACACAATGTGAACGGCGCAGAGAATGAGTCGTTGTATACTCGAACCTATCACGAAGGCGTGTTCTTGGCTACTTATTAACTGTGGTGCAGACGCGCTTTGGTGGTTTGGTCAATAATTGAGCAGTATTACAAGAATAGTATGAAATTTTAGAATAGCAATGATTAAATAAGAAGATATTACAGAGGACATAGGGAGTTCTTGTGCTGAATTGAATGTATATAATTAAAAAACAAAACGAACGCTTAAGGAAGAATTGTACATCATCATCAGTCACAGCCTTGAAAAAAAAAACCGCGGTTTGCGTGGAACGTGCAGCACGGTCACAGCGAAATCTGCAAGAGTGGCCTTTTAGAGCCGTTTCACTATTTCAGTTTCACTATTGCTGGACGCACATTTGCAGAGTACCCACTATGCCATAAATTCTAAATTTTGTGTTGTTGGGAGGCAATATGCTATCCTTCGCCATTCTTCGAAGAAGTGTGGTGCCCCCTACACACTTGCAAGAAATTTTGTACAATTTTTGATGCTTTGGCTGCAGATAACGACTAATAACTATGCCTAGAGCTATTGTAATGAGGTTGTTCGAAGACTCACTTGCTACGCAATTAGCATTGTGAGACGCCTGGCTTTTACTCATTGTTCTAAAGCGCTTTATTACACATATTAGTACTATTTCTTTCCTGATAGCCCCGCCGCGGTGGTATAGTGGCTAAGGTTCTCGTCTGCTGAACCACAGGTCACGGGATCGTATCCCGGCTGCGGCAGCTGGATTTTCGATGGAGGCGAAAAGCTGTAGGCCCGTGTGCTCAGATTTGGGTCCACGTTAAAGAAAGCCAGGTGGTTGAAATATCCGCAGCCCTCCACTACGGCGTCTCTCATACTCATATCGTTGCTTTGGGACGTTAAACCCGACATATAAATCAATCCTTTTCAATATCAAGCCTGCCTACTATGATCAGTTTGCAGCGTAGTTCTCGGCGCCGGCGTAGTTCATTGTTAGAATACTAGACTGGCACGCATGAGACCCGGGTTAGAATCCCATTGTGTTATTGGTGTTCTGTATTTCCTCACTTTTTTTTATCAATTTACGTGATAGTTGTTACGGCCACCGGCGGCGGCGGCGTTGCAAAACTACTGCGCACGTGACCCTAGTTGTAATCTTATAACAGCTTTCGCTGTAAAAAATGCACATAGTTCCTTGTATGCGTCTAGCAAAAACTACGCTTTTCCGAATGTTCAGAAATGGCATGGTGGACCCGCTACAGAAAAAATTAAACAACTACACTTGCATAATGGGTACGATGCAAGTGTAATATCAATATTTGCCCGAAGAATGTTCAAAACAGACACCAGAAATTCTGCATTTTTGGCTTTCGCTGGGACAGATCTGCGCGTTCCGCGCAAGGCTGACCGTATTCAATGCAAAACATTTCTTTGCGTACTGCTGGCAATTTTGTCCTATCTATCTATCTATCTATCTATCTATCTATCTATCTATCTATCTATCTATCTATCTATCTATCTATCTATCTATCTATCTATCTATCTATCTATCTATCTATCTATCTATCTATCTATCTATCTATCTATCTATCTATCTATCTATCTATCTATCTATCTATCTATCTATCTATCTATCTATCTATTTCACACCCTCTCTACTTGGGGTGAACCAAAACTAGTATATGAAGGTAAGATGGTTTGACAAAGATGACTTGCTGATCATAACATGAATAATATGGCAGTTCCGTCTCGTACATCGGCGAACTCTTTCCACCAGATACGTGTGCCACGCACCCGTATATACGGACAGGTGAGTGCCCCAGGAATGCAGGTATGTGCCACAGATATGAACTTGCAGTTCATATCTACGCAAGAACGGTGTGAACAGACAATGGTAATTGTAATGCGACTGCGTTAAAATAAACGAACATCGGCGACATTGACCCCACAAATGCAAATAATAAATGTCGGGATCGCTGTAGGAATCAAACTCAAGTATTCGGTGAGGCAATCAGTGATAATACCACAGGGCCACGCCAGCTCTCGACACAGATTTGGAGAACACCCTATCTAGGCGTAACGTTGGTCATTCGTCAGTTGTTATTGCAGTGCTGGCTATCCAAGCTTAAGAACATTTTGTATGTACTCCTATAATACATCCGTCATGTCGAGTGAACGTCAACTGTGGTCAAGCGCAACTCTCTGAAATTTACTTATGTAGCATTGTCCACGGCTACCATCCTCGCGAGCACGAGCGCTCGATATTCTTATCGCTTCTGTTGCTAATACTCATGTAGGTGTTGACATCGTTATGCAACGGCAGAACACTTCTTATTTAAATAATAAGACGCTGTTCATTACAACATTTTTACATATCTTTAGCATTATTTTGTAACGTTTCGATCAGTAAAAAATTACAACAGTTATCGTTGCTCTGCATGCTTCGCATAACATTGTTTCCGAAAGCACGTGGGATCTGTCAAATCGTTTTGTGCTTTTGCTGTGTATTTTCTATTTTCTTTTTGTTTTTTCTGTTTCATAACTTTTAATTCTAATAAAACAAAAAGGCAAGACGTTTCTCTGTAGCAGAAGGTGTATAATAACAGAGAGGATGCGATCGTAGCTCTATCTAGCGTTAACAGCAACAACGGTCAGACGGAGCTACTCGTGTGTAGTGCTGACGATATGGCTGCGGAGCTCTGCAGGGTGCAGTTTTTCATCTTTCCCCTTCGCTGAAGACGCAGCCAGTAAGGTGATTTAAGGGGTCGTAAGAACAAGTGGTTCTTGGTACGATTTTAGGTGATCCACATGAACAGTTTCATGGCCTCGGTGACGCAGATCCGCAGTGGGTGTGAGGGGATCAATGAGGTAGTTGACAAGCGAAGTTTGCCGTAAGACACAATAGTGTGCATAGTACTCGCTGACGAACTTCAATGAGACACCCGAGACATAAGTGTGAGCCACTCACAGCCAAACAAAAAAGTTAGTTGAAAACTGGTTGTGGAACCTTCCAACATCATGTTGGAATTTCTGTTGTCTCTGTTTTTGACTGGTAAGGGAACCCGCTAGTTGTCGACATTCTTCTGCATATCGAGTAGCTTCCAAAACTGGTGCGCCCTCTGATTGATTTATATGTGGGGTTTAATGTCCCAAAACAACCATATCTTTATGAGAAACGTCATGGTGGAGGGCTCCGGAAATTTTGACCAGCTGGGGTTTTTTGACGTACAACCAAATCTTAGCATACATGCCTACAACATTTCCGCCTCCATCGGAAATGCAGCCGCCGCCGCCAGGATTCAATCCCGCGACCTACGGGTGAGCAGCAGAGTACCTTAGCTACTAGACCACCACGGTGGCGCATGGTGTGCCCTCTGATGAGTCGGGTTCATTGGAGAGAACGCTGTCGATCGGCGATGATGGTTTTCGGCCATATAGTAAAAAGAAAGCAGAAAAGCCTGTCATCGCCTGGGGTGCCGTATTGGGACGTACGTAATGAATAAGTTCTTTACTTGGCGCACTGAAGCGAGAACACTCGCAGAGAAGATGCGAAACTGTGTCCGTGCAGCCAAAATTGCCACATGCAAATGTCGGGTTGTTGGCCATTGTAATTTGAAATGAAAAAGCATTCGTAAAGGCCACCCTGAGCCAGAGACAGAAAAAAATCATCTCTTGAGCTCTGGGAATTCCCGATAGAAGATGGAGCTGTAGGTGCCAGTCCAATTTATGAAGGTGGACGTTAGTAAATGCCGTCGAATTTCACTGAGTTAGCGTCAGTTCTTGTGCAAGTGGTGAAAGTCTCCTAGCGGCGTCTGTTCTTGATAATGGTATAGCTGTACAAGGGGCATCATCATGATCACATCGGGCCGCTTCATCGGCCAGTTGTTTCCTCCGATGCTGGAGTGGCCCGGAATACATCAATACACTGTCATTCTGCTTCTCTATAGATTGGTGATGAAGCAGTCTTATGTCAGCGACTAGCTGTTAATAAGGTTCATGACGATATGGCGAGGTAATGTCCTGGAGGACTGATTTTGGAGTCGGGTAAGGTTGACCATGTCTGGGGTGGTTCTTCAACTAGGAACTCCAGAGCAGCATGGAAGGCGGAGAGTTTTGCAGCTGTGGATGATGTCAGATGCGGTGTCACGAATATTATCGTGACAGATTTCTCCAGAATCACCACTGCATCTTGCAGAAGCAGCTTGCAGAAGTAACCGACCCATCCATGTGAAAATTCACATACCCGCACAAAAAGCAAGCAACGATTAAGCACCGTGCTGTTGCTGCTGCATCCTAGCCTATTGAAGAGGTGATCCTCTGGCAGTCCATTTGTACTTCTCGTGGCTTATCTAACGGTCCCGCAGTTGTCGATGAATGCTTCAAAAAATAGAAGGTGGTCACGATCGCTGTCTTGCGGCTGCTTGAAAGCTAATGCAGTGGCGGTGTCCCATAAAGGACTGATATGGCAGTTCCTTGGCAAACAAGCAGTGACATCCATGAGCCCAGCTAGATATGATTGGGTAGGACTATGCGAATCGGTGTGAGAGCACGGGACATTCCAGCAGCTGTGATCAGCAAGAACAGCTAGACGACATTAAAACGGGTGTGACTTATTAAATTTGAAGCATTTATTAGCAAACTTTGGTGACTTAAAGCGTATCTATCTATCTATCTATCTATCTATCTATCTATCTATCTATCTATCTATCTATCTATCTATCTATCTATCTATCTATCTATCTATCTATCTATCTATCTATCTATCTATCTATCTATCTATCTATCTATCTATCTATCTATCTATTTCACACCCTCTCTACTTGGGGTGAACCAAAACTAGTATATGAAGGTAAGATGGTTTGACAAAGATGACTTGCTGATCATAACATGAATAATATGGCAGTTCCGTCTCGTACATCGGCGAACTCTTTCCACCAGATACGTGTGCCACACACCCGTATATACGGACAGGTGAGTGCCCCAGGAATGCAGGGATGTGCAACAGATATGAGTTCATATCCACGCGAGAACGGTGTGAACAGACAATGGTAATTGTAATGCGACTGCGTTAAAATAAACGAACATCGGCGACATTGACCCCACAAATGCAAATAATAAATGTCGGGATCGCTGTAGGAATCAAACTCAAGTATTCGGTGAGGCAATGAGTGATAATACCACAGAGCCACGCCGTCTCTCGACACAGATTTGGTGAAGACCCTATCTAGGCGTAACGTTGGCCATTCGTCAGTTGTTACTGCAGTGCTGGCTATGCAAGCTTATGAACATTTTGTATGTACTCCTATAATACATCCGTCATGTCGAGTGAACGTGAACTGTGGTTAAGGGCCACTCTCTTGAAATATACTTATGTAGCATTGTCCAGGGCTACCATCCTAGCGAGCACGAGTGCTCGATATTCTTATCGCTTCTGTTGCTAATACTCATGTAGATGTTGACATCCTTATGCAACGGAAGACCACTCCTTATTTAAATAATAAGACGCTGTTCAATACAACAATTTTACATATCTTTAGCATTATTTTGTAACGTCTCGTTCAGTAAAAAATTACAACAGTTATCGTTCTTCTGCATGGTTCGCATAACATTGTTTCCGAAAGTACATGGGATCTGTCAAATCATTTTGTGCTTTCGCTGTGTATTTTCTATTTTCTTTTTGTTTGTTTTTTCATTTCATAACTTTTAATTCTAATAGAATAAAAAGGCAAGACATTTCTCTGTAGCAGATAGTGTATAATAACAGAGAGGATGCGATCGTAGCTCTAGCTAGTGCTAACAGCAACAACGTTCAGCCGGAGCTACTCGTTTGTAGTGCTGATGATATGGCTGCGTAGCTCTGCAGGGTGCAGTTTTTCATCTTTCCCCTTCGCTGAAGACGCAGCCAGTAAGGTGATTTAAGGGGTCGTAAGAACAAGTGGTTCTTGGTACGATTTTAGGTGATCCTCGTGAACAGTTTCACGGCCTCGGTGACGCAGATCCGCAGTGGGTGTGAGGGGATCAATGAGGTAGTTGACAAGTGAAGTTTGCCGTAAGACACAATAGTGTGCATAATGCTCGCTGAAGAACTTCAATGAGACCCCCGAGACATAAGTGTGAGCCACTCACAGCCAAACAAAAAAGTTAGGTGAAAACTGGTTGTGGAACCGTCCGACATCATGTTGGAATTTCTGTTGTCTCTGTTTTTGACTGGTAAGGGAGCGCGCTAGTTGTCGACATTCTTCTGCATATCGAGTAGCTTCGAAAACTGATGTGCCCTCTGATTGATTAATATGTGGATCTTAACGTTCCAAAGCCACCATATGAATATGACAAACGCCATAGTGGAGGGCTCCCGAAATTTCGACCACCTGGGGTTCTTTGACATACACCCAAATCTTAGCATACATGCCTACAACATTTCCGCCTCCATCGGAAATGCAGCCGCCGCAGCCAGGATTCAATCCCGCGACCTACGGGTGAGCAGCAGAGTACCTTAGCTACTAGACCACCACGGTGGCGCATGGTGTGCCCTCTGATGAGTCGGGTTCATTGGAGAGAACGGTCTCGATCGGCGATGATGGTTTTCGGCCATATAGTAAAAAGAAAGCAGAAAAGCCTGTCATCGCCTGGGGTGCCGTATTGGGACGTACGTAACGAATAAGTTCTTTACTTGGTGCACTGAAGCGAAAATACTCGCAGAGAAGATGCGAAATTGTGTCCGTGCAGCGAAAATTGTCACATGCACATGTCGGGTTGTTGGCCATTGTGATTTGAAACGAAAAAGCACTCGTAAAGGCCGCCCTGAGCCAGAGACAGCACAAGAGCGTCTCTTGAGCTCTGGGTATTCCCGATAGAAGATGGAGCTGTAGGTGCCAGTCCAATTTATGAAGGTGGACGTTAGTAAATGCCGTCGAATTTCACTGAGTTAGCGTCAGTTCTTGTGCAAGTGGTGAAAGTCTCCTAGCGGCGTCTGTTCTTGATAATGGTATAGCTGTACAAGGGGCATCATCATGATCACATCGGGCCGCTTCATCGGCCAGTTGTTTCCTCCGATGCCGGAGTGGCCCGGAGAACATCGATACACTATGTCATCCTGCTTCTCTATAGATTGGTGATGAAGCAGTCTTATGTCAGCGACTATCTGTTAATAAGGTTCATGACGATATGGCGAGGTAATGTCCTAAAGGGCTGATTTTGGAGTCGGATAAGGTTGACCATGTCTGGGGTGGTTCTTCAACTAGGAACTCCAGAGCAGCATGAATGGCGGAGAGTTTTGCAGCTGTGGATGATGTCAGATGCGATGTCGCGAATATTATCGTGACAGATTTCTCCAGAATTACCACTGCAGCTTGCAGAAGTAACCGACCCATCCATGTGAAAATTCACATACCCGCACAAAAAGCAAGCAATGATTAAGCACCATGCTCTTGCTGTTGCATCCTAGCCTATTGAAGAGGTGATCCTCTGGCAGTCCATTTGTACTTCTTGTGGCTTATCTAATGGTCCCGCAGTTGTCGATGAATGGTTTAAAAAATAGAAGGTGGTCACGATCGCTGCCTTGCAGCAGCTTGAAGGCTAATGCAGTGGCGGTGTCCCATAAAGGACTGATATGGCAGTTCCTTGGCAAACAAGCAGTGACATCCATGAGCCCAGCTAGATATGATTGGGTAAGACTATGCGAATTGGTGTGAGAGCACGGGACATTTCAGCAGCTGTGATCAGCAAGAACATCAAGAAAATACATAAAAAGCAAGCAACAATTAAGCATTGTGCTGTTGCTGCTGCATACTAGACGACATTAGAACGGGTGTGACTTATTAAATTTGAAGCATTTATTAGCAAACTTTGGTGACTTTAAGCGTATCTATCTATCTATCTATCTATCTATCTATCTATCTATCTATCTATCTATCTATCTATCTATCTATCTATCTATCTATCTATCTATCTATCTATCTATCTATCTATCTATCTATTTATCTATCTATCTATCTATCTATCTATCTAGTCCCGGCTGTGGCGGCTGCATTTCCGATGGAGGCGGAAATGTTGTAGGCCCGTGTACTCAGATTTGGGTGCACGTTAAAGAACGCCAGGTGGTCGAAATTTCTGGAGCCCTCCGCTACGGCGTCTCTCATAATCATATGGTGGTTTTGGGACGTTAAACCCCACATATCTATCTATCTATCTATCTATCTATCTATCTATCTATCTATCTATCTATCTATCTATCTATCTATCTATCTATCTATCTATCTATCTATCTATCTATCTATCTATCTATCTATCTATCTATCTATCTATCTATCTATCTATCTATCTATTTATTATGTAGCCACCAACGACATTTAGTTCTCCTGGCCATTTGTATAATGGTATTCATACTAAAATTGGTACGGAATAACATGACGGTATAACGACCATAAGTACGTGACTAGTTCCAACATGAAAATCATGATATCCAAGTCATGAATGTCATGATTTACATTTCATGGTCTTGCTGCTCTTTTATGAATTCATTCACATGACATATTGCAAAACTGGTATGGCATGACATGATTACAAGGTAAACATAAGTGAGGGGTCTTAACAGGGAAGTCATGACATGCACGTCATGTAAGTCATGAATACACACCACAGTTATGGGGCGCTCGCGGTCGTTCCACTTGCTTCACATGTAGCAAATTTGGTAGTAGGTAACGTGATTGAACGACGGACGTATATGACTGATGCAAACGTGATAATCTTGACAAGCGTTTGATGTGAGAACATGACTACTTGCCACGCTAATGATGTGCTCGTGGCCGTTTCGCTAGCTTTACATACACCAAATTTGGTACTATGAGACGCAAATGAACGATGGAGGTAAATGAAACGCCCGAACATAATAATCATGACATGCGGGTCGTGTAAATTAGGACTACATGCAGCGCTCGCAGTGCGCTGCAGGCTGTTTCGCTAGCTTCACATACACCAAATTTGGTATTACGTGACGGAAATGGATGTTGAAGGTAAATGAAACATCCAAACACAATCATGACATGAGTGTCATGTAAATTATGACTTCATGCAACGCTCACAGTGCGCTCGCGGCTGTTTCGCTAGCTTCACATATAACCAATTTTGTGTTACGTGACGTGAATGGATCACGAAGGTATATGACTGATGCAAACATGATAATCGTGACATGCGTGTCATGCAAGAACATCACTTTACACCACGCTCATGATGAACTCATGGTCGTTTCGCTAGCTTCACATACACCACATTTGGTATTACGTGACGTAAACGGAGGACCAAGGTAAATGACACGTCCAAACATGATAATCATGGTATGCATGTCACGTGAAAGATGACTGCATGTTACACTTATAGAGCGGTCGCGGCCGTTTCGCTATCTTCACATATACCAAGTTTTGTGTTACGAAAATAGATGATGAAAGTAAAGAAAATGTCCAAACCTGATAATAGGACATGCTTGTCACGTAAACCATGACTAGATATGCTACACTCATAGTGTGGTCGCGGCCGTTTCACTTGCTTCACATATACTAAATTTGGTGTTACGTGGCGTGAATGGAAGACGAACACAAGTGTTGGGTACAAATTTTATAATAATGGCATGGTAGACATGTACAGCATAATTTACGTCCTTCTTTTAACGTAGTGCTGATTTTAAAGTGACATAGAAACTTTCCTCATTCGTGCTTCGCATATCATCAATTTCCACTGTAGGTGGGATCTGGCAATTTATTTTAAGTTGTGTGTAACCTTATGAATATACGGTACTACCTTCGGCTGTTCTTTAATCTTTCGTGCTTCAGCCAGATCTTTTTTTACCTCTGCAGAAGGCATTTCGCAACCACATACAAAATTGAGCAAGGGAATCCGGCGACCTTCAAATGGTCTAATTGTGCATTAAAAAAAGACTGTATGAGGTGTGAACGCGATTTCCGAAGCGCAGACCCCAGAGCAAGCATTTCAATGCCTCTCTTCATGGTTTTTGAGTGGGTAGACCCGAACGGTAAAAGTTCCTTCTTTGCACAAAGAAAAACACCAGCAGACGTGATTTTTACCCTTTGGTTCGGCCTTCTCGAAAACTGTGAAGAGAGGCATTGCAATGCTTTCCCTGGGTTGCGCACTTCGAAAGTGGTGTCCTAATCTCACACAGTCTTGTTTTAATACACCATTAGACCATTGGAAGCTCGCCGGGTTTCCTTGCTCAATTTCGTATGTGGTAGCAGAATGCCTCCTGCAAAAGGTAAAAAAAGGGTCCTGGCTTGAGGAGGAAAAAAAAGAAGAAAGGCGGGAGGTGGTACCCTATATTGATAAGGTTACACACAACCTCAAAAAACGTGGCGAGTCGGCATGGTGTACCGCTGGCATTCTCTACCCTAAACAAAATGGCGAAGTTGTGCCTTCGCATATCGAAATTACGTTCAACTGCCGAGAGGCTGCAAAAATAAGCATTCGCGGCCGTTTACGAATTGTGCCACTGGAGTGGTTTACCAAATACCCCTATCGTGCTGAAATAGATATGTTGACCACACGGGGCGCTGCGTCAATGATCGAGCGAGAGAACACGTGCTCATGGTAAAGAATAAGTATGGTGCGCATTTAAGCGCGCATGTCACTTCTTGTGAACGCACACCATGCCTAACGCAGTTTAGTACCCGGAAGAAGTAAAAGCAAGTTAGCACGGGACTTTTAGGAGGGTAATTACATAAAGAAACGGGGTAATAATTGTGTTAGCGAAACGTCACTTAACCTGTATGAGTCGGAAACACGTTATCTAGAGAGCAAGTGTCCGACAGCGTGATTAGGCGAGCGACGGCCCGATCATGTTCCGCACGTGTTAGGGGGTTTATATTAGCCTGCTTCTGCAATGATTAAATTGTTGTGAGTGCCCGCGCTGTCTATGCATTTTCTTTCTTGGTGTGTTTGTGAATTTGGCTGCTTGCAATCATTACAGCAGCGATGAAACGGGAGAACATGTTCTCTGCCACTGCCCTCGCTACAGCGTGCAACGACAGCCGCTAGCTGCTGCGTTAGCCCGCCTTGACGACATACCCTTGTCAGAACAGTCAGTGCTCGAAAGCCGAAATGATCTGTCTTCGCACAGAAAATTAGTGAAAGCCTTATTGAACTTTTTGCGTGGTAATGGCCTATTGAATGTGCTATAGCACCTACGCTCTCTTTTTTTTTCTTTTTCGCGCATTCATTTAGCTCTTCGCTTTCGTTCTCATCTTTCTTCCTCATTTCCCTTTCTCTTAGTGCAGGAAGCAAACCCGATGCCCCAATTTCTGGTTAACCTTCCTGCCTTTGCCTCATTTTGTTCTTTCTCTCTCCTGGCACGAGGTTGACTATTTAATCCAGACATGCACCAAATAGCCCAACAGCGAGTTATACTGTAGCACTGGATTGATACGCGCTAGGATGCTTTCTGTTTTTACCACCACAGTTAAGTGTTGATGAAGTCTCTTTGTAGTCAGTAAACACATGGTATTGACTCTGCAGGCCATTTTATGTAGGTTTGTGGGAGAAATCTAATTTATACGCAACATGAGCCGGCCGATACCGATATTCATATTATAGACATCTCAGCAGAATTTTTTCAGTGGTTGAAGTGAGCACAAAAGTGCATTATAGATTGCTACTGAGAGGCCATTTACATTCTCAAAAAAAAAACAACTACTAGTTCACCGCTGCTTGTACTACCAATATCTGTGTGCAGCTTCACAAAATTACATAAAATAATGTTAATTTTTTGTTCTAATCTTGTTGTTGCCACTTGTCGAGTCATCTGAGGATTGTCCGGCACTACTCATTCAAGCACTCCAAAGCTTACGCCAATTACTACGCGAGCAATTTTACTCGTAGGCGTAAAACATGGCTCGCCCTAATAGTTCTGACGTGGTCTGAGTAACGGCGAATTTCATTTCGAAAATTAGGGAAATGAAGTGCCCAGACTTGTCAGATAATATTCTGTAGTAACAGATTCAGAGTGGCTTGCTAAGCGGATATGAAGCCTAAAATTAAAATTATCGAGCCAGTAATCTCCCCGCTCACCCTCCTCGTAAGTGACTGCCCGGCAATCAGTCATTCCGGAAGTGTTACGTACAGCTGGCCTACGTTCCGGGAACGAATAGCACAGGCGACCGATGAGAGAGTCAACCGGGCTGGCCCCGTACATTTCTTACGTGTCGTTTTGACGTGCTTCCTTTGGCAATTCAATGAATGCACGTAGCCGCCTTTGCAGTTTAACAAGAAGGAATCGATAACGTGCCCTAAGGTGTGAGATAAGAGCTGCGTCCAAACTTGTTTTATGCTAATAGAGTACACGATTGACTCGGCCGAGAATTCGCGAACAGGCTACGGGAGATATTGCTTGGCAACATATGCCAGCTCAAGTCATGCGCCATCTGATCCTACGCATTTCACCGCTTGGATCTTTCTATTCGCTTTGCAGTGACGCAGGGGTAATATTGGTTTCACGACCTTATCCGTAAGAAACAATGGTGGACGCCACTATTTCTACGTTGCAGGTACATTACTACGCCCGAAATTCCTTCACGGAAATGCTGATGACTTGTTTAGATGCGCAGTACCAATCTGACATTGCGTAGAAGTTTTTCCCTTCTAAAGGGTACTGCTATGGAAATAGGCTTTTTATTCTCACCTGAATAATTGGGGAAGACATAGCTCTTCATGCCTGAATTTTCGTGCTATGAAAAGGTGCACGTATACAGAAAAGAAAGTTATAGAATGTACCAAGACGTTGCATTGCGATTTGATTGCCCGTAATATTTACCGCTCGCTTTTTTTAACGTGTTGCGAAGGCTGGTGTGACCATGTTGCAAACATTTACAGTGCTTGCAAGTATACATTATAACCAAGTTTTAGTACTGCGATCATTGCGTCTGTAACGGCGTTGCACACGTATGAACGCTGCATTCCAAGTGACGCGCATTGCATAAAATTTCCACTCGCGCACTCTTGGTGAAAAGTAGCGTTACACAACTTCATTATGGACCATACACACGCAGAAATGCAGCTAGTTAATATGTTCGTATAATAATATAGCTGTAAATATACGCGTTTTCATTGCGCTAAGAAAAAGAACGTCCTAGACTGCAACATAGACAGAGAACGACAATAGCTGTCGGTCGAACACACTAAGTTTCCCTGAATGCACTTGTTTGCTTCTTTGCGCCAAAGAAGTTATCATTTTCGTGCCCTCCCTTTCTTTATCAACCGTCAAATGTTACAAAATGTTAAATTTTTCGTGATGCTTGCTTGATTATAAAGAAAACTAAATAATGCAATAAAAGCTCAATGTCTTGCTCGAACTTCTGTGTTTGTCTCTCATCCTTCAGCGTCTTGTGTATTTGGTAGTTGTGTGAAGTGTCATTACACTTATGATTTCCCAATTTTTTGTCTTCCCAGTGTAATACTTGCAATCAAATACGTTTTGTTTCAGCGCAAGTATGTGCGCCGACACTTAAAAAAGTTTGTTCAACTGTTACCCTGCCAAAGACAAGTTGAAAATTGCAATCTTACAGTAACTTATCTGCTAAAAGCGCTTTACATCATTGTTGTAGACTGCTCATGATACCATGCAAGCAGCTTAGTACTATCAACAGGTGCTGCATGTCTGATAGACTATCGTGTCGCAAATATTTTTCTAGGGCTCGGTTTAGCGCCATGTACAAAAAGGTTAAGAAACAGAGACACCACAGTAGAAAGGCACACTCAACTAAAATTTATTTTCTGTCAAATAGAAGTATATATCCTTCAAAACACCACGTGTTACCGCTACTCCCGCCACATAGGAGAAAAACAATGAAGTAATTTGCCAGTCTCCTACACTAACTGTTTAGATAATCTATCTCAGGTGAAAATAATCAAGAGATCGCTTGCTGATACAGTTGCTACCCAACTAAGTGAAGGTATAAAATTAAAGCCCTTTCGTTTTTGTCTTTCTCCATATAATATTAACGCCCACGTCTTCTGAAGCTCAGATGACGTGCAATGTTTTATGCAATGAAGTGGCAAGTTAGTTCCTCTGCTAGTCTTTAACACGCCAGTATGTTACTTCAGGCGATCGTTTAAGCACCACCGTGTTCGAGTGACGCACTCTAGGCCGCAAATTATCCCTATAAAAAAATGTATCTTAACAATGAATTCATAGGTATTTTCTGTTTAACCTGCACGAAATGTTTTGTATTCAGAGAAATGATAATTCTGCTTTTTGAATTATGTAATTTCTCAGGTCTACCCAATAAACAAATGATGAATATCACAGCCAATTTGTAGTCCATATAGAATACTGTTAGATTTTAGTTGTTCTTCTGAAAAAAAAAAGCTGTGTAAGGGTGTCAAGACATTGTACATCAAATAAATTTATATAAAATTTTATTAGCATGCTTCATCCGCTGAGAAGTGTGACACTTAAAAGAATAAAAGCCCTCTCTTGAACAAAGCGTGGTGCCTTGAGTGGTCTAAGGCAAATTAGGAAAACATTGATTTCGCAAAAAAATAACTATGCCAAGCTTGACAAACACCAGATGTGTTTCGGCAGTCACGGGAAGTGCCTTTTGTGGAGACAATCTACAAGATAATGAATGCTAACAACCACAACAACTACAACAACAAGAAAAGTGACCATCGTCTCACAAGAACGTGAAAGGAAAAGCCGCTAAACATATAGCCAACGGAGCATGTCATTAGGTGCAAGTGTGTTTTACTGAGCGAGAAGATTTTTATTTATGAAAGCTCAAACGTAATTTCAAAAATGAAGTTTTCGTACAGTAAAACACAAAGTAGAAGTTAAGTATGATACAAAAAAAAAGCTTAGAACACAGCTTTTTCCTGCAACGCAAGAACTGGGGATTTTGCTTATACAGAAGCTTTCTGCAAAGTAAAACAAAATAAATATGTTCAAATAAGGAAAACTGCAGAAACAAAAAAAACATGCATTTACAGAAATTATGCGACAAGGGAGACAAGAAAAATTTTAGTTTTTGTCAGAAAATAGGTTTTAAGAAAATAGGATGATCCCGTAATTAACGTTCTTTTCACATTTCAAGAACGACGCGGAACGTGGTTCTTGGTGAAAACCGGCGTGAATACGGCTCACAAGATTTAACTTTGTGGCATATGGTACCAAGCACTTCAAACAACTTGCCACTTCATTGCATCAAGAAGTGTACGTCCGACGAATACGCACCTGAGCTGGAGAAGACACGAGTGCTAAAACGATATGAGAAGAGACAAGAACGAGAGTTATATGAAGCCTACACTCTTATAGAAAAAAAGTTTGTAATCAGTTTGTAAACGCGTGTGTTTACTAGTTCCAGGAGAATTTCCCACCTTCGCAGCATACTTTTACTAGCCATCATCTAGTACAGCTAGTAATTTTAGTCATTACTTACCAGGAAACCTTTCTTATCGTTTTTAACCTAGCAACTACTAAGCTACGTACGTTGCCAAATATTTCGTAGATGCCGCAGTACATTCTGTCGTAATAGTGACATCATAAACTCTAATTTTATTGATTACCTTGCAATAAAAGTGTCGTGCTACGTAATGGCACACACATAAGCAAATAGAAGGGGACATGATGAGGCATAGAAAACAACAATTATCTTAAATTCTGTGACTGCTAACCAGTACATGGTGTGCGATCCAAAAGCAGCTGTATATATAGCCTCAAGCTGCTGCTACAGTAGAAATCTGCTATGTCCAAGTTTTGAAGATTTACTTGCGCAAGCGTTTGCATGCGTGTTCTCGTGATCTATTCATATGAGTTCCCATACTTATATTAGCACATAATCATATGAGTATGAGAACTCACTTAACCCTATCATATGCTCATATAAGTCCATATGAGCATATGAGATTCATATATATATATATATATATATATATATATATATATATGACCATATGTGAATCGGATTTGATCATATGGTCAATTTTCTATACGTAGCTTGCTGTGATGTGCATTTATCACAGTATAGTTGATTGATTGATTTGTGGGGTTTAACGTCCCAAAACCACCATTTGATTATGAGAGACGCCGTAGTGGAGGGCTCCGGAAATTTTGACCACCTGGGGTTCTTTAACGTGCACCCAAATCTGAGTACACGGGCCTACAACATTTCCGCCTCCATCGGAAATGCAGCCGCCGCAGCCGGGAATCGAACCCGCGACCTGCGGGTCAGCAGCCGAGTACCTTAGCCACTAGACCACCGCGGCGGGGCATCACAGTATAGTTACGTGTCGTAGTTAGAAGCCATTATTTATTTACGAGAGCCATGTCGATTAGTTTTTTTTTATACTATACTTTTGTACTAGAATCATTTTTATATGGCAAAGCACGAGACATTTATCAAAATAGGCGTAAAGCTCTATTTGCGGTTGTTACTAACAATTTAGTAATGAACTAACCACTCGAGTCAGCACTATTCTCTTACTATGTAGTAATATTCACTAACCTGCGTTTTACTACCTCCCTTTACTAAGAGGCAAGTGATTTAGATGACAAGCGAATGGTTAGTATTTAGTTAGTAAATATGCCAACCTTTATTTTTAAAAGTGTATGTTATCAGCAAGTCGGGGAGAAATGTATCAGCAAGCTTGGCTTATTATCATGCCAGGTAGACTATTAACGAAGATTAGAATAATGCGCCGGTGTCTCTGTTTGTTTTCCCCGTTATGTTGCAATAATGTCGGCAAACCGCAGTGTTTCATCGGCTTTATATTTGCAATTATGCAAAATAAAAATTGGTTCCGAGTACACTTATTTCTTGTCGTCTGTCTATCGCAGCCTTTTCGAACACGGCGCAGCACCTACACCTCACAACGAAATACCAACTAGTCTGCATTGGTACCGTTGGTCAACAAATATTTGCTGTCCTAGGAATATTAGAAAATTTGTATAGGCTGACTTTTTTCATCGCGTCATATATAATGAAAAGTGAGTTCGCCAGTCAAGATATTGTACATTTTGTACACTTACATTCAGGACCTCAAAAAAAAGGTAAAATAAAACTGCTTGCGTTTTCAAAAATAGCCTGTTCAGAAGCTTTTTTTTTGAAATCTGTGCATAAGTAACGGTAAATCTCTGCCTCCCTTTGAAGCAAAAATTTCTTGCCAAAAAAAATTCTAGTCAATGCTGATGCTACACACACAATTAGCGAAGGCCATCATTCAACGGCAAAATATCGAGAAAGAAACGGTTTCTGAAGTACACCTCTCAATAATGGTGCCTGGATTCTCTAGCATTGCTGCAAAGAAAAGCTTGAGCAAATTTTTAATGAACCACGGCACTTGCCTGCAATACTTTTCTGACAGGACAACGATTCTAGGGTGGCGAAACAGCCCTTTTCAGCCTTGAAGAAAAAATATTTGGAGATATATCAGTCCCACTAATAACTTTCGCACCAAGAGAAGCAAGCGATTTTACTTGTTAAGTCGAAAGGGTGAAATCGTAGTTCAGCTGAAAAGAATCGTAAAATTACACTCCATGCTAAATGAAGCAGCCATTCCTCAAAACTCTGTCTTAACAAGAAGTATAAGCGTTGTGCAAGATTTGATGGTGAAGTGACACTTCCATACTGCATGAGTCACACCCCAGATTATTCTCGAAGCGGCTGGGCAGAACGGACACTGACGCACGACACAACAGATTGGGTCTTTAACCGCCAACTAATGCGAAGAAGATAAATGGTGAAAGCACAGTGAAGTTGGGTGAAAGTATTCATTTGTACGTGATCTTTGCATTCCCATTTCCGGTGGCAGCCGGCTCCACCGCGACAAGAGTGCCACGGGTGTTTTCCTGAGCTGTGTTTTTCCACATCTCCAGCAGGTGCCCCACGGTGCGCACAGTATACGAGGTCATAGTCACGTGCAATGAGTCATGTTAACTTTGTTCATCAGAGCAACTCGCAGCGTGACCTTCTGGTATATCTGAACTGCCCACATGTAATAATATTTTGTACATCTCGGTAGTGTAATCAACATGTCTTGTAGGATGAGTAGATGAATCTTCTTGTAATGTGGATGTTGCGGGTGAAGTAAGTTAAAGTAGGTTCAGTAGCTTGAGGCTAGCGCAAAAAATCATGAAAAAGGTCAATCAACCAGAAAAGACGAAGCGTTAAGCAGGTACTCTGGCACTGCGTTCTGCCTTTTTCCTTCGTGTCTTCCTCCGTTTGTCTTTGCATAAATTTTTAAGTATCCAGTCGGTGAGTTATACCAACTAGCCTTGCTCTCATCTCTTATAAGCTCAGTAGTTTTACGTGGACAGACGAAAAATAGCAATGCTTACTGCGTTTTATTATTATTAAGAGCACTCAAGTGATGGGACGCATGGTTCAGGTGGTAAGCTGCCATCTGTGCAAACCAAACATAGGACTATGACGAGAAAAGTGTTATTGCTAGTAAGAAGGCTTAACACACGTGCTACACATAATAAGAAAGGCAACCGCAGAAATATTGCATAACTGCGTCAGGATACATTCTAAGAAAAAAATTTACAAGCCATTCCACATGCGAATGTGGATGGCAAGCGGAGCTCCTGTGGTATTTGGTAGAGCTTTTAAATGCGAAGCATTCTTTTGCATACGATAGGCAGTTCTATCTATCTATCTATCTATCTATCTATCTATCTATCTATCTATCTATCTATCTATCTATCTATCTATCTATCTATCTATCTATCTATCTATCTATCTATCTATCTATCTATCGACATCACCCCCTTCACCTGGGGCTAACTAAAGTTAGCATGGGAGGGTAAGATGGTTTGAAGAACACGGCTTGCTAGTCATGACATAAACATTTTGATAATCTCGTCGTGTACGTAATCAAAACCTTTCTGCTAGGCACTTCTGGAACATGCCCGTATACCACGGGCGCGTATATGCCAAAGGTATGTGGGTGTGTGCCGCAGGCATTTTGCAGTTTATATTATACCCATAGTGGCGTAAACAGACATTCCTAATTTTAGTGCGAGAATGTTAAAAGCTGAAATCGGCAGCGTTGACCCGACAAATGCAAAGAATGATTTACCGGGCCCCAACCGAAATAGAAGAAAGCATTCTGCGTGGCGATCAAGAATTGTACTACTGAGTCACGCCTGGTCTAGATACTACTTTTGAAAAAGAAGCTACCAACTGCAATGTTGGTGAAACGTCAAATGTGGTTGGAATGCTGATAATGTAATATTTGAAACATTACACGTGTACTCCTATGATACAGCCGTCATGTTGGGTGAACGTCAACAGTATTTAAGCGCCATTCTCTGATGTTCACAAATGAAGCAGCGTCTAACTACCATCTTGGCTAGCCCAAGTGCTACATATCAGCTTACCACTTCTCATGTTGCTAACAATCGTTTTGCTGCTGGCATCATTAGGCGAGTGCGAAAAAACTAATTATAATGGTTGGGGTTCAGCATCCCGAAACCACCATACGATTATGAGAGACGCTGTAGTGCAGGACTCTGAAACGTTTAACTACCTGGGGTTGTTTAACGAGGCGCACATGTAGGCACACGGGCCTCAAACATTCTCACCACCATCAGAATTGAGGCCACTGCAGCTGGTTTCGATCCCGTGACCTGCAAGTACCGAGTGCCTTAGCCACTACACCTCCATGGCGGGTTATTAAAAAGACTAGTTGTATAGGACATATGCGATTTTTTAACCTATGTCTTTCCGTACAACATTTGTACAAATATTCAGCGTCATTTCGTAACGTTTCGCTAACTGCAACACAGTCACCTTTTATCCACATGCTTTGCATAACGTAAACTTGCCGTGTTACTTTACTACCTATTTAGTAATTACGCAATATGCACTTGGGCTCATTTTATGTAATAATCTAATTGCCACTTATATTGTTTGTCCAAATAAATGCAGATACGGAATCTGCTCTGTTTGAAATTTTCTTTCGGTCTCCTATTTTGTCACGCAAGTGATGGTTAATTGTCTTGCGGTCGCTTTGACGCACCGCCAAAAACTCCGAGACAACGTGGTGTTTTGAGATTCTAGGCCAGTTTCACATCTATACATGACCGTTGAAGTGCATCACTTCGTGGTCACGTATAGCAGGTGACATTATTCGATGCCATGGGGATAAGTGCGCCTTACCTTGCTACTGGCGTTGGCGAGCCAAGCTCCGATGCGAGCGCCGACATGCGCTTGATGTTTACTACTGGTTCTTCGATTCCCACTTTTGATGAAAGAAATGAATTTTTTGACGGGGAGAACATGAAATCCGGCATCCAGTTCTCCCATACACAGCATAACTATAAAAAGGCCAATTCGGATTGTCATTCTGCCGCATAACAATAATTGTCGTCGAACCCGCAAGCTTGAATTATCCCCGGGCGGCCAGTATTCTCCCGTCACTCATGGTGTGCGGCTATCAGCGTAGTACAGCACTCTTATGAGAAAGTATTACCACTTAAGCCAGTCGTACCCAACCACTCAAAATGGTGCTGAGGGTAAACACCTCGCGAAGGTCTTGCGTTTTCTGTCAGTGCAAATTCGAATGCTTCTTGAGAAAGGGGCAATAATAATATTATTTGTGGCTCTACTTCCCAAAACGACGATGTGATTATGAAACGCGCTGTAAAAGAGGGCTTCAAAAATTTTGACCAACAGGTGCGCGAACCAGGGAGCTTAGGGTCAGCAGCCGAGAACCATTGGCGTGCTGCGCACGAGGAAGGCAGTGGTGAGTGGCCGCTCGCCCCTGGTCACCTCATAGGAGGGGGGGGGGGGCAAAGTCTGCCCCATACAATGACCTTATAGGGAGGGGGGTGCTGCGACGTAACCTCACCCACCCTCCCCCTCACCCCCTGAAGGGAAATTCTGCGCACGCTTATGCCGAGTACGTCGACCAGTGTTGCTCCATCAACAGAAGCAAACAGAAGCAAGGCAGACGACGATTGTTGTGTGGCAGAAAGACACCCAATACTCCAGCGTGCTCATGGCTGTACCTGTAAATCCTCACTCGAAGCAAGCGACGTTTTTGTCGTGCTGGCTCTCAAACAATGCAAAAGGTAATTTGCAGTGCACGATAGCACAGCCAAATGCACAAGTTTGTCGCTATGAAGTTCGATATCTTTTGTTCTAAAGTTGTAATGTAATGTTTGTTCTAACTAATAACACTTCAAAACTGAGTTACCCATTGAGACGTTCGAACTATGAGACCACCCACATGAGTTTTTTAGAGGCGCCTACGTTGAAGTGACTCCTCCGAAGAGTTCTATGACTAATTTATACATTCGTTTCGGTTGATGTCGTGGTCGTGGTCTGAGGATAAGCGCTTGCGAGCAGTCAAAAGCCGAAGAAGTTAAAGACCAGTACACACACACACACACACACACACACACACACACACACACGCACGCACGCACGCACGCACGCACGCACACGCACACACACACACACACGCACACGCACGCACACACACACACACACACACACACACACACACACACTACCTATAGCCGTGCTGCATTAGAAAAGAAAATGAAAAGTGATATGAAAACATCACGCAACAAACAGCCGGGAGTATATCGTTGGCGCCAGGCTAGTAAACGCTTTGCCAGTAAACAAGTCATCTTAAGACGCTTCCGAGCTTCTTTTAGCACGCTCGATATGTTTTGCAGGAGGAAGGCGTAACGAGAGGGGAGAAAAAACAACAACAACAAAGAGGAATGTTGCCGCTCGTTCACAAGAAGACGCAGCGGGTAGCTTTTTTTTGTTTTTAATGCAATCATGAACGGAAAATAAACGCAGAATGTTTCTCAACGCCAAGACGGTCGGCCCGCCGCTCGGTGGGATGTCCTTTGCCCGAGACTTTGCCGTGATCATCGAGCTATATGCTGTATACACGCTTTAGTAGAACCTATATATGAGAGCCTGGAAGAGAGAGCACAAACAGAGATGTCAGGGGTAGCGCATCGGCTAACTCTCACAGTGCAAATGCCTTTAGCTGGTGCCTGTTCTTCAGACGGGCTCAATATCAGATTGCAGCGCTGACGTATACCCAATGCGAGTGCCCATCAATACAGCCAGTGTTGCGGCTGCCTGTAGTGGTCTTGCGTAACTGGCCCACCCCCGGAGGACGACAGCGTCGCCACGTCCGCAGGTGACGCGGCAGCGCAGCGTCGTGTAATCACAGAAAGGATAGGCGCCGGCATCGGGTCGGGGACAGGCAGGCAGAAACGGTGCGACGCGCGCGCGGATCCGTGACCCAAGAGCAGCGCATCCGGTTTATGCTGAAACGGGAGCAAGTGCAGAAGACGCGGACGTGCGCGGGTAGGAGAGCCGAGCGTCAATTCGGTTGCAGTGATTTGGGGAAACACCTAGCTGTTACCGCCGCCGGGTCCGTTGCATCGGCTCCCGCTCTTCGTCCCGCCCCTCCTCTCCTACATGGGCACTCGCTCATTTTCCGGCGGAGCTTGACCAGGCATCGCCGGGCGGCGCATTCGGTGGTGAATTCCTAGCGTTTTAAGCTGAAGGAATCTTTCCCGGCTGGTCTTCCGAGCTGGCCGACCGGCGGTTGCCGACTCCTGGCGCCGGTGCATGACGCAGCATTGGACGTCTCGTAGCGCCTCCGACGGTAAAGAGACGAGGAGGAGGCAGATAAAGGGAATCGTTTAAAGGAGGAAACGCTGTCTCTAATGGACAAACATTTTTCCGGCTAATGTGGTGCGAAGGTCGGAAGGACCGCCGCTGTGTTGGTGTCGTCCCTGCTGCCGCCCGTGCTGCTGTTGGCTGCCGCATCTGCTGCTATACTTGTGTCCTACCCGCGTGAGGGGAGACTCGCCACCGAGTTCAGCTGTGCTTTACGGCGAAGGAAGAAATGATCGGCTACTGCTGCCTCGAAGGTCTCCGATACAAACGACCTATGGTGAGGCTTAGGTTTACTATGTTTTGTTTTCATGTTTCTTGCTGTTGCTTTTTTTTGTATCGCCAGTGCTGATGTTCTTCGGGCGCCTTTTTCTGAGCGTTTGATTTCGCGTGCTTCACTGACGTCCGTTTGTGCCAGGAAACGGACGTTGTAACCTCTGCACGTCCTTGAAGAATTTCCGCCACAATGATTGCGGGCGCTCTTGACTTGTTTCTTTGCGCCTTTGTTGCTTCAACATCTGGGCATGGAAGACCGACACCACGTACGGAATCACAACTGCACCATCTGCGGGAACATTACGGTAGCATGATTATCATTAGTGTGTGACGTGCAAACAGTATATCTCTTCTCTTTGACTAGGCGTTGAAAATGAGCCTCCGTATAAAACATATGGCTCAGTGAAGAAATTTTCGCAAACGAAGTAATCACGGTGGTGGAATTGCAGGGTTAGTGCTCTTCTGCTCCAGTTATGTTATTCTTTATTGCATAGCTAGTTACGATTGCAGCTGCATTTCACTGCATTGAAGGTGTGTGGTGCATTTCTTTAAAAAAATTGACAACTAGGCTGTTTAACAATGAGTCACAAGTATATCGAAAGTGCATTGCATATACAGTTTTTGGGGAAGAACTTCGAATAACATTAACACTGATTTTTAGTTGATATCGAACAATACCAAAAATAGTGTCATGAACGCTTAGGAGCGAAGAACTTACGGTAGGCTGAGGGTATCCGATATGGAACAGTTCTTTGAATATAACTGACATCGAATGATTCAGTAAGCATTAGCCATAGGGAGAGTGTTTCAAAATGAAAATGAAACATTTGTTGTAGAAACACGTGAAACGCATTATTCCGATGAACATCACGTTGCTTGTGTACAATGAATAGACTGCTAGACTGCCGTTCATGGCAGAGGAACAAAGTAATATCAGGCTGTTATTTTCCTTCAGAAGAACTGGGGTCACTTTGTTACACGTAGTATTTTGCAACTAGCCGGTAGAAGGTGCTTATGGAGACCGCAGCACTGGATGTTTTATATTTATTTAGATGTCTCTGCACTGACATCTTGTTTTATTTTAATTTTTATTCATAAGTAACTACTTTATTTTCGTCATGCCCATACCCAGAAATAATGGTACACATGAACTCTAGAAAGCGTCCTCCAGTAAAAGGGGCATACCATAGAATTAAACGACTTGAACGTTTTAGTATCTCAAGCAAATTGAAATGTGATATATCATGAAACAGAATAGGAGTTACTTTGAAGGTTCTCTGGCAGGTTCATTCACAAGTACGTGACATGCATAAATATACTGGTGTAACGTATCACCCTGTAAGATGATGAATGCTAATGCCCCGCAATGTAGCATTGGAATGACGAGTTCTACAGGTAAAAAAAATCAATAACGAATTTGATTGCCCACTTGCTTGTTTACCATGGATAGAAGTATGTGACGATTCACAATAAGAGTATGATTTCAAACCTGGTACTGCAAATGTGTACAGCCAATATATTTGAAGATGTACGTTGGGTAGGCCTCATATGTATATTCTTACAAGCTTGTAAAACTCTACCTGAGTGATGGCTAGTGGCAACACAAGCCACTTGTGCTGAAGGCAACTTTTCCACTAGGCACACTTCCTTCAGAGACTATCCATCTTTGGCGACCATTAATAATCACCACAATTATTTATTACCGTAACTTTCTCTACTTTACAAGTTTCTATAATTGGCAAATTTTCTGTAGTATCAAAGAACAATTCTTGCAGTATGACTTGTTAGTTTGAAGTATGTACTGTAATATGCATGGCAGTCTGATGGAGCAGGTGCTTGAATCGGGCTGCGTGGCTGATGTATGGTAGGGGGCGGGGGTGGATTGTCACCATGAAAATCAATGACACCATATTCCATCAGTTCGCACGCGAATACCATTTGACATTTATGGTATTTCGAATTGCATGAAGTCATTACCTGTTTATTGTCATAAATGTTGGTGAAATGGATTGGATGCCTTTCGGCTTGTTCAAATTGCTCGGTACTAATGCCAAGATCCGCAATAGAATTACAAGACGTTGTGAACAAGAACGTGAACATCTTTCTTTGGGATATTTTATGGAAGCAGCGTAATTTGTACTTTATTTATTGATGACTTTAAATGCCGGTTAGTGACCAGATACGCTTCTTGTATGGTCTATTGCACAGTATGCGCATCTGGTCGCTAATAGTGCCAATGAATGTCTTGAACGATGCATGGCTGGAGTGGTGCACTGAATCGTTTGGAAAATCATTCTAGCCGCATCTGAAGTGTGAACAAAGAAGATTTTTAGATGAGTGGTAGGACAAGCTGAGGGGTTCAAAATACCTTCGACTGTCTACAAAGGAATGAAGTTTTCCAGTGCGTTCTAGCAGCGAAGAGGGTATACAGATTAGATTGAGAATTTTCATGCCTAGTTGTGATTGTGGTACCTCGAAACTTGACATCAAAACAATGATGTTTCGTATCAATCATGGACATATTACAATAACCCTGGATGATAATGTCAGCGTCGATAACAGAAGGTAAGTCCAGAAAAAATTTTCTCCTGGCGTCTCCTTGACTTATGTGGCCTGAAAGTTGTCCCCGTTAATTACTCCATTCTGATCTCGAGCTCACTTAGAACGATGCAGATGTCAGGTACACTTCTGGTGTGAAATATCACTGATTGTTTTTTTTTTTCGTCGACAGTGTCTGATGCTACAGATTAAGACCCGTGAGCATATTAGAAGTATTAAATAACGTCGAAGCTTTGCTTGCAGTTATTTCGAACGTGGTTGATGCGATTTGTAAGCATTTACCCTTCTATAATGAACAACGTAATGTGCGCACGTTGCTCAGCACTGCTTAGTAAGCACAGGCTGCAGCGCTGAGAAAACTGCCTACAGAGAAGCAGCACACGTTGCCTTTCACATGCAGTGCGTTCCGTTGAAATTGTGTTTCAACCTGCCGTGATGATTTGCACAGGTAGCGAAAGCCTGTGGAAAGTAAGGTATTGGGTCATATAATGGTTGCTCTACGCAGTGTAGCATAAAAGAAGCACTCTCGCCATTGTTCAGGGCTTTGAAACATCAGAGGTTTCATAAAAACGAAACTGCACTGCTGCTGCCACACACTTCGTACCAAACATGAATTTGAGGAGAGTCGAAGGCGCTGCATAGAAAGGCTGTACCACACTGAACCAAACACCAACATTGTATAATGGTGTCCGATTAGGGGTTCTCGTCGTGACGTGGCTGTTTACAGGCCATGACATTGCCTTCGCGCTGTAGTACATGGACCGACATGCTAAAAGCAGATGCGTCGCCGGATGGCTTTTTCCGAGCGTGAGCCCTTAGCCGGACGTGCTCGTATCTGCCGCTGAACTCAACGCCTAAAACCTTGAACTCTCTCACCACTCCGAAGTTCTGGGTCGTTGTCTGCTTAAACGAGAAAACTGGGACACGAATTTTGCGAATATGTAGTGCCCGAAACTGAGCGTTCGCATGCAGCGCGTGACCATAGACTGTAAGGACATAGGATCGCTGTGAAGCAAAGGGTGGGTGGTGCACTTATATTGGAGCCCCCAGTTCCTAGTCTCCACTCTCTCTACTGCCGCTCTGCGCCACGCTTGCTTTGTGAAATTTTATTCCAGCCCTTATTCGTTCCGGCCGCCACAGCGACTACACGCACAGGCAGCGTAGCGAAGCGAACAAGTCGTGATAAACTGCCTCGCGCCGGCCATTAAGATGGCGAAAGCGACGCCGGAAGCGGTAATTGGACGTCCTTCTGCGAAATACCTACGAAGTGGTTTAGAGCTGCACCGCATGTACAAAATCATGCGATGAATCGTGCTGCGCAACGTGGCCATTGGTTCTGCCATAAGCCGGTCGGTGGCGCCCCGCGCTAAAAATTGTCGGACGATACAACAGACTCAAGTAGAGAGCCTCACTTTAACCGTTTCGTGGGGGGTGGCCGAAAAATTATGATCACGTACTTGGGCGGCTGCTCTGGTCAAAGGGCAAAGAAAATGCCCGTCATTGGGGGCCTGGAAATACTTTACAGCTTCCACAGTGGGGGCTTCAAATTTTAAATTTTCTTATAGAAGTTTGCAAATGCAGTAGCCGAAGCTGCAGTTATTCAACGTGGTTGTTTTTCGAGTGCTATGATAATTTTCAGGGGCGAAGCTACTTAGGGTTTAGCCTTCTTGTCGCCAGCATCCGTCGCGGGGAGACTCGTGGGTGTTAGACACAAGAAATGTTAACAATACACTAATGTCAATCATTAATATGAAGGAACAATATAAGGTACCTTGAAGCACAAACCACCTATAATAGTTGGTGACTTCAAAGTATACATAATAAATTTTAAGACCAACCATTGTGGCCGAAGCAGACTGCTGGCTGTCATTGGGGTTACGTGAGTGCATATTAACGATGCGCGCATATTAACGAAGAAAAATGATTTACAATAGAATAAAAACAATTATATTTGTAAAGGAACCATATATAAAACACGTGCCAGTAAAAACCCTTTAAACTAGTCGACGACTTAAACGTAGTTACGAACCTTAGTACCAAGCTTTGTCGTCGAGTCTTTATGTCACTTTAGTTCATTTAACTTACATTATATCGGCAACACTTGGGTAACATACAAGAGACACACACAAAAAAGGTTTAAAAACACACTAATATCTATCATAGTTGTAACGGAACAATATCAAACACATACGAGCCAGAACTCTTCGTATTATTCGGTGAGTTCAGCGTAGATACTATGAGCCTTATGACCTAGCTTCATTCATTCGTCATCATTCACTTCGTGGAGATTCGTGTATTTTCTCCTAATGCTTATGCATGGCTACTGAAGAATGATGTGTCCCTTCAAGATGACAGCTAGTATAAGAACTGCCGCCCGCATTTTCACAAGAGGGAAACTCGAGCAAATGCGTCCCAGAGTGTTGGGGGTATCGAGTGAATGTTGCGTTCGTGGGTACCGTTTGGGAATGCCTAATTGTTATTTTGTCTATTATTCTTATCTGTTGAATGAAGGAGAAGGGTTGTATTCAACGTCAAGCGCAAGCCAATTAAAGACGCCCTTGCCTGAATACCTAACACGCGATCCAGTCCCTACTTATACGGGGTGGCCAGTGAGCAGTTGTGCAGCGCCTTTTTTTTTGATCGTCTTTTTACTTTATTTGCCTTTTTTATTTGATGCCGCTGCCTGTGTCGGCCTTTCGAGGTGAGAGAGGGAGAGGAAAGTGACCGTTTTGCGGGTGTCTTGCTGGTCGGACACGAAACGCGATCATGCTCAGGGGGGGTTGTGGACGGCGCCATGCACCACCGATGCCGAAGCACGACATCGTCCGTCTAAGAAATTCTCCGCATTTAAAAGGAGTGACTACTCCGAATATTCATTACATAGAGCCAGATCTCAGGAGTCCATTCCTGCATTGAGCAGTGTCTCCATTTTCTGGAATCAGCGTAACCGATAGAGTGAAGGAGGACGAAAAAAGAGATAACGTGGAGTCTGTCCAAATCACAAGCCACTGGCCTCTAACCTCACTTTCGTCCTCCGTCACGCGTGGTAGCCCCACGGTTGGAGCTCATGTGAATGCAGAGATGGCACGTGCACTGCGGCTGGCTTCACTTGTAGTAACGGTCTGTTTGGTTCACAACGCCTGCATTTCAAAGAGTAGTGTGATTAGCACCCGGGCGCTGGCAGCTTGCATGACAGTATGTGACCAACGCTACATTGGTTACATATGTAACATTACAGACTTCGAACAGAGTTGGCGTAGCCCCAACGTGAAGCTGCGCTTACAATTCCCACTATACAATATAGTAATAAGCTGTTACTTTAAGACAGTTTTATTCACTATTCTGTCATAACTGAAATTGCTTACAGAAAAGTGTGATGATATGGCACATCCGAAAGCGGTATAGTATAAGAAGTTGTGGTCTAATATTGTGCAGAGGCATGTAAAACTTTCTGCGGAGCTTCTCGTACTTCTAATGAGAAAGTTTGACAATTAACAACTAAGGGCGACAAATATTGCAATATCGAGTTCTCTACCAGACGAAGGCCACCACTTGAAAAATATTTTCACACTGCCGCTTAACGGTGATGACAAATCTAGGGACCTTCACTCAGTTTACAACACGTGTATTTAACCTATTTCATGCTAATTATTGTCAATGGGTATATATGGCTCTTCTATGCAATTTGGTTATACGGGTTGCTCAAGCGTGGCGAGCACTTACATACATAGTACTTAAGCAAAAAAAGTGTAAAAAATGGCTTGTTCTCTTTGTTAGACGGGTTGCTCAAGCGTAGGAAACAACACATCACTAATAATTACGGAACCTAAGGATGACTGAGCAGCCAAAAAAAAAGAGAAAAAAATCGTTCACACGCATATTAAAAAGACACCAACACAAATCGTAATGTAGCACTTATGTTTATGTTTCATGAGTGCGTGAATGTGTTTCTTTAGATCCATGAGCGTCGGTCCGATTGGGCATTCGGGGGTGCGAACTTATGTTGCATCGCAAAGAGCGGGAGGGCTCGTGAAGCTTGGACGAGTGACGCTGATGCTTGAGGTGGGCAAGTGCCCCTTTGAACCCTTCTTTTGACGCCTATGTTCAGAGCTGCTTCATGATTATTGTAGCTGAATGACTAGCCCATTAGTACATGCTAAAAAGTTCATTCAAGCCTATTGTTCAATTGTTCTAAGCTATACAGAGAGCCTGAGAGCGTGTTATTAAGGATGAAAAAAGTTAAAGCGATGGTAAGTCATGCATTGTGTGCTGAAATCATTATATAACCATTCAACACGTTTCAGTGCAACCGAATAACATACATCCGGTCAAAATTGAGAAATTCGTTTCTTTTCGACAGGTCCTTTCTTCAATGATAGCCGAGATAGATTGGTTGTAAAAGTTAATAATTTTGTGGTTTTGGGAGCACGCAGGAAAAAAACACGTGCATTAAATAAAAGCACACTGTCGGAACAGGTTTATTTAGTTTTGTGTGTAAAGCGATGACAATCATTGTGCATTAGGTGATTATTACAATATGCTTCGTGTTTCGTGTTATTACCGTGTTCCAAAGAGAAGTGACACATACATACTGTTATCATCACCAATACTAATAGTCTACGACCAAGGGTATATCACAAAAAGGTAAAATAAGGCATCTTCTTTTGTACTCAGTGCTTCCAGCAATACGTGAATGCGTTTAACAATTCAAATAATGACGCTTACAAAAAACACTTATGTAGAAAGCAGAACGAGGTTGTATTCTGCAGGCAAAAATGGTAAGGTAATGTAATGCTGTAGAAAAGAAATTTTTGGTGTTTTAACGGCCACAGTATCGAAAAGTTAGTGCTGACGACGCGGGACACCTGTAGCGCAGTGAGGAACATGACAGTAGGATGCCGAGTATACCGCATCAATGAATCAATGACTGGCGTTTGCAGGTACCCCTCTGCATAGCTTTGCTGCTAGCGCTGGTATTGGCGCCCGCCACGGCGACGCCACGACAGGACCAGAGGGAGCCGAGGTTGGTGCAGCTTGATGCGGAGGTGGAGACAGCCACCGAGGACTACGAAGTCGAGTTTATCGAAGGCCGCATCGTAGGCGGCAAGCCGGTGTTCCTGCTTCGAAAGCGGGCGCATGGTGGCGGTACAGCGTCTAAGACCTCTTCCAGTGCCTCCGGAGCAAAGTCGCCAGGAACAAAGGGCCGTAACGACTCGACCTCAACGTCGTCAGGAAGCGGTGAGGCCAAGCGACCACCATGGAAAACCACTGGAAGACCAACCGTAGGTGAAGAAGGACTCAGGCCTGAGTCAAGCAGCTGGAGGCCTTCTTTGTCGGGTAGGAAATGATTCCCCTGTGGCACTAACGCGTTTACTTCATCACTGTTGTTGGACTAGGTGGTATATGTGGCGCAGTAGAATTCAGAGAATACAAAAAATGCCCTCTGGTTGCAAGTAGTGGGCTGTTAAACCTTTGTTTCAAACATCCAAGCTCTTGTAGCTCACAGTAGTTCGCGCGGCGTCACCAGAAAGCTTTTCGAGTTGGTAAGAACCACAGGAATTGGGCAAGCCTCAGTACCACGTAGTGCAAGTGTGAGTGGCACACAAAAACAATATTTTATTAAAAAAGGGAGAAACGTATAGAAAGAAACACACAAGAGAGATAGAAACAACAGAAAGCATCACACAGGGAGAAAGGATGATAGAAATGTGGCTTAAAAAAGAGACAAAAAGAAACAAAGAGGGAAGATAAAAACAAGAGAAGACACAAATTCATAACGTTCAGAAAGAGACATGAAAAATAGACGAAATAGAGCATGAGAGAAAGAGAAAGAAAGAGAGAAATAAAGAGAAACAAATAAATTGATAGAATGAAGCAGAGGGTTAAGGAGAGAAAGAGAAGAAGGACAAAAAAAGATGGAAAAAGCAAGGTAGAGAAAGCTGTGGATAAATTGAGAGAGAAAGATATAGAAAAACATAAAAGTTGCAATTAAGAGAGAGAGAGGAAAATAGAGGTGAAAGAAAAAAAAAGATAAAGAGAAACAAGGAACCACCCAGCTGCGCTGTATCTTCAGGCTTGACACCGCGGTTTGCAGTATTTTGGTTTTTTTTACTGACGCATCATTTGGTGTTCTATCGATACCTTGCATGAAACATACAGAATAGATCACAGTAGTCAGTATGACGTAAACCTTTCCCATGTGTATGGTCTTTATCATAACGCGGAAAACAGATACTGTGATATAAACAAAATTATGAATCAGCATCAACAGCAGCATCAACAAACAAAATGTTATTACATAGCAATGAGATATCTTCCATAAGATGCTCCTCGTGTAAGCCGGTCGCTGTCTCCTGGAAGCCGATATAAACGGTTTCAAGGTAGCAAGCGTTGTACCCCGAAAAACTTTCTGTAACCTCTTTCACCAGGTCCTAACGTCGAAGTAAAAACGGGTTTCCAAGTTTCTGGAAAGATAAGGAAAGTCTCTCTTTAGTTTTTCAATGTAAAAGCAACGTGCGTTAAGTTCAAGGTAACCTATCATAATTTTTATGAACACCTAAAGAACATTTATTTGAATATATCTTGTAAAATGAGAGAACACAATTGTCGAAAATCAGCAGGCTTTTTTCTAAACCTCTTCTTGCCCCCCAATGCTATTAAGGTACATTGGTGGACGAAACCGGATGTCATCAAGGGCCTGTGTTGTTAAACAGTGAAAGGATCTATTCATCTCCGGAAAACTAGTCTACACGGCCGTTGGAGATGAGGTTCTTGGACATCCTACGATTTCGACAGAAATACCTTCATTGATTTGTATGTTTAACAATCAGGTGTATGTGTGTATAGACAGCGTTTCAACTATAATTTTGTGGACACTGGAGCAACTATTTCAGTGACAGCGAGTTTCGCGCTCAAACGCCTCCTTGGGCGAAAAGTTTTCTTCGTGGGGGACCGTACCGATAATCTTTAAGGAGTGAGTTGTGAGACCCTATATACTGTCGGTGTGTGCAGTGTTGAAGCTAGCTTGGAGCGTCATCTATTTAACGCGGAGTTCGCAGTTCTACTTCATGCCACGCATGACGTAATACTGGGCGTAGATTTACTAAATATTTGCGTTGTCAACGCCGGTTGTCGAACAGGAAAAATTAAAGTAGATTTGGGCGATTCATCTGTGTTTATGAAACACCAGCCTTGTTACAGAAGTGTATCCATGGATACAGTTGTCCCACTATTGTCAGCAAAGTGTGTCTTGGTCACATGTTTCTCTGCAATCGAAAAAAAAAAAACATTTGACGCCATCAGATAACTGATACACCTTAGTTGCAAGAAGTAGAATGTTCTGATACCTTATTGTATGCTGCCAATTGTTCAAGGGCACATTAGCTTATGAACCATCAACTGTTCCGATGAACCCATGATACAGTCAAAGGGTTTGAACCTTGCGGTGATTGATGAACAGCAAGTATTTTTTATCTCATCTTTGAAGAGCACCACTATTCCTCGGATGAGCCTAATTCAGTCATTGCGCACGCCAGACTCCTCCATAATGGCGATGATCAACAAAGCACTAAGCACAACCCGGCATCGTGAACTGGCGAGTATTCTAACGAGACACTCCGAAGCGATGGATAATGTCAAACATAGTAGCATTCTCACTAACCTTTCTACTACAGGCTGTGAAGAGAATACCTTCAACTATACTCGCGCTTTTCTTTCTAATCGCGTGGTCTTCCTCCGCTTTGACTCTACCGAACATGGCCCGTTTCAACTTGGCACGTGCGGCACGCATCACGGTGCAGTCTTGTCACCACTCCTGTTTAACTTGGCCATGATGAAGCTCTCTAACCTCCTAAACGAAGCCGAGGGGGTACACCAGGCACTCTATGATGATGATAACAATATAGACCAACACAGACTCTCCGGCTTAAAGAGAGGAACGTCTACAACAGGCTGCCTTTATAGTGCACACGCCGCCTCTTGCGGCCTGAAGTGCCCCCCCCCCCTCCAAGTCAGCCCTTCTATCGGTTTTACGCCTACCATCACCCCAGATATCCCGCCCGAACGCACCTGTCCCGTCAGTCCAAGACCTTCGGATCCTCGGGTTGCACTTCTCGTCCTCATTGGACCCTAAGGGCACCATATCCTCTCTCCGACGTACCAGAGAAGGGGTCATAAAAGGGAAAAGAAAAGAAAACTGAGCCCCGTAACTTTCTGCATAAGGGTGCGACACCTCAACAGTAACTCACAAGGGATGTCGTGAGGACGGATTAAAATTATAGGAAGAAATATATATATATATATATATATATATATATATATATATATATATATATATATATATATATATATCGGAGGACGGGCTGTTATGACCGTCGTCCGTAGACGCCATGCTGTCGCTGGGAAGCGTAGCCGGGCAGCGTTCCCACGCCTGGAACCCAGTTTTCTCGGAACCAGCGTCCAGAGATGACGGGGGAGCGGCGCTCTTTTAATCCTCAAACAAGTAGCCGACTGGCCGGCTGCCTATGCCCGCCAGGTATTGTCCCTGCTAGCCGGAGGATGAGACGTCGTGTCGCCACGACGCCGTAAGCCGTTCCAGAGAGGACAACAAAGACAGCGTCTTCCTTAGAAGAAACCGCGGCCGCCACCACAAATTGCCATGCTAATTGAGCGGACAGATTGGCGGACCGTTTGATGTCTGCTGTCCGGAGCTTGGGACCCCTCGACCAGCGACACACCCGACGAGGAAGAGCCCCTACGGCGCCACTTTGCAGTGCAGTCATCACGACTCAATATTGGATGTTCACGTGCGCCGTGCATGCTCGTACCCCTCGCCTGTTGTGTGTGTGTGATTGGTGTTCCACTCAAGAAGGAGGAGCCCGACAGGGCTTATAACGACGCCGCAGAGTGCAGGACGTCGCTCTGAACCATGTAACGGTTCAACCACCACGTTCGTAGTTTGTGAACTTCTAACCTTTCTATGCTGTAAATATGTGTAAATAGTGCCATAAACCTGTTTGTTTTTTCGTATCCCCATCTTGTAAGCGCTCGTTTCCTCAACCCGAAGCTACACCACGCTACCACAAAAGACTGGGCAGACCCCGGTCCGCAACCACGGGTCATCAGAGCTGGGATCCGCAACAACTGGTGGCAGCGGTGGAATACGACTCAGCACCCCGCGCCACAACAGGGGCAACACTTGCGAGAGCTCTTGTCGGCGCCAGGAGATGGCGTCGGGCAAGTCCAGTAGGTAAGAGCTACTTTGTCGTCGGAGATCGGCGTTAGGAGATGACGTAGGGCCAGCCCAGTCAGCCAGAGCTACGCTGACGTCAGAGATCGCGAGGGCACAACCGGTTGGCACAAACTCCAGCGAGGAAGTGCACCAGCGAACAAGTGAGCCGTATGACCCAGCGGTTATCTACTAAATGTGTCGGCCTCCGAGGGACCCACTGCCTCCAGTTGGCCCAAGCGTTTGCGATCCTCTGTGCCTCACTCTACCTTCACCTACGTCGTCACCATGAACACTAACTTAATACTCTTCGATGATCCGTGTATAAACGCGCGCTGGACCTTTCCATCACTACTTCTAACAGCCTGACGATAGTTGTAGCACGAGAACAGAACGACGACAAATAGACAAGAAGGGCAATAAGGACACGAGCGCTTCGTGTCGTTCTTGCCCTTCTTGTCTATTTGTCATCGTTCTGTTCTCGCGCTATAACTATCGTCATGTCATACCAACTAGCCTAAGCTGCCAGCCTCACTTCTAAGTTCCAATAGCCGTTTGGCGGCTCTGGGAATGCACAACTCCTTCACGGAGCTGCGGGACGTTTATCGCGCCAACCAATGCAGTCGCAAACGCCTTCAGGGCGCCGCCTGCTCCACAGACTTGGTTTCCACACAATCTCTGAGCTCTCCCCTCCATCACCAGTGCCGAAACTTTGGCGCCGCCAGAAGTTACGCGTAGAGTCACTATCCCGTAACATGGGCCCCGAACAACACCCAAGTCGTAGGCAAGCGCGTACTGCGGCCCTTCAGGCGCGTCACTCCGATAGCCTCGAGGTATTTTATGTAGACGTCTCGGGGCTCTTCCACTTTGGGTTATTACATGGCCACTGGGATCACAGAGGGCTGCCACGTCGATTGCATCTCTTTCAGATCCGACAATGAATCTCGTGCAGAGGAGGTTGTCATCGCTTTGGCCGCCTCCCATCACACTGCTCACGTTATGTTAACAGACACGCGCTCAGACTGTTCTCAATACATCCAGGGTTTTATCACCCCATTGGCTGCTCATCTCCTTCAAGCCGCTTTCTACTGCCTTATGCCTCACTCCGTAAGAGTAACTCCAGGCCACACAGGTCTTCCTGGCAACAAAGTGGCAAATGCCGCTGCCCACGCTTCTCCCCTCCGTGCCGCTGCCCTTCCATATCCTGAGTCGGATCCTGGGAACTCCTGTCTGACACGCTACCAAGATATTCTAGATAATTATCGCAGTTTGCACCGACTTTGCCCTGGCCCCGCACGCGGTCTGGTGAAAGCGGCCGATCAACTGCTACGCCACCTTCAGAATAACACTTTCCTTAGTCCTTCGGTCGCCCGGTACTTCATACCGGAAATCACTGGCACGTGTCCAACTTGTCAAGTGTTAGCCGACACCTTTCACGTTTCGGCTTCGTGTCCTGCCACTTCACTCTCTTTCTCATCGCCCTTATCCAATCTAGAGAGGCTTGGGAGGAGTACCTGCTCTGCTTCTCTACCTTGGATGCGCAACGCGATCTCCAACGGTGTCCCCGACTAGAGACGGCCACCCAGGTGAACAGGAACTCTAGTTTATTTTAAAATACAGAGTTTACCACCACCATCACCACCTAAGTGTTAAATATTGCCCAGAAGGAGGATCCACTGTCATTTCCTCCTTTTAGTATAGAAAACAACAGTGATGCGGGGTCTAATCCGCCTATCCGACAAAAATCTAACCGTGTGTCACCTTTGGAGCGAACTCTATCAGCGACCAAGTTCGTGACTTGCTAAAGAGAAATCTTATCTGGAAATCGGGCAGTCCATGGCAGCTCTGATTATTTTGGTTAAAAAGAAAGATGGTTCATGGAGATTTCGCGTTGATTACCGTCGCCTCAACACTATCACCGACAAGGACGTATATCAGTCCTCTTTCACGGATTGATGATGCTTTCGATTGCCTTTTATCAGCTTCCTACTTTTCGTCTGTCGATCTGAGACCAGGATATTGGCAAATACTGATGCACAAAAAATACGAAGAAAACGCCATTCATAATACCAGACGGACTTTTAGAAATTAATGCGAAGCCATTCTGGTTGTGTACTGCACCGGAAATATTCAAGTGCTTCATGGACAACAACTTGTGTGGTTTAAAATGGGAAATCTGCATACGATACTTGGATGATGTAGTGATCTTTGGACGCACCTTCTGTGAGCACAATACACGTCTCAACCTTATGCTAGATTGTCTAAGGAAAGCATCGTTGGTGTTTGAAGTAACAAAAACGCCATTTCAGAGAATGTCACGCACTTGTTCTAGGCAACATAAGGTACAAATAGAGTTGATTCTAATACAACCTGATTCAGCGAAGACGTTAGCAGTGGAAGCCTTCAAGCAGCCTTGCTCAGTAAAAGCACTGTGGAGCTTTCTAGGACTATGTTCGTACTAGACGCGTCCGCTTCAAAAAGACATGCAGTTTGAATAAAACCGAGAACGGGCGTCCACTTTTAGTGGAGTGAAGTTCTGATTGACGTCGTATTCAATGCTCCGACACCTCGACTCTATGCCTCCGACAGAAGTGCACTCGGAAGCTAGTGGCATTGGTGTCGGTCCTGTTTTGGTTCAGCACGTTGAGACCAAACAAAATGTCGTGGCATACGCGAGTCGCTCCCTAAGCCAGTCTGAGCGTAACTATATCGTTACGGGGCAGGAGTGTCTTGCGGTGGTCTTCGCAGTACAACGCTTCCGGTCATACCCTTCACTGTCTGAATGAACCATCATTCTATGTGGTGGCTAGTCAATCTGCGCCACCCATCCGGTCTATTATTAAAGAAAATAGTTGGATCATCGTGTGTGCCGATCATCTGAACTGATACTGCGAGGCGTCTGCTATACCATCGGCTACTGCACGTGACGTGTTCCTCTTTGTGCTATGCTCAGAGATTCTTAGACATTATAACAACAAAAGTAATTATTAGTGACCATGGACGTCCACTCGTAGCAGATGTCGTCGAAGAAATTTGTCGTCTATGTGCTTCAAGTTTTCGACACTCTACGCCCTATCACCAGTAACTAATGGTCTCATCAAACGTACAAACAGAACTCTCACGAACATGCTGTCGATGTGTGTGTCGTCGGATCACAACAATTGGGACAATGTTCTGCCTTTCTTTACTTATGCCTTCAACACCACACAGCACGAGATTACTAGCTGCAGTCCTTTCTTTCTTCTTTAAGGTAGACCACCACGCTATACACTCAACACAATTTTTCTGTTTTTAGAACACAATGATCCCTGCATTTCTTAAACTATCTGACGTGCGAAAGAGGCCCGATTACTCGCTCATTAGCGCCATCTTGTTTCGCAAGAATGCTCGTAGGTATGGTTCGGCGAACGACGCCACTACGTCACTGTGAACCCGCCAACTTGGCGTGGCTTTGGACTCCAGGGAGGAAACGAGAATACTGTGAAAAACTGCTGGTGTCCTATGTTGGACCATATGTCATTATCGACCACCTAAGCGACGTGAAATACCGCGTCGTTTGGCTTCACGCCAATGGCCACCATTCTGCAAAGACTGAATTTACACATATTGCCCGTTTAAAGCCATTCAATTCTAGAGAGACTCACTGACTCGGCTGGTGGGCTTCGTCTGCGTGCGAAGAGGTGTTGCAATCGTAGTTTTAATATGTGCCCGTGTGTGTAGTGGGTCTGGCGTCAAGAGAGGTGAAGAGGACGAAGACGTGCCTTGCGATCGCGACAGTCTTGGTTCAATGTCAAGGCCGTGGAAGCTACCCCTGCGTCGTGTCTCAATAAACCCCATTCATGGACGTGAAGAAATTTCATAAATTTCAGTTCGAAGTAGTCGCTCATGCAAGGGTCAGCTTCCCTTTCATCATGGTTCATTGCCAACGGCGCGAAAAGACCAAGGACACGTTGAACGTGAAAAAAAACGCAAGCGCAAAGTTTCGAACATGCCTACTTTTGCTAGACAAGGGATGCATGGCAATGGGATGAAAATAAATCAATGATTTCGTAAGAAAATCTTTCTAATTGCAAATATGAAACCGCGTCACAGTCATCACTATAAATTACCACCAAGTGTTCACAGTTTTCTTTTTTAAATGCTAAGCATTTCTTAGCGAACATGAGTGACTTTGGCCATATCCGTCTGTTCGTCCGTATAATCCGTTCGTCCGTCCGTCCGTCCGTCCATCCCGTCTGTCCCTCGAACAGTATGTGGAATGAATAGGATGCGAGAGAAGTGTAAATAGCTTCGACGCCACAGCAACGTTGTCACGAACGGTGTTCATGAACAATTAGGACAATAAAGAAGTACTAACAGCAGCAGAAAGACGCGGTAAAAGATGTGCGATAACGTGCCCAGCATGCATCGTCGTCTTCACTTCCTTGCTCTGCCTCTGAGCTTGGGAGCTCCTAGGTACGAACGCCATCATTACTTTTTAAAATGCGTACATTCGTCATTGAAGCCATCGACTAACATTTTCAGCATTCTGCTGTTCGGCACTTTCCTTGTAGGCCATTATGGTTTTTAAATTCGAATAATTTCTTAGCAAGCTTCGGCGACGTTGGCAGTATCTATCTATCTATCTATCTATCTATCTATCTATCTATCTATCTATCTATCTATCTATCTATCTATCTATCTATCTATCTATCTATCTATCTATCTATCTATCTATCTATCTATCTATCTATCTATCTATCTATCTATCTATCTATCTATCTATCTATGACTTTTAGCGCTTCTGGCCTTTTCGATAATGGTATTATACCAAATTAGGTATGTGAAAACATGACTGTATGACAAGCACAACTGACTAGTCATAGCATGAACATCATGACATGTACGTCATGAATGTCATTATTTACATTTTACGATTTTACTGCCCTGCGGTGGTTTCGTTCACATGACATTTTGAAAATGTGGTATGGTATGACATGACTGCATGACGAACATGAATGACAGACCCAAACATACAAATTATGACATGATGTCATGTAAGTCATAACTACATACCATGCTCGTGGTGCACTCGCGGTCGTTTCGCTAGCTTCACAAATACAGAATTTGGTATTACAAGACGTGAATGAATGACGAAGGTATATGACTGCGCAAATATGATAAAAATCAGATGCGTGTCATGTGACAACATGACTACATGTCACCCTCATGATGTGCTCAGGGCCGTTTCGCTAGCTTCACATATACCAAACTTGGTATTACGGGAAGCGAATGACCGACGAAGCTAAATGACTCCTACAAACATGATAATCATGACGTGACTAGCATGTTAAACATGACGACAAGCTACTCTCATAGTGCGCACGCGGCCGTCTCGCTAGTTTCACCTATGCCGAATTTGGTGATACTGACTTGAATGCACGAAGAAGGTTAATGGCACGTCCGAACACGATAATCATGGCATGTGTGTGATGTAGAGCATAGCTACATGGTACACTCATAGCGTGCTCACAGCCCTTTTGCTAGCTCCACATATACCAAATTTGGTATCATGTGACGTGAAGAGACGACGAATGTAAATGACACGTTCAATCATGATAACTATGACATGGGTTTCATATAAAACATGACTACATGCTACGCTCATAGCATGGTCACTGCCGTTTGGCTAGCTTTACATATACCAAATTTGGTATAACTTGACGTGAATACACGAAGAAATGAAATTACATGTCCATGCGCGATAATCATGACATGCCTGTCATGTAAAGCATGACTACTTGCTGCGTTCATAGCGTACTCGCGTCCTTTAGCTAGCTCCGCATATACGAAATGTGGTATCACGTTACGTGAATAGACGATGAAGAAAATTACACGTCCAGGCATGATAATCATTACATGCGTATGATGTAAAACATGACTACATGCTATGCTCATTGCGTGCTCTCGGCCGTTTCAGTAGCTCCACATATACCAAATATGGGAATAAGTGACGTGAAGAGACGACGAAAGTAAATGAAATGCCCAAGCATGGTAATCATGACATGCCCGTCATGTAAATCATGACTTCATGCTATGCTCATAGCATGCTCGCGGACGTTTCGCTCGGTTCACGTATACAAAGTGCATTATTACGTGACGTGAATGGACGACGAGCGCAAATTCTAGGCACAAACATAAAAATCTTGACGTGGAAGTGTTATAGCGCATTATTTACGTCCACCTCGTAAGGCTATGCTGGTTTTGAAGTGACATATCAACATTCCTCATTCATGCTTTGCATAACATTGATTCGCACTGCACGTCGGATTCGCTATTTTTTCCTCTTTTCCTCTTAACTTCACGGTCACTATGCTCATGGATGTGTAAATGTAATACGAAAAATCAGACGCAATGAATTTTATAAAGAGAAGTTCATGTACTTTAATCATTTTTTGTCACTTGACATGCAGGTGCGGAGAGACCACGTGAGACGAACGGTTTTGACAGCGAGCATCGGGGTGGCTTGGCCAGCCAGAACCGTGAAGTGCCTTGGAACCACCAGGGAGTGTCTCCGGGCTACAGCTCGTACCCTGCTCCTGTCACCTCAGCTTACACAGACGACGATTCACCTCGCTACATCCCAAATACTCCGGCGACACCAAACACGTACACACCAAGTATCGAGCAGCAGCCATCTCTCTCATCAAGGCCAACCAGCTACGCCGGCTCACAAGGTGGCGGGGGAATTATTACCGGCCATCCCCCAACCAACACATTTACACAGCGCGAAGTTGACGTGAATCGGCCGCGACAGGGTGGTGACATAATTGTAGGAAGTGCTTCGATTAATAGATTCGGTGGACACCTAGGAGGCTTCAATCAGCAACCACCACAACAGGAATTAGACCAGGCGCGAAGAGGAGTCGTCCACCAACAACACCCGCAGCAAGGAGCAGGATCTTTCGGTTTGCCGTCCCTACCGAGTAACCCATTCGCTCCTTCGAACTCAGGATTTCACGTTCCCGGCGTTGGGCCTCTGCCATTCGGAGCGGGTCTCTTCAATCCGGGGCTCGTCAACATCCAAAAAGCTGTCGAACAGGCGGCCGCTGGTGTTTTGGGAGCGGCAGGTGCTGGAGTAAACCCCACAGCAGCCAACGTGTTTGGAAGGACGTCTACGTTTGGCCAGACGACCAGTTTTGGGTTCACGGATAGGAAGTGATTCTTTACGCACATGGTTTCTTTAATCAAGTAACAACGTGGTGCATTTTGTCCTCTGGGTATTTTGGGGTAATGATGTCTCCTTATTATAGCATAACGGTAATGCGGTCCGCAGTACATTTCATTGAAAAATTAGTTAAAGATGGTGCAGTACTAGAATAAATGTGCTAAGCCCAGTCCCGTAAAAGTTGTAAAGCCTTGGCTTTTTACCCTTTTTTATGGCACATAGTATGCATTCAGTACAGAAATGGGTGTCATTTCTATATTGAATGATTATTTCGTAACCCGTACTGCGAACCCCAATGTGTCTTGCCGGACATTCGGGATTATAACATTCAAGTCGCAACAACTTGCGTAAACTTCTGATTGTGTGCCAAATAATCGCAGTGTTTGGGTAGGGTATCGCTTGCTGTCCTACTTAGCTTACATTCATGCAAAAGACTTTGCTAGCGAAGCGCAGTAGTTTACCTCAAAGAGTAAAATGATTTGTGTTCAACTTTCTAAACTATTTTGAAAGGCCCATCTAAGTTACAGAACCGCTTTGCAGTCGACCTTGTTTTTTTGCTGTTTTGCAAGTATCATGTCCATGTTATTTGCTCTCAAAATTTAAAGTTAAAAGAACGTAAATTCGAACCAATGTGCTGACATATTTTCCTTCTTGCTCTCACACAAAAGTACTTTCTTAGTGAGTTATACTGCCAGTGGTATTTATTTAGGTCCTGTGCAAGACGAATTACAGCTTCAAGGACACTGAAGAAAAGGCGATCTTTTTGCAATGAAGTGTTTTTTAATGCGTTTTGAACAACTTTTCGACATGTTGCTAGACACTACGGGATAGTCACTTTCAGCGTATAAACACAAATATTGAAGAATCTTGTGCCGCTAACCACATCGCGTATTATCTACAAAGACGGTACGTGAAAAATCTAATGAAGAATACGATGTGGTTGTTACATTTAGACGAGAACTGTCGTGAAGCAGAAACAAATGACGCTACACGCTGTTGCAGGACCTCAAGAGATGCTAGCGCTTCCACTACTCAGTGGTTTCACACTGAAAATTCAGCTTGCGGTAATATCACAGACGGTAGTGCATGTGCTCCCATATTTCATTTCTATTGTTCCTTTTGTTTCGTATGATGGCATTTCATTTGAGGAATGTTGGTGTTTTTTGCAACTTTTGAAATTTCACTTTTCATGTGGTGGTACTGCTTCCTGACTTTCAAGTTTTTACCATTGTGTATTTTTATGATGAATAAAACAGCACTTCCCACTTGTTTGTAAATGTAATGTTAGTTCAAGCGCAGCTGCTGCTATACGAGCTTGTTTATTCAAAGGTGCGAAGCAGTAGTGCAGTGCTGCATGTATAATTTTTAAGTCATTTCTGTATACAGTGGAATGCATGAAATGAATTTTGTGCTTTTATGTGCTACAGGGCATGTTTAAGTTATATTTTTTAGGAACGCATCTCGTACGCACTATGTATGCGCTATGTATAGTTTGGCAATATAACAAGTGCCAAACTTCCTATGAATGCTTGCAACGCTTCTCGAAGTTGTTATATTAGTAACTTCTAACGGATGATCAGGATCCCCGACTTGGTTTTCACAGCCGTGTGCAGTGCTACCAATTAGAGGAGGGAAGAGCGGGGGGGGGAAGGAGAGAGGGCACACCTTTTCCCCATTGCCCATTAGTTGTGTCCAAACGCCAACACGCTTCACAGTTCATGAAATAAATAAAAATAAAGTGATGACGTGCTCCCCCTCTGGCCTACCATTAGTCGTTGGCTTTCCGGAAGTAAAGATGGTAAGTAAATAGTTTTTTTTTATTGTAACATTAAGGGCTTTCGGCCACCATTATCACAAAATGCTTACACTGTGTGATTATCCTGGTCTCTGAAAAACGATGAGTTAGGTCTGAGTAAAAGGACGCGGTAAACTTCGTCCGACATTCTCTCCCCCCCCTCTCTTGCAATAAGAAGAAATGCAAACCCCAAGCCTTCTGCCTACCTCCTGTGTTCATGCCTTTGCCGATTTCCGTGGCATGTATTGCAAGATATTATTACTATTTCTAGAATTCACAAAGACACAGAATGCTGAAAGTCAAGAAAAATGTGAGATTGCAGCTAAAGTAAAGCATCGCGTACACATTATGTAACACATAAAATGCCGAAAAGTGCTGCCATTTTTGAAATTCATGTGTAGTTGCGAAATTTCGAACATTCTGTACTCGTATTTGAGAACAAAATGTTCAAAAATTCAACTGGCACTCATAAAGCATCTACGCCCGACGTTTGTTCCAGGTACGTTTTTCTGTGATAATGATACAGCTACACTGCCACGTTGAGTTTGAAATTAACGTTGCTTTTGTCAAACATTCACGCTTTCCTCGTTTACAGCAGCCGGAACCTACGCAGTGTGAAGCTGCTTTGCGTCTCTCGCATTGCCTTCTTCGCTTAAAACGAGCACGGCATCAGCATTTTCTGGCACTATGGTACTGCCGCCTTGCATGTCCATCGAGCACAGAATATAGCCTATAGCCATAGGCACCGTGATGAACTTATACGCAACGCATGCTGAATCGTTACTTCCGAATCGATACTTCTGAGCAACATCCTGGGAGAGCAGCGTGATGTGCTAAGTCAACGCTTCTGTGGGACGCCACATTTGTTTCATGTGTAAAAGAAGCATGTAACAGTGTTTTCTGTACCTGAAGAAAAGAAGCGTGTAAACGAGATCAGATGCATTGTGATGACTTCGATCTGCGCATTCGCAGATTTAGATGCATAAACAAAATGTGCATACAGCGGGTGAGAAAAAAAAAGCATCTATCAGAAGCGGCGTGCGCAGACTGTCTACGCACATGTTCTAGCGCGCACCACATGGTGTGGTTCCATTTAGGTGCACCATGACCACGTTCTTGTGGTTCTCCACGCCCCTTTCTAGTTTTTGAGAATATGAAGGACCATTTCAATTAGTGAGTCAGACTACAAATAACATTTCATGATATCCAAGTGACTGATAATAACCCTCAATAAGATATAAACAAAGTATTAATTTTAACGGCTTAAAACGCCTGTTTGGGGCAGATTTATCTTAAGGATATTTTCAGAAATTATATGCATTACTGGTTAACCCCAGCAGACATTAAGCTTTCACCGACTTCACTCGCATGCTGTGGTATTCGCATTGATTTTCGATGTGGTCAACGTTATTAAGCCTACTTTACAGGGCCACTGGCTGATAAAAATATCCTTTACAGACTTACACTATCTATGCAAGATCAACCTTCAATTGCATTGATTATCTAATGCGTGATAATGAATATCCATAAAGATCTCAAAATTTGCTGTAAATTTGGAATATTTTTCTTATTGGAGCGGATTTTTTTCATCTTTGAATATTATTCAACGTTTTAAATTCTATTCGGGCATTATGTCTACTCATATAAAAACAGCGCCAAAAACAAGAAACACGAAAAGAAGGATACAGACAGCGGCACCGACTTACAACAAGATTTATATGCTGGAACCGCGCAATATATACTTGAGTAATATCTGAAATTTAAGAGGAATGACAAAACAAAGAAACCAGAATTCACCTAAAAACAGAGTAATCATTGTGATAACGCGCCATGAGCACCACGTGTGCCAACACTCTGAAGAAAATCTATTTCTTTTTGTGATAGAGCAATCGAGAGCCTGCTCACACATAGATTGACCAGCCTTTCCTTTTCTTTTCTTGCCCCTCGTTTTTGGCGCTGTTTTTATGTGAATAAGGTCGTACCAACTCACCCAAGCAACCACATTAGTTCATTATGTCTACATTTTTCTACGTACAGGGAGCTCGTTATAGCTATGACATTGGTTGGTGTGTATGCAAGTAAAAATAATTGTGGTGTGTTGAGGCAAGAATAAAAGAATAGACAACTGTAAAGGAAGCATAGATCGATAAGAGCGTCTCAAATTGAGAAATGGCTAGTAAAAGAATTCCGGCTGGTGACTGATTCGAGTTTTTAATTTTGCGGGTATAAAGAATGCTTTTTGAAAACGTTAGTACGCGTATGGAATAGTTGGATTTTCGAAGCATGGTAGGCTGTAGTTCTCGTCTGACATGCAGGCATTAAAAGGGCGATCCGAAAGATGACAAAGAAAGTTCTAACACGAGTAGATTGTTTTCATAATCTCATGTTAGGTTGTCTAGAAAAACTTTGCAGATTTATTTTAAAAAGCAGCTGTCGGTGAAAAGATCTTAGTCGAAGCGCTGCTAAACAAAGGCAATAGCTATCGTAAGTTAGCATAACATTGTTTTTTTATAAATTGCCATTTTTCCTTTGAAATCAAGAGCGAGAATCAAGAGCGAGAATAATCAGTTATACAAGCTATCTTCAACCACCATAGCGACAAAAAAGAAATGATTAGCACATGTTGTGGGGCACATCAATAGCGACAACCTTGTGCAAAAACGCTCATTTTTTTAAATACCGGCTATTTTTGCTAAATACAATTCGTCATCTGTCCATATGCAAAGCTCATTCGCAAATGTCGACCTTACTTGTAAATGAGGAAGCCATTGCCTGGAACAATTTCTTGTGGTGATATATTACTGTACCGTTATGCAAACACAGGTACAATGTGCTAATCCAACGCTTCTGTGGGACGCCTCATGTGTTATGCGATGGGTAGGTTTGGTACCTGCAAATGGAAAGTTTTCTTTTTATCCACATTTCTGTCTTCACATCTATATTACATTTACTTCTAATGACATCGTCTATACTTTTCTTAACATGAGTGTATGTTGTAAATCTCATTTTATTGCGTTTACCCCAAAAAATAAGCCCTTAGATGTACAAATCTTTCCTTCGTACATATCGAGGGTCTCTTTCTGGCAGACATAATTAATGCGATCAGGTAGTATACGAGGAATTCCAGGTCAGCTGCTAGCTCGTAACGGTATCACATACTTCTTGACGCAAACACAGAGAAAAGATGTGTTTCGCAATCGCTTTCATGGCTACTAGCGGTAGTTAGTGACGCTCCCACGTGTAAAGGGGTCCTGCAACACTTTTTTCAAGTCGCCGTGAAATAAATTCTCTAAAGTAGCTAATTGCCTTGCAAATTCGCTACCAAAATTCTTTGAAATCCGTCCACTAGATTTGTGTGCACGTTAAAGAACCCCAGAGAAGGAAAGCGGGTTAGGGGGAGACAGAAGGTTAGGTGGGCAGATGAGATTAAGAAGTTTGCGGGTATAAATTGGCAGCAGCAAGCACAGGACCGGGTTAACTGGCGGAACATGGGAGAGGCCTTTGTCCTGCAGTGGACGTAGTCAGGCTGATGATGATGATGATGATGAAAGAACCCCAGGTGGTCAAAATTTCCGGAGCCCTCCACTACGGCGTCTCTCATAATCATATGGTGGTTTTGGGGCGTTAAACCCCACAAATCAATCAATCAAATCAATACGTCCACTACGAGTGGAGTTACAATGATTTGTCCCACACTACAGTTGCATTCTTTTTTCTCTCGTGTCCACGAAAACGCAGGAAGATAAACAGGGAAGGCACGGCACGGGGAAAGAAAACACGTCACTTGCGCCTCGTAATCTTGAGAACTTTTTCTCATTTTTTTCTTCTTCGAATGCGGCTTTTCAGTGTAATAGCGCGCGCACGCGTTGACAATTAGTGGGCCGCCGCGCTGGCCCTTGTGACGACCGAGTGCGACTTCCTCAAGTCAGCCAAGCATGGATACAATGGCTGTGACAAGGAGTATCAACCTTGCCTCGTCAATTTTCGAGAGAAGCGAACGCAATTGATAGATGACTGAGAATATATTGTTAATTCCAGGCCGCGTGCCGCGCTGCATTATTAGGTTCACGTGTTCTCGAGTGCCTCGACTATATCAATTGGCAGCGTTTTCTGACCATGCATACTAAAATGTGTTGCGGGGCCTTTTTAATGCGCATATATAGCCCATAAAGTGCTGGGGCGAATAGCTGCCGAGGTAGCTCAGTTGGTAGAGTATCGGACGCGTTATTCGAAAGTCACAGGTTCGGTCCCTTCCTACGACAAGTAATCCTTTCGGTCACTTTTTTTCATCAAATTTACATCACAATTACTTCTACTAATATTCCCTCTACTTTCCTTAGCATTGTTTGAATATCCTTAGCCATATCCATGGAGCGAATGATGATGAATAGGGTGAAGCTTCGAAGGGTTTCCTCGGTAAACCATGGATAGTCCGTCCGTCTGTCAATCTGTCTGTCTGTCCGTCCATCCGCCCGTCCACACCTGCTCAGTGAGTCATCTAACTATGCGGTCACGTACTATGACGAGCTAGGAGGGACAAACCCGCGGCTTTAGAAGCTTCGACCCTTAAATGCAGGACACTTTGCAAATTCTGAAGTGTGTTCAACGAATGCTTGTGTCCATTAAGACGGGATTGGTCTGAATTGAACGTGAGGTGCTCGTCTCCCTTCTGGCTTGACTGGACACGCTGAGCTCAGCGATGCTATACGCAAGCAAAGCGCGTGCACTGTAGGGTCTGGTGCGAGGCGCTGCCGACGTGCCCAACGTGCGTTGGCGCGCCCCGGTGGCCACGTCATAGCGTGCCAGGGCAAAATAGACAGACGCACGGACCTGTGTGTTAGACTTGAAGGCTTTCGCTCTAATAAGTGGCTGTGCGTGCATAGAAAGACATTCATGTACTCCAGATAGGAATTCAGGCTCATGTAGTGAAATCTAGATCACAAGTCTTTTGACATGCAAAACCATACAAACCCATGATAAAATGACTTTGCAAATTTAGAACACCTAATTAATGATAGCTATGTTGTAGTGACCCATGAGAGAAGTTGCGAAAACTGCTCTTTATTGGGGCTTGGCCCCCCACAAGAGGACTTGCTCGATCACCAGTAGTACGAGTGTACTAGTGTATGTAGAGCAGAAAAGAAACGGAAGGCCTTAAGGCCTTTTCTCTTGCAAGCAAGTTTTAGTTCTTTGTGGAAAAAGATCTATGACTTGTCTGAACAAATGTATAATGCCATACTTATCGTGTAGAAAGCTACAAGCATATGTAATTTCTTAAAATGTTGCGATAGCTTTATCTAAATATCGTCTTCAAGGAAAGAACCGGATCCAGGTGGCTTCAAACTTTTTGGAGAGACATTAAAGACTCCAAAACGCAAAGCAAGGATACTTATCGCATTGTACAAAGGCGTGAAAATCAATCGTGCGTGCTGCCTTGCACTCATTATCAAACGAATGCTGCTTAGAACAATGCCACCTGCACTTGGTGTCATCAAGCTGCCCTTTTTCTTTTCAATAAAAATTTAGCCTAAATGGTTTTTGGCAACACGAATTTGACAATGAATTCATGAGAAACTGTTACCGCAATGTAATGTTGAATAAGTCCTTCAGAGACGGTGGCTGCGTTTTTGTAGGCAACCTATTCATGGTAATAGTGTCAAGTGGTGGCCAAATGAGAGCAGGATATATTGGTCATTGGATGAATGTAATCTTCTCCATGGTAAGTTTCTATTCTCCTAGACTCAGTGTGATCCGTATGACTGTAGCCGACCACTTTGTCAGAGGCTTTCTAATGTTTGACGGGTCGTGCGACAAACTGCGTTCTACATGCAACGCGAACACTATTCCCTTTTTTCTTGAAGTGAATGCAACTAAAAAATAATTGCACACGCATTTGAGCCTGTGATTTTTTTCTCACAATGTCAAAATGAAGCATGACTGACTGCGCAAAAAGAAATAGTTATCTTTATGCTAATTACAATTAATTTTGGAAACTCACTAAAAAGAGCACTATACTTCATTTTCTGTCTTGGAATGTATTATTGAGTGCCTCAGAATTATGGTATATGACTGTGATGCATTAAAAGACAGTGCATCATAATTGAACTTTCTTAGGAACCAAATAAACTTTACCGTCAGACCGGAAGGAATAAATGAAAAACATCAGAAGACACCATTGATTTCTTACGAAAAATCGGTTGTCACTGCTGAGATAAGCTGGATTCCTGAATAAGGTATCACTAAGAAGTAATGAAAAGATAAATAAAGAAAAATGAGGCAATGAAAGAACAAGAGAGAATAAATATGGCATTGAAAAAGCAAAGGAAGAAACTAAGCCAAGTTATCAATACATACGGGAACCGTGAAACTGACTCAAATTCGTACATGAAGGTTACACCATGAATGTGCCTTTCTACGACAAGATCTGCAAGTATATATAGGGATGACTGTGCGAGCATTTAATAGAAAGGCAGGGGCGTGATTTTCTGTGTCGCAAGAATGCTCCTGGGTCATGTGCATTGGTAATCGAATAATTTAAGTATATTCTTCAATCCATGTTTGCTGCAATACTGCCCCCCCCCCTACCTGGTACGTGTTCGTTTCTCGACAGAGGTTGCGTAATATTAGAGTTAATAAAGATATGAGAAAGGAATGTGCACTGTGTTTTAGTCAAGAACAAAAGAAAACAAGGAAAATACACCAATGACAGATTTATCAAACAATCAAACAAATTTCTGTGGCAATGGTCGTCCATCTTCGTTAATTATTGAATTTCAGATCAGTACAAAGACAGAAAAAAACTGTCGTAGTTAAAAAAAAGCAAGTTTATCAGACTCATGCAATAAAGAATAGTTATTGTCTATCCAGAAGCTGAATATGCGAAGGCAAGCAGCCAATAGCTGAAAACACCTCCGAACGCAAGTTTCCTGCATGCTGTAGGCCCGTTTGCTGAGATTTGGGTGCACGTTAAAAAAAAACCCAGGAGGACTAAACTTTCGGAGCTTTCCGCTGGGGCGTCTTTCATAATCATATGGTGGTTTTCGGATGTTAAACACCACATTTAAATTAATATATGTATACAAACCAAGTATTGTGTGCAGTTTGACCACAGTACAATATTACCATGGGAGCGTTTCTTAAATCCAAAGTAGGCGTTGGCTTCAAACTGTGAGAATGCTGAAAATGATGACCGAGACATATTACTCACATAAATTGCCTTTATTTGAGATCACGTCATTGTTAGCGTGATTGTCACAAATTTTTTTCACAAAAATATGGAAATGCAATGTCAAAGTAAGATTAATTAAGTTTATTTTAAATAATAACGCTGCACTTGCACATAAACTCATAGCGGTTGCAGACAATGATAGTGACAACAAACAAAAATGAGCATGATAATATCCGACACGTGTGCATACAAACTAAGGTACACCTACCAGTGTGGAAGACGACGACATACAAGTTTTGTCCAAAATAGGCACACACATGACGCACGAAGAAAATTTTCTTCTGGTTTTATTTTTTGTCTGAATGAGCCTTGTAGCGTACATAAAAAAACTCGTAGGTAAGAAAGTAGTAAGGTTTGTGCGGCAAACCAGCCGAGCATTTCACTGTTAACCAGGAGCTTTACCTTCAGACGGAAAATAGCAGGAAAATACAACCTTTTCTGCTTGCCAAGCCTTGCGCATACCGCGATGTAATTTTGTGCAATGGAAGCAGCTGCACTATGACGAAGCAGGTAGGTTTCTTAGATTTACATATATACGTATCGTGCCTACAATCAGTATTGCAAAGCTTGCCGGGGGAAACACTTCTACAATTATGGTTGAGTCACTGAAGTGGTCAGTAGGAGTGGTGAGGTTGCTGAAAGTTTTCGTGGCTGCTTGCACTCGAATTAATCCATACGAACAATTGCACTTAAGGCCACAAATGCATGGAAAGCTGTACGAGAGAAGCCACGCGGTTAATGAACAATTACACTTGCGCAACCAAGTGAAATGTCTCTCGTTTTAACAAATTTTTCAAGTGTGAAATAACGTCCAACGAATAGCGATGTAGGTATGAAAAATTGAAGTATCAATAAGATTATGGAAATCAAGAGTAAGTTTTGAGAGGCCAGCAATACTATTTTAAATATTATTTTCGCAGGAGAGAATCAAATACTCAACTGGCACAAATACTTTTAAAATATGCGTGAGACGTAGTGTTTCACGTACTTTATTAAGGACTGACCAATACAAACAGCTTTATGAATGAGCATTTACAGGCGAAATGACTTAGGCCGGTGTGCCTATAGCTATATGAGCATGTTAAAAAAACACAAGCAGTCGAAGGTTTGGGAGCCATCTACTGCGGCGTCTGCCATAATTATATTAACGCTTTGGATATTAAACCCGACAAGTTATTATTCTGAAGCGCGGAAACAACTTGTCTGACTTCTCCACTCAATATGCCATTGCCCTATTAAGTAAAAAAAAAGTCGAAATGAACAAGCAAAAACGATAGGTATAAAAAAGTGAGTAAAGTATGAAAAATAAAGTGATAACGAATTAAAATGTGTACACAGGAATTCTGGCACAGAAGCGAACGCAGTCAACCATAAAGCTCGGAGATATTTCACGTTTGCAAGCAGGTCTGTTCAATCAATGAGTTTTCATTGCACTTAGAGCCCACGGGCTCCAATACACGGAGAGATGCACTGATTTCTCGAGCTGCAGCAATTCGCTCACTGGTCACCAGGCCGAAGCCATGGACGAGGGGCGTCACGTTATCAAAATGTGCTGTTATCTTTCGGCACTGTGAATTATTGCAATTACAAATAATAAATTATTTTAGTGGACTGTGTTGTCATGGAGCCACAAAAAACTGGGATGTTATGCAAAAGAACTACCGGTTGGCAGCCAGAAGTGAGATACGAGGATAAAAAAATCGGCAGGTCCCACGTACCTGGAAATTAACGTTATGCGAAGCATGTGGAGAGATGGTGACCATGTTGCATTTTTTTTTATTGAGCGACACATCATTAATTGGCGCTAAATATATATACAAATGTTGCCCGCACAGACATATCTTAGCCCCGCCATGGTGGTCTAGTGGCTGAGGTACTTGGCTGCTAACCCGCAGGTCGCGGTTTCATAGCCCGGCTGCGGCGGCTGCATTTCTGATGGAGGCGGAAATATTGTAGGCCCGTGTACTCAGATTTGGGTGCACGCTAAAGAACCCCAGGTGGTCGAAATTTGCGGAGCCCTCCACTACGGCGTCTCTCAGATTCATATGGTGGTTTTGGGAAGTTAAACCCCACAAATCAATCAATCAAAGAGTTGCAAATGTTTATTTAACCAATTGTGTACCCACTTGTACAACCATGTCAGCTGGAACATGCGTATGAGCAACACCATAAGCTAATATGAAGCGCTCATGCTGGAGAAGATGCTGGTCCTTGACAGTGCTACGCAAATTAACTTCAGCGCATGGCACCTAACCACAATTGACGTTAACCCGACGTGACGGCTGTATCAAAAGAGTACATATGTAATGTTTTTAAAATTGGGTAGACAGCGCTGTAACCACTACTGACGTTTCACGAAGATTAGTGTCTATTTGAAAAGTAGTTCCGAAACCGGGCGTAGCTTAGTGGTAGAATGCTTGACTGCAATACAGAATGCTTGCGTTAGATTCCTGCTGGGACCCTGAAATTTATTATTTCCATTATACGGGGGTAAACGCTACTTATATCAGGTTTTGCTTAGTACCGATATTTATACTATGCTTTCATTGGGTCTACACTACCAATGTCAGGCATTGCTTAACGCGCACGCGTTAAAATTGCCCATGTGTGTTCTCGTCGTTCCTGGGTAGATACTAAATGTCAATCACCTGTGGTAAATACCCGCATACCAGTGGCATACCTGCCCGTGGATATATGACACTGTCTGGCGGAAAGTGTTGGCGACGTGCGTATGCATGACGGGATTATGACAATATTCATGTCTTGACCAGCACGTCATATTCTTCAAACCATCTTACTCTCCCACGCTAATTTTGGTTCACGCCAAGCTAAGGGGGTGACCACGAGAGCACCCAAGCGTGAGCGGCCAGATAGATAGGTACGCTCGAAGTCGCCGAAGTTCGCTAAGAAATGCTTCCCATTTAAAACAATAAAAAAAGCGAATACGCATGAACTTGTGCTTTGGAGAAGCGTCAACATTACTTTCGGCGACACGTCATCGAAGCGAAGTGCCACAGTCTGAGGTTGTTCGCTGGTACTTTTTAGATGCGGAAGCATCTTATACTCGCGCCTTGTAGTGCGCCGTCCGCACCGCTTCTCAAACATTCGACAGCTGACGCGCGCGCATGCGCCGTCGCGTCGTCGCCCACCATCTGTGCCGCGCGCGCTTCTCCTTCGAGAACATTCGACAGCTGACAGCGCATGCGCCGTCGCGCCGTCGCCATCTGTGCCGCGCGCGCGCTTCTCCTTCGAGAGCATTCAACAGCTGACAGTGCATGCGCCGTCGCGCTGTATATATACTCAAGGTCGGCGCTCGCTCGCTCAGTTGCCGCTCGTCGGTTGGTTTGTACGGCGCGTCGACGTCCAAGGTCGCGGTGAAATGAATTCCAAAGAATCCACAAACACAATGATCGACGTCCCTTCGACCAGCGCCGTCCTTTCGCATACGTGTGTACGTGTTCACTCATTTAACACCCCCTCCTACAACCACGTTAACCAATTTAGCCATCGACCCAAGTAAGTCGCAATTTAACACCCCATTTCACAACCACGTTAACCAATTTAGCCATCGACCCAAGTAAGTCGCACTTTAGCACCCCGTTAACCAATTATATGCTCCGCATCCTCCTCAGTGTTCCCCCGAGGGAAGCTGCGGGCATTTTTTTTGTTATCGTTTTACAAAACACGTGTATTGAAAACTTCGTGAATACCGCAACTATTTGAACAGTGCGTTAGGGATGCCTGCTAAGATTATACATGTCATGCTGGTAGTGAAACACAACCTCAAATTTTTATTCAGTACAGATTTATCGCGAATATCTAGAACACATCCCAAACTAGAGCAGGAGAATTTAATTGACTACCACCGGGTGGGCTTCACCTAAACTGTTCAAATCAATTTGTCCCAACAATACGTGATGTCACCGTGACGTCACTTTGAAGCATAGTTACGTCATTATCCTGGGCCTCCCCAGCACATACGCCAAGCTCAAGACTTGAAGACAGGTGATGTCTGATTACCAGAGCTTCTCTGGCAGACAAGTTTGCTCTGATATCGCTCTGCAGTGTTCATAGCTTGAAGACAGTGCGTTGCACGTGATAGCAGTGTTGATAGAAATGGCTACAAGAACGCGCGTGGCGTTAGAAACGCACGTGGGACACTTTCAGTGGTTATCAAAGAAACACCGCGTGCGAACACGTCAGAGCCACCGCACAGTCAACATTTTAACATTGATGCTACGTCAGTGGGATTCCCGCGCTATATTTTTGCCAACTCAACACGCGCCTCCTGCAGGCGTGTTTGTGGGCGTTTGTCCTCTTTCTGACAAGTTCTGTCATTTCACCTGCACCATAAAAATTTCCTCTCTCAATGGCAGGAAGGGTGCACACGCAGTAGTCGCAAGTTTCTCGTTTAGCTTGTTTTAAACATTGCAGATAAATATAGGGACAGGTGGTCACCAGGGGCATTTGAATCATGGCGGCAACGTGGCTGTGATTGGATACGTCGTGAGTGCGGTGAAATATAATGCGAGACATTGTATAGCCACGTGATGATATCAATGTTACTTCTGCGTGCGTGTGGGCAGTCTGGGCGATAAAGCTGCTAGATAATTTGTGCTACTGTACGTGAGTATACTGCTCCTTGGCAAGAGCAAACGTGGTGGGCGTATTCTATTTTCGCCGCGGGCGTCTACCGATAAACTGATTGACACGTAAACTCGGATACAAACTCATTGATTCTGAGAAGGCCTTAGTTCAACTCGTGACTCTCATGATGCCGTTGTGACTGTCAAGCGTTCGATGCGGTGAACGCTAAGCGGTAGCTGCCTTGCATATAAAATAATTTAGCGAGCTTGCACTACTTGTGCAAGGCTGGAGCCCTTGAGGAGCTTGTGATAACGTAGCTTCTAGCCCCGCCGCGGTGGTCTAGTGGCTAAGGTACTCGGCTGCTGACCCGCAGGTCGCGGGTTCGATTCCCGGCTGTGGCGGCTGCATTTCCGATGGAGGCGGAAATGTTGTAGGCCCGTGTACTCAGATTTGGGTGCACGTTAAAGAACCCCAGGTGGTCAAAATTTCCGAAGCCCTCCACTACGGCGTCTCTCATAATCAAATGGTGGTTTTGGGACGTTAAGCCCCACAAATCAATCAATCAATTAACGTAGCTTCTAGCAGTTTTTTGAGTTGGTCGTCTACTCATGTGCTTGGTCGGCCTCGATGTAATGACCACATTAGCACTGTCCTAATTTAGATTGTACTAATTGACTGAGGATTAACTACCATTACAGTGGGCTTTTTTCTTCATTGACGAAGTTTCAATTAAAAGGCAATTATCTGGGGCGCCAATAGTAAGACCATAATCATTAGGAAGTTATTTAACGTAATCCTGATGAGCATGATACCAATTGTCATCATAAGGGCGAATTCGGATAGTTTTACTTAGCGTGGTCAGGATTAACATCTCGTTAATTAGCATGGTATAGTTACCTAAAAACATGGATGGTCTAGCTAGCCAGGTCCTAGATTTAAATGGTTGTAGGCCCGTGTGCTCAGATTTGGGCGCAGGTTTAAGAACCGCTATGTGGTCGAAATCACTGGAGCCCTTACCTATGGCGTCTCTCATAATCATGATGGTTTCGGGACGTGAAATCCTTATATTGATCAGTTCATCAATAGCTTTACATAGCTTCAGTAGCATGGTCTTCTTCAGATGTGATGTAATTACCTCGGCCGTACTATGACATGGCATAATTAGCTTGGTCATAGCATGTCTTGGCCTGACTAGCCAAGTATACCGCCCAGCCAAATAGATAATTGGCCAGCCACACGTGCTCAGGTGCGAGCGGACGATGACAACAAAGAAGACGCGAAACCGGCCGAGAAGCTCACTAGGATGTGCAGGCTGACCATGAGGATTAACACGTGCCCTCTAGTTTGGCTGCGATCGCGATCTTTGTGAGACGCTCAGACAGTACCAGTCTCAAAGACCAACATGCTGATTATTATAAAACACACTTAGTGCATATATTAAAAGCTGCGAAATAAATTTGAATATCCCGTGCCTCTGAAAAATAGTATCACGAAGAGCGCGTAGAATTATTGCATGACTGCACTTCTGCACTCAGAGGAACGATAAGCAAATAAACGAAGATGCCTCTGGTTTTAAAGCACCATCCAACTTTGTCGACCGTTCTTGACGGAATGACTGGTTTCATCGTAATCAATGAACGCAGCGCACTAAAGGCTGGATTTGACAGTTTCTTACTGTTGGTTCATTCAAAAGGGGGGTGTCGCCAGGGCTCGTAAACATCTTGAGTTTCGCGAAACCAAGCTGTAAGGTGAGGCCCATCGCTTCTCGTGAAACACGTGCATAAACCAGTTTGATTGAATCCTTCGTCGGCTTTATTTTCAATACGTTTCTTTGTCCTCCACAGTTATGCTTTCAAAAAATTTGCAACCATTGCAAACAAAGAAGTTTTGAAGCGCATGTCTCAAGGTTTCTAGGTGCTGAGTATTCGCGTCACCTACTATCATCAGCCACATAGAAGATGGGGAAGCGTTACAAAAAATACCAGACCTATATAACAAGGAAGCGAAGAAGTGGAACTAATGAAAAGAAATGTGGCAGAAAAATTGAGATGCAGTACCCCAACACCTTGTCCCACCCACTGAAGCCCAAATAGGCCAGTTTACAAATGCTTGGGTTTTCTTAAATGCATCACTAAATTTGTCAAGGTTACGTATTAAAACGCAATGAAAATAAAACAAATAAAATTTTTCCTAGTATTTTAGCGCACTTCAAATATGGCTGAATGAATTCTTTTGACAGGTGGCAAAGCTTAACTTGGGGTGCTATGCCGGATCAGCTGAATTTCGCGAAACTCGGGATATTCCCGAAGTTTAGGGACACTCTTTTATCAGCGGGGCAACAGTACAAAAAACTCAAATACACTCTCAGCGAGATGCGTTTCGTTGGTTTTGATGAAACCAGCCAACGCGTCAAGGACGGTCGATTAAGTTGGGTGGTGTTATCAGACCAGAGGCATCTTCCTTCATTTGTTTGTCGTTTCACTTAGTGCAGAAGTGCACCCATGCAATAAAGGTGTCAGGAACGTTTCGTAACGGTATTTTTATTTTGAAGTTTTTAATGCCTGCAGCTAGTCTGTTTTAGAATGTAATCAGCATGGTGGCACTTGAGTTCACTACCGGCCGAGCGTCTTACAACATCGCGATCACAGCTAAACTGAGGCCACGTGTTAATAACCATAGTCGGCCTGTACAATCGCAATCTTTTTGAGAGTGAACATGGGAGCGCGTGGCTTCCGGAGCTCCGAGCGCTGTTAAGTGGCGCCACCCAGAAGCATCACTCATGCGCAGTGCGGCCGGGCTGCGATAATGAGACCGTCACGGGCATTGCGTCAAGTGAACTAGCCCGTGTCGTCTTTTGCATGCGTACGGCAGTAGGAAAGCCTGGTGCTTCAACGTGGCAAGAATCTTGAACTTCTAATTATGCTCCACGTATACTCACAAATAAACGTTATGTTTTCAAGATCATCGTTGATTTGTCGCTGAATGCTTTCCCCGACGCACAATTTGTGTTCCAGCATTGCCAGGCGCCGGGGCACACTGAAAAAAGTATTAGGAACGAGCACATGGAAAATTGCCTGGTCGCGTTGCTCTTCTGGCAAGCTTGAGCATTTGTGAAAACATATGGCAATATACATAAAACAGGCTATAGTGCGGCACTCTGTTAACGCGGTGGCTGCGGAGAAACGGAAGGTTTGGCAAGAGCGACAGAATCTTCAGGCACCTCGTTACTGTTTTCCAGCGCTGTACTCCTCACAACCTTCCTGAAGGGCAGCAGTGCTCTTATTTTTCAAAGGTGAACATGACAAAATACTATTGTAACATCGAGGTAAGCTATTCTAGATTATTTATACAACTTCCTTAAACTAATTCATTTTTCGTGGAACGTACACCAAATGACCATTCGGGTAATTGTGTTCCTTTGCCTTTTCGCAGTACGACTACAAGAACGCAGGAAAAAGACGAAAACCAAGTGACAAGGCAGGCATAACAAATGCGCCGATTGAACTGAAAGCATCTAAGCTTTGGTAGCCATAATAATACGATCACCAAGGATGTCGAAAATTAGTTAGCAGACGACAGGCGAGCACAGCGGTGACGTTGCGGGTGAAGGGAACCTACCCTCCTCACGGATGCACCTAGATCCTGTGATGCATCACCAAACAGTGCCAGTAGTGCCGCAAGCCACGCGCTCCTCTCTTCACTCTCAAAAAGATTTCTGTATATTCTAGGGCCACCGCAGATCAAGCTGGGAGCGAACTCGACTGCCCGAGATGCCCGGGCCATCCTGCATTGCACCCTTGGCCAAACTGGTCGGAGTTGTAACGAGAAGCTTTGTCAAAACCAGTGTAATGAGATTAGGGAAGGAAGTGGGCTATCGGTGCCACAACTACAAGAAGTGTGGTTAGTTCGACGAAAATTCTTCGTGTCAGCCGAAAGAAAAAATTTATTTTTAATCGCCATTTCGGAGAAAAAATAAGTTAGCATGAAAAAAAATCCTATATTTATGAACAGGCTTGAAACACGGGTGCTGCCATGCGCACATTCCCTTTTTCGTGCTTTCATGGTGCACTCAAGCGAATATAAATGGTCCTCTTTTGCACGTAAACCCGTTCGTTTTTACTAACCTGAACGCGCGAGCGTCAACGATGCAATAGATAAGCGGCGTTTAAGGGAGCACAGTGGCGAAATAAACAAGAGTACAGCCATCAGCAGCTTTAACTCGAACGCTCTGATGTGTGGCCTTGGCTCACGGATGGATGAATGAATGGATATGGCTGTACCCTTTAGATCGGGTACATAATCGGGATCATAATCTGCATCGCCAGCCTGTAGACCACTGATGTCACTGTTATGGGACGGTAGTTTTTTATGTCAGCTTTGTCCCCCTTTCCTATATAGATCATGCTCATCCTGCTAAGTTTCCATCCATCGGGAACTTCACCATCGATTATTAGTTTGCTCAGTGCCTCTCTCAAAGCCTGCTTAGACTTCGGACCTAATGTCTTTATCAGCATAATTGGAATGCCATCTGGGCCGGTTGATGTACTACTAGGAACCCTTTTCTCAGCCCTTTCCCACTCTCGTTGTGAAAATGGAGCCATTGCACCACTTGATTCGTCCTTGTCTATTACGGTGCATAAAGCACTTCTTTGTTGAAATTGTTTAGTCACCTTTTTTTTTTATTTATGGTACCCTCAGGGCCCGAAGGCATTACAGAGGGGAGTGGCAATACAAAATAATACAGCAAACGGCAAAACGTAAAGGAAAAGAAGGGAAAATACAAAGCGGTTGGCAAAAACACACAGTAACAAAGAATTAAATGTAGCAGCGGGAATACATGACAACGATTTGGGAATACATGACAACGAATACTTGACAACGAAAAAAAAAAGATCAATGTAGCGGTAACGATATTACAGGTAGTACATAGTCAAGAAATCGAAGTGAAGAACTACAACAATGATTAGCCAAAGCACTAAAAAAAAAAGCACGACATATATAACACGAAGCAGAATCAAACATCGCAAAACATGTTTTGCAAAAAGGCCCTAAAACGTGATGTGTCGGTAATAGCCGTAGCTGATTGTGGTAGTAGATTCCATTCGGATGTGGTTCTTGGAATGAAGGCATGCGAATAGGTTACGGTTCTGCAGCGGGGAACATGAACTTTTTGTAGATGGTCCAATCTGGGTGATATGAATGAGGGGGGTTTAATAAACTGTTCACGAAGATTTTTGCTATGATAAAGTTTATGAAGGAGACTGAGTCGGGCTGTTTTACGCCGAATGGCGAGTTCAGGAAGGTTGAGCTGGGACTTCATTAAGGTAACACTGGCCGTGCGGTTATAATTGGCTAAAATGAAGCGAACTGAACGATTCTGGACTGCTTCTAATTCATGTGTAAGTGTAGTGCCACCAGGATCCCAGACGGATGATGCGTATTCAAGTGATGGACGAATATAAGTAGTGTAAAGAAGTTTCTTAAGGGATGAGGGCGCCATGTAGAAGTTCCTGCGAAAATACCCGAGAGAACGGTTAGCCTTGGCGATGATGTGCTCCACATGGTGGTTCCATGACAGGTTACTGGAAATATGAACACCTAGGTATTTGTAAAATGAAACAGACTCGAGGTGGGTATCGTTGAGATGATAATCTGGATACGCAAGTGAGGTGCGGCACACACGCATTGCTTTGCATTTTGAAATGTTTAGTTCCATGTTACATAATTGACACCAGGTAAATATGTTATTTAAATCCGTCTGGAGCGAAGTAACATCATTTTGGTTAGTTATTTTCCGATAAATTCCACAGTCATCTGCGAATAGGCATACCTTTGATGAGACATTAGTTGGCAGGTCGTTCATGAAAATTAAGAACAGTAAGGGTCCCAACACAGAGCCTTGGGGAACACCCGAGAGCACCGGCTGGACGGGGGAATCAATATTGTTAGCAGAAACAAACTGTGTTCGGTTGGAAAGAAAGGCTCGAATCCAGTTAAACACGTTAGGGTCTAGGTTTAAGTGTTTCATCTTAAGAAGTAGTAACTGATGACTGACCTTATCGAATGCCTTAGAATAATCTAAAAAAATACAGTCAATGGTGAATCCAGAATCGAGTAGGACATGCAGGTCGTTTGTAAAGACTAAGAGCTGCGTTTCGCAAGAAAAATTCTTGCGGAAACCGTGTTGCGAGGGTGTGAAAAACTGGTTAGACTCGAGAAAGTTAACAAGGTGGGTGAAAATGATATGCTCAAGTATTTTGCACGGGACAGATGTCAGTGAAATTGGACGGAAGTTTGATGGATTGTGTGTTAGCCCTGATTTGTGAACTGGCACTATCTTACCGACCAGCCAGTCTTCCGGAAGGCTAGAATGCTGCAGGGACTGTGAAAAATGCATGACAGGATAATAGAGGAGTATTCAACAGTGTTCTTCAAGAATTTAGTATTGATACCATCAACTCCACATGATGATGAGTTTTTAAGTTTCTTAATGACCGCACGAATACCTTCCGAGGTAACGAAGATAGCGTCCATAGGTAGGTAATGGGGGTGACGGCAAGGAGATTTGGTTGTTGATGGTCGCCTGGTGAGAGAAAGCTTTTATGAATGTGTCATTTAGTACAGATGCGCATTCTACGTCGGGCACGGGATGCCCTTCAGCTGTCAGCAAGGCTATAGCGCGGCGCTCGCTGCCACGCACGAAATTCCAAAACTGTCTAGGGTTATTTTTCAGCATAACCGGTAGAGTGTGACTAAAAAAGGAAGACTTAGCTCGTTTCACTTCAGATAAATAGGTTGTGGCAGCAGATTTGTAAGTAGACCAACGTTTATCAGACGGGGATTTGACAGCAGCACGATAAAACCTTTTCTTACGGTTTGAAAGGCGGTTTATGTATCTGTTGTACCATGGAGCACGTGTATTGGAAAGAACTTGTTTTATAGGGATATGTTTAACGGTTAGCTCTGAAACTTTAGCTTTAAATAAGTCCCAGTTGCTCTGCACCGATCTTTCAGGGTAGTTGGGTAAGAACTCATCTAGGAATGTGCCCAAATCCTTGTTAATTGAGTCAAAGTCAGCCTTTCTGTAATCCCGTATAGTTTTAAGCTGCTTACGCATGCGTGAGAATGGCAGTAATATATTTGCTTGAATAATATCGTGATCACTGATACCAGGTACATTGGACACTGAAGATACAATATCTGGTTCTGATGTCAATATAAGATCAAGAATGGATGACGTAGTATCGGTAACGCGCGTAGGAAAATTAACAAGCTGCGTCAAACCAAAATCTGAACAGATGCGAATAAAATGCTCCGCTTCCGCTGAGTTAGGCAAGGAATATGAATAAGAATTTGACCACACAATGTTAGGGAAATTGAAATCGCCTAGTAGAATCACAGCTGCGCGAGGAAACAAAACCTTCACATGGCTCAGACAATCATGTAGGTCATTGCAAAAGTTTGCGCTTCCTGAAGGTGGGCGGTAACATACGCCAATGACAACTTTTCTAAAAGCCACGTTGAGGCAACACCATGTTGCCTCTAAAACCGAGTCTATTGCAACAGCGTAGTTTTCAATGCTCTCATTCACCGCAAGAAGAACACCACCGCCACATCTATTAGGTCTGTCGCATCGATATATTTTGTATTTTTTATCACAGCACAGCAGCTCTTCGTTTCGTATTTTGTCGCAAAGCCACGTTTCAGTTACCGCAATAATATCGGCGTTTGAATCATTAACTGCTGCACTCATTTCATCTTTCTTGGACAGGAGGCTGCGAACATTAGTAGACAGCACGATCAATTTTCTGTGGTCAACGCAAGTGCCACCACCCCTTGCTTCTTCCTAGCTTCCCGAGGAAGCATTAAATTGTCGACCAGAACGAAGTTGCCGAGAAGAGGAGTTGGCGACACTAGCGTTATTAGTTACGCGTCTGGATGGCCCGATTTCATGCACTGTATCAGTAACGTAGTCGTAGCCATAACATTTCTCATTTGCAAAAAGTTTGTTATAGCGCACACTGAAAGGGCAATGAAGCTCTTTGGCGAAGTTGGTCAGCATTGCTCTAGTACGGCGAGTGTTAGCAGAAAAATCCTCCCGCATAACCACTTTGCTTCCTTTGAGCATGTGACGTTTTGAAAGAACCATTTCTTTCGTTTTGTAGGTGGAAAATTTTACTATAATCGGACGAACTTTATTAGTGGAAAAGCGGCCGATTCTATGTGCGCGTGCAACGTTATCACCAGATAAAGTTAGATCAAGGGACTGGCGAAATAAGCTCAAGATAGTTTCCTCAGTCTGCTGCGTAGTTTCAGAGGCATTGTCTGCGATACCAAAGAATACTAGATTATCCCTCCGAGAGCGATCCTCAGCCTCATCGAGACGCGCACGTAGACCAAGCATGTCGCCCTGCACTTGCCTTGTAAGTTGACTCGTTGCCGTCAGTTCGCGCTGAATGTTGTCTATAATGGATGTCCGCTTTCAACCGTTTCCAGGCGCGTCAATATGTTGGAAATGTCTTTAGTAAGCGAAAGCTGATGTTGCTTAAGCTCCTGGATGTCACCTGACATTACCGCTTGCGTGGTTTCGATGCGAATCGAACGTTCTTGCATATCTTTCACCATTTTATGTATTTCAGTAATTTGATCATCCTTGGGTCCCGGGTTCTGCTCGACATCACCACATATTAACAACAAAAGGTCACAAAAAGGCTGTAACAGGGCTTCTGGGCATGGAAGCACCATAATAAAAGGGTTGTCAGATCGAAAGCTCCTACACGGTAGTCTGTTTAAAATAACTGACCTGCAAAACGTAGGGAAGCATGAATGAGTACATGCTTCTGCCGATGCTTCCATGCCCACTGCCGGTGGCATGCGTGCAACACGGTTTTAAAGGGGCCAGTGGTGTCGCTGTCGTCGTGGCCGATGACGATTTTGCTGCGGCACGTGCGAGATCCCTCCCCTCGAAGAACCAGCTCTGATGAGACAAAGTGCAGAGCACCGGACCCTGGGTTGTATCCAGGCAGGTGCCGTCAGCAGTCGAAGGGAAAGCCACGCTGGAATGCACGCCGAGCGGCAGCAATGCTCCGGCGTTGGCTGCACTCAGGCACTCAACGAGAAACTGCAAAACGTAGGGAAGCATGAATGAGTACATGCTTCTGCCGATGCTTCCATGCCCACTGCCGGTGGCATGCGTGCAACACGGTTTTAAAGGGGCCAGTGGTGTCGCTGTCGTCGTGGCCGATGACGATTTTGCTGCGGCACGTGCGAGATCCCTCCCCTCGAAGAACCAGCTCTGATGAGACAAAGTGCAGAGCACCGGACCCTGGGTTGTATCCAGGCAGGTGCCGTCAGCAGTCGAAGGGAAAGCCACGCTGGAATGCACGCCGAGCGGCAGCAATGCTCCGGCGTTGGCTGCACTCAGGCACTCAACGAGAAACTGCAAAACGTAGGGAAGCATGAATGAGTACATGCTTCTGCCGATGCTTCCATACCTTCGTCCCCTTCTAGCCTAGCACCTTGGGCTGTAGTTATAAACCTCTGCTCTAGGCTCGTCTCATTTCTTATGGAGTTTAGATGGTTTCAAAATTTCGCTGTTGCCTTTCTACCTTTTTTATGTACTTCTGCCAGCCAATGAACTCCCTTTCTTCTAATCTTTTCATTGATCACAGAGGATGCATCCCTTCTACACCTTAGAAAGGTTTTCCATTTTCGTTCAACATCATCTGTCGGTTCACCACGCTGCTTTAGCATGTCTGTGTTCCCTAGAGGCTTCCTGACGTTTTGCTATGGCTCTCTTAACTTCCTCATCCCACCAACTTTTGGGTTTGTGTCTTCTTTTCCGGGGTGACTTGTCACGCGTCTTAGCAAGCTCTAGCTCAAACAGTCTAATTAAATTCGTGCATGTTCACACTGTCTTATTATCCTCCGTCATTACTTTCTTAATTTGTTTATTGGCTATTTCAATTTGCCTTTCTGGATAAAAATTTTCCTGTAGTTGCTGATCTTGTTTTCTTCCCACTTTCACTGCTCTTTCAAAACTTAGCTTGATACGTTTGTGATCACTACCCAGACTTTTGGAGCCACCTTCATCTATGTGAATTCCCCTGAGCTTACCATATATCCTATGTGGCATCAGTGCATAATCTATCGTCGACTGCAGCCTTCCTCACATGAACTAAGGTCAGCGCCACCAAGAGTTGAACATGATATGCTTGCTGAAGGTAACAATAGATGTAGCGCGCGTTGGTTTCACTAGTAAATTTCTGTTTCAAGTCTGTCTGACCGGCGGGTCGAATGCGCTCACTTCATAGAGGAATATAAAAGGTCAAGAGAGGACACTTTCATAGGCCCCTCGGCTGATTTGGGTTCGCAGCGCACCAAACGGGTGTGGCCCAACTTTGCAGTCTCAGAGATGGCAGACCGCAGAAAATACTGTTTTGAAGGATCACTGTAGTGACTACGATTGTTATACAACCACAGAGACCACTTCTACATGCGTGCTTAACTCTGAGGCCATACTTCCATTTTTTTTTAACGCACAGTTTGCATGCATCGATGAGCTTCGTGTAAGCTGCACCACTAGAGCAGCAAGCACACGATGCCGATGTGTGTCTATGCACACATTTTAATTAAAAGGTGAGAATCATTATAGGAGCGAGAACTATATTCATGTGATATTCTTGGTGAGCACCTAGCCACTTTGTTAATGTTTGATAAACGCAGACACAAAGAGAGGTTCATTGCCCTGCAAGACGCGAAAATACAGCTGCCATATCATGAGTTTAAATTACACACAAGAAATAAACATATAGGCAACAATATAACAAGAACCCCAGCAGAATAAAACTGCAATAAACGCACACAACTACACATACAATGCACAACGCTACCCGGCAGTAGTTGCCTCAGCACTCGACTCCGGCATGAACCGAAAAGTGAAAATAAAAATGTTGGTTACGTTTTCTTTCCCACCTTCACACTAATTTTCTCTTGCACACTTCACATCGCTGTTTCGCGAAAAACAGCCACAAGCAGTTAACACAGCAAAACCAAAGCGATTTTAGGTGTCGTGCAAGCTGTTAACAAGGCGGGAGTGTTTACTCAAAGATTACGTCCTAGCTTTAGCTGGCAGACATTTTTTTTAATTCATCACTGCTCTAATTGCGCGCGTTCGAGCTTCAAGCAATTTGCGAATGGCACAGGTAATTATAGTCAGTATGGCTGCACATTTCACAAAATTTCACTAATGCAGTTAATCCGATACACGTAGTGGCCCGAAAAAAACCGAACAACGCGAGCGGCGACTCAATTTGTTGAGCCAAGAAAGAATTTTCTCGCAAACGTGCTGCGAAGAATTCCGGATAGTTTTCTTTCATGTGAAGCGATCCACAAAAACAGTACGCGAAGTGCAGAGCACAAAAATAAAATCTCTGCGCCGAAGAGCACAATTCCAGAAACGTTAGGTGAAGACATCAATGACAAATGCAATATGCACCTAGCATAGTATTGATGGTGTTCGTATCTACCAGCAGCCAAGCTGAGAGGCAGACAAAAGAAGTGAAGACCACGACGCACGCCGGGCACGCTATCACACATCTTTTATGGCAACTCACTGCTACTGCCTTTACTTCTTCATTGCCGCAAATGCTCATGAACACGGAGCGTGACAACGTTGCCGTCGTGTCGACGCCATGTCTACTTCTCTCGCGTCCGATTCATGCTTAATCCCAGCCCGACGTTATCGCACCATACAATCGCAGATGATAAACACGGATTCAGGCCGCTATCACACACGCAAAAAGACGTAGACGTATAATGCACTAGAAAAGGTACTTTAGTAAATAACTAGTACGCGTGTTTCTTTGGCGCAGTAAGTGATGTAATGCCATCTTACGGCTGGGGTGAAGCTGCGTAGCTAAGTCGGTTTTTGGCCCTAGTGACCACTCTTGTAATTTTTTTGTTATTCTGCTCATTTCGCATCCTGTTTTCGCCATGTTTAGCTCGTGGCTACGTTATCACGTGCGCCAATAACGTTCGTTGTTGTATACTGATCTCTACAGTGATCCATTGTGCGCGATAGCTTACCTACCTTGCGAGTTTGAATTCGGAGCAACGAATTACATCTATAGAAAGCAGAGCAAACGCATGTTCATGGCATTTATAAAAGTTTCACAATAAAAAAAACTCGAATGTGTTGGCATTGTTCATACTCTGATTCAATAATATTGAAACAGCGTTAATTGAACATTTCACGTAAACAAGAGCGTGCCTTTCTGTTCGGTTCGCTGCACGGAAGATGTCGTCTTGGAGCGCAATGTTTGTGCGTGTTCTCGGCAAGAAAGACGCATGGATACAACGCGAACAAAGCAGTTTTCGTGCGTAGTTATTGCTTAAGAGCTTAAACTGCCATCTTATGTTATAATAAAATCGTAGTTCTCGGAAAATAAACCCCACATGCTATTAGCAGCACAAATGTTTCGCTCCAAGACCACATCTTCTGTGCAGCGCAAACTGAGCAGGAAGGCAGGCTATAAATTGCGAGAACAGTTAAATGCATGCTGTGTGAAAATTATTGAACCAGAACATGAACAACGCCAATGCATTTTTAATTCAATATGACACTTTTACAAACGTCTTGAACGCGCGTTTGCTCTGTTTTTATACATGTGATTCCTCTTGAGCAGCAGCTGCGAATTAAAACACGAAAGGTGCGTAAGCTGTCGTATGCAATGATTCGTTGTCGAGATAAGCATAAGACAACGAACGCCATGGGTGCGTGCGATAACGTAGTCACAAGTGAAACGGGGCGAAAACGGGATGCGAAGTGAGTGCATTCGACCCGCAGGTCAGGCAGACTGGAAACGGAAATTTACTAGTGAAACCGATGCGCGCTACATCTATCCTTAACTGCAGCAAGCATATCACTTTCAGCGCTTGGTGGCGCTGACCTCAGTCCAAGTGAGCCGAGACCAAGCGTCGGAGCGTTCGAGTTAAAGGGGCTGACGCCTGTCCGTGCATGCTTGTGACGAGCAGTCCAGTGCAGGTGCCTTCATCTAGGCTGTTACGGCGACCGGGTGACAGGGTTCCCGGAACAGACACTTTTACCCCCGTATTCACAAACGATCCTCGACTCGACTTTCACCCTTCACTTGACAGAGATGAGCACTGCGCCGCTGCTCGGCTGAAATTGACGCTGCACTGATCAAGAATCGCACCACATCATCGCTGATATGCAGTGACTTGCCGTACCTAAAGAGGGCGCTCCCATCGGCTTTCTCATGTGAAGGTGAAGCGTTGAGTGAAGGGATGTTCTAGACTACGGGGGTTAGACTCGGTGGTCGATGCTCGTATGTTCCGGTTAAAAAGTGGGCGGGTAGCAGATAACTTCTCAATTTTTTTCCAATGCATCCTATTGCTCGTGAGTTTTTATCGGTCGAGTTACTGAAGTACTGAACCGAGGCTAATGTTTAGCCTGCTAAATGAAATGTTCTTATTGAGATAGCATGCTGTCGTAATATTCTTCATTGTTCGACTAAGACAAACATTTTAAAAATAGCTGGGTGAGTGAATTCTGTTGCTGAAGTATTACCAGCAACTAAAAAATGACTAGCTTCTGAGAATGTCATACACTAGACGTGAACCAGACAATTACTTTTGATTTTTGATTAAATAATAGGCGTGAGGTGGGAAGTGAATCATTTGGGCGATTATGTGTTTCACGGTGTAAAATTGTGCGTTTCTGCAAAGGTCAGGCGTAGAGTGGGCGTTAGTAGGCTCTAGGAAACTCACTAATAACGACTTCCTGCCACCCAGTGGCTTGGCTCGGGCCTTTTTGATATTGCGGGGCTCGCGACTTGTCGTCACTCGATCCATGCACGGGTTAAAGAGCGTCGAAAACAGGGGAATCCCCCACTTTCTTTCTTCCTAACTCGGCGTCGCTCTCAAGGACTGGTTGTTATCAAACTTACAAGGCTGGCGACAATCTGTGGCGTTTCCTGTACACGCTTCGCGTGATCCCTACCCCGCAGTTCGTATAGACGCTCTCTTGTGACACCGAGGGCCGTAACGCTCAAAGGTGCACATGCGCTTCTCCAGGCATCAGGGTGAGTTAGGTCGGAAGCTATGGGTGCACCTGGAAGTACCAGTGGCTAATGCGAAAGTGCCACTTCACCATTTTCTAGAACTATATGTTCACAAAAGAAATCTCCGCAAAAAAAGAGACTTATTTTGCATTGGTAGGTATCCTCTATGCTATCACGAGGGATTTAATAACTCGCGCCTGTTTTCACGAAGTGTTTTTGCGAGTATCCAGGTTCGTCTGTATCAACCTCTGTACCATGAAATTCTCTCAGATGAGAGTGATGAGGGATGAACTGTGGTGCAAGAACACTCAAACGTTTTGTCAATGTCACCGTGACTTGGTCACCAAGAGGTCGCTACAATGAACTCTTCAATACAGAAAGAACTTTGCGTGTGTAGTCACTGTGTTGAGTATGGGCCATTTAGCAGACAATCAGGTATCATTATATTGTTTGATTTGTCGTATTCTTAGCTCCGACGGACTATAAGGACTGCTTCAGCTGATCCAAATAACTTGAAGGATCTGCAAGGTGGTATTTCACAGTACAGAAGTATTTTGCCATTCTGAGCATTTCATGCGTTTATAATATGAATTAACTACAGCCGTTATTTTTGTATAGCTCAGAAGGCAAAGAGGGCCTGCTAATAACTATCCGAAATCGTCATCCAAAAAGAAGAGTACGGTGCCCTTTGTGTATGCTTCTATACCAAAGCAGGGCAATGTTCCGGCTCATTATGTTAGGTTACTGTACTGTGCTTCGCTTATCATCCTTAAAACTTTGGGTTATTTTTTAATGAACAGCCACACGAGAACTTTCAGAACATGAAACTTTTTAAAAATATGGCTGCTTGGGAGTTTCCAACGAAGCATTGTTGAGAGAGGAGCAAGAAACTGCGCCTAAGAATTCCCGCGAACCACCATTTTGTTGGAAATAGTTGGAACACGTCATCTACCACCATTTATAGATGCGTCATGCTGCACGGAGCAGCGCTCTGTACAAAAGTATCTGATGAGAGAGCTGTACATCCTGGCGGGGAAATAACGAGGCAATAAAGGAGGCTCGCAAACTAAGAAGAAGAAGAAAAATAAATACTAAGGGCAACACATCATTCGCCTACGCGTTGACTTTGCGTTGTCCTATCATTACGAACCCAGCCTGGTGATGGGTAACATGTACTTGTGAGTACGTGTCGCGCATGTGCATGTATAACAAGGTGTGCAAGGGCTATCATTTCAGAGATGAGGCAGGCGAAGGACAAGCCGAGGAATAGTATCATGGTAGCCTTGGTTTCTGTTTCACTCCAAATTATTTTGATGCATTCTCAGTAACACTCGACGAATCAAGAAAAAAAATAAGCAATAAAGAAGGACCGTATAACGTGCTGCCACTTATTATAAAAAGAGGCAATCACGATTTACATGTCTTGAATGAGTTGCAAGTAATTTTCCTGCAGCACAGCGAGGACAATTTGCGCACAGTGATTTTATGCGCAAATCATAGCTCTTTATTGCGGCGGATGTCCTTTATCATCCAGCGTAGATGCAAGGAAACTACAAACGCCAGTAAAGTGCTTCACGTGACGCTGCACATGATATTCTTAATTCGCATGCCTCGTACCTGTACTTTACACCTCATTTTGCCTACGATTGGCATAATATGAGTGGCTAAATTAGCGCTTGTAACGGGAGTAACAACTTTGATGGCATAAGTTCACCAATTACAGCATCATGCATTGCTATGTCCGTAGGCAGTGTGGCGCTAACGTGGCAGTTAAAACCATTGATGGCTCGAAGGCTACATGCTGTTAAGCGGACACGTACGCTAGGCTGGTAAAACGATGCGTAGTAGTAACTGGACATCTAGCCAGCAAGACCGGCTGCTGTTAGACGACCAGTAATACACAAAAATAAGTTGATTGTTTCAAGCAGTTCCATTACGTTAGTCTCTATGCATGTGAGGTAAAGGCAACATATTGAACATTAGTGAACGCCGAGCTTACAAACATCTTCTGTTGCACATTCAGTCTGGACAGTACAGTTAGTATTGACATCTACTTGTTTTCGATGCCAAGAATTTCATGGGAAACTTCGGTGACTTTGACCGTATCTATCTATCTATCTATCTATCTATCTATCTATCTATCTATCTATCTATCTATCTATCTATCTATCTATCTATCTATCTATCTATCTATCTATCTATCTATCTATCTATCTATCTATCTATCTATCTATCTATCTATCTATCTATCTATCTATCTATCTATCTATCTATCTATCTATCTATCTATCTATCTATCTATCTATCTATCTAGCCGACGCCGACTACGACTTTTAGCTCTCCTGGCCGTTCCGATAATGGCATTGATACCATAATTGGTATGGCATAGCGTGACTGTATGACGAGCATAAGTGTCTAGTCATAACAAGAACATTATAACAAGCAAGTCTTGAATGCCATGATTTACATTTCGAAGTCTTGCTCCTCTTGTGTCGTTTCGTTCACTTCAAATGTTGCAAAACTGGTAATGTATGACATGACTGCATAGTGATTATAAGTGACAGACCATAATGTGGAAATAATGACATACATGTTATGTTAGTCATAACTACATGCCACGCTCATGATGCGCTCGCGGCCGTTTCACTAGCTTCCCATATGCCGAATTTCATATCATATGTGACGTGAATGGACGACGAAGGTAAATGACACGTCCAAACAAGATATTCATGACATGCATGTCATCTAAAACTTGACTACATGTGACGCGTATAGTGCGCTTGCGGCCGTTTCACTAGCTTCACATATACCATATATGGTCTTACGTGATGCGGATGGATGACGAAGGTATATGACTGGTGCAAACATGATAATCATGATATACGTGTCATGTAAGAATATGACTACATACCACGCTCATGATGCTATCACGGCCATTTCACTAGGTTCACATATGACAAATTTGGTATTACGTGACGTCAATGCACGATGTACACAAATGCCCGGAGGAAACATGATAATCATGACATGGAAGTGTAGTACGTCATAATTACCTTTCTACCACTGATGGGACTGGTGCCGTCGTTCCACGACTATAAACAATAATTGATATGTGGGGTTTAACGTCCCAAAACCACCATATGAATATGAGAGACGCCGTAGTGGAGGGCTCCGGAAATTTCGACCACCTGGGGTTCTTTAACGTGCACCCAAATCTGAGTACACGGGCCTACAACATTTCCGCCTCCATCGGAAATGCAGCCGCCGCAGCCGGGATGACTATAAACAATATACTTGCATCTTCTCTAGATACGTGAGTGCACATAACATTTCTACTTGTGTTTACTCCGTACTAAGTCCTTCCGCCTCGTAACGCTGTACTGATTTTAAAGGGACATACGAACCTTCCTCATTCGTGCTTCGCATGTCATCGATTCCCTCTGTACGTTGGATCCGCCAATTTTTTAAGTTTTTTTTTCTTGAAGACGTCCTCGTAGCTGAGGAGGAAGTTTTAAATGACCGTACGAATTAACTTTTTATTGGCAGCAAAATCAAGAGGAATAAAGCATTGCGCAAAACAAAGTTTCTTTTACGTAAAAAATCAACTTTGTCAGGAGGCGCAGGTAAGCGAGATAGAAAAGAATAGCATGTGATTAGCCTTTGGTAAATAGATATGGCAATCGGTCTGGCGACATTTTGCTTATGTCAGTGCAGTCAGGCCAGCAGAGAGCTGGGTTTACTCATGCAAAACTAATACCTGCTCAAATAACGGAATCAAGTAATTGTGCTCTCCCGTTGTCATTTGGAAACCTCAAATACCTTTGCGGAACTGGAATTTACTAGGTTAAGGGGGGACGTGGCAATGGGAATTGTGAATTTCGTCAAAATCAGTTAATTTTCTTCTGTAATCCTTTGATCATGTTTTACATCATGCAGTGAAATCTTGGTATAGCGAACTTCGGGGGGCTGCAGCAATTCGTTCATTATTTTGGGAGGCCGTTATAATGAAAGCCCAAAAATTAATCATAAATACCTATTTTATACTGACCAAAACGACTTACCTTTACAACGGTGGGTCCTTGAACTTGTTTTTCACAAAAAAAAAACAAACGCACAAGTGAACACTAGAGAATGCACGTTTACTTTAAAGAAGTCTGTGATATTTTTTTTTTTTTTGACGCGTGCAGCAGAAACTTTGCAGTGTGAAGGCCTCCAGCTCATCCACATTCCTGTCGAGCGATTCGGTTCTTTGGTCACAACAGCCTGCTTTTTGTCTTCCAGTTGCCGAATAATATCCACTTTCTCGCTTAGCGAAAACTGCTTCCGCTTCTTTGTTGCAAGCAGAGATGAACTCATTTTTAGTAGCACCGTGGCGCGAACGCAGACTTGCTTTGCGGGCGCGATAAGTAATCACCGAAAAGTAGGCTGGTGCAAATAGTGATTTTGATCGAATAATTTCGAATCAAATTCGAATGGTATGTATGACATATAAAAAAAGAAAATATTTATCATTACCCAACTAACCTGCTCAATATTATTTCCTTTGAATAGAAATAGAAAATTGAATAGAAATAGAAATAGAAAATAGAATAGAAATAAAAAATTGATGTAGTTGCTTCGCGGTCCTGTGATTCTTTGACGTAGTTCGGCAGGGCGTGGCAGCGCATACCACAGGCTACTTACAAAAGAACAAGAAAAGTATAAGTACTATAACTACAAGGCGAGTTTCAGAAACATCCGTTATCTTGTCATAAGTGCGCTTTATGAGAGGTGTCCTCAACTCGTCAAGCACAAGCCCTGTGTGTGAGAATCGGTAAGTTTTTGCTGCAAAATTATTAGCTCGAGCAGCAATATATTAGCTTTATTGCAAGAAACCAACATTATGCTCAGAAGTAGCCAAGTGTAAACAGCAGAAATGTTTGTTTAGGCACCGGCAGTTTTTGGTGAAATAGATATTTTTTGTCTGGCTACTCTTCTTCACTCCATTCGATGCAGTGGGGCCATCAGGTCACTTTTGTTACTTCGTCTCTTGTTCTTGCTGTGTTTGGACGTGTTATCATGCTCTCTTTAGCGTTTGCTATTTTCTTTTACTCGGCGATGGCGTAGTGGTTAGGGCATCCGCCTGGCATGCAAGAGGTCCGTGGTTCGAATCCCGGTACCGCGCAGTTCCCAACCGGATTAAAAAAAAATCCGCGTGTTGATGAAACTGCATTAAGAGGCCTGGGGTGCGGCCTCACCGGCAAACACCGCCGAGAACGCACTCCCTCACCAGAGAAGGATTGGCCACCCTGGTGCAGTATCTGGCCACTACCTCCCACATGCTTACGTCAAATAACTCACGGCCCTCAGTCCCCAGCAGCTGCGAAGCAACTGACCACGGCGGCGGTCAGATCTGCAACGCAGCAGAGGGTGCTAAGAATCTCTGGATCCGGACAGGCCGCCATTGGAACCTGAACTTGGCAACGTTTAACGCTAGAACCTTATCTAGTGAGGAAAGTCTAGCTGTACTATTCGAGGAGCTAGAGGGTGTTAAATAGGATATAATAGGGCTCAGTGAGGTTAGGAGGACAGATGAGGCCTATACGGTGCTACTGAATGGGCACGTCCTTTGCTACAGGAGCTTGGCAGACAGAAGAGAACTGGGAGTGGGGTTCCTAATTCACAGAAACATAGCTGGCAACATAGAGGAATACTATAGCATTAATGAAAGGGTGGTAGGTATCGTAATTAAACTGAATAAAAGATACAAGATGAAGGTAATACAGGCTTACGCGCCTAAATCCACCCATGATGACGCTTCAGTTGAAAGCTTCTATGAAGACGTGGAATCGGCAAGGAGTAAGGTAAAAACACAGTATACTATAGTGATGGGCGACTTTAATGCAAAGGTAGGGAAGAAGCAGGCTGGAGACCAAGCAGTAGGAGATTATGGCATCGGTACTAGAAACGCTAGAGGAGAGCTACTAGTAGAATTTGCAGAACGCAATAATTTACGGATTTTAAATACCTTTTACCGAAAACGAAAAAACCGCAAGTGGACATGGAGGAGCCCTAATGGCGAAAATAAGAACGAAATAGACTTTATAATGAGTGCACATCCTGGAATCGTGCAGGATGTGGAAATGATTGGCAAGGTACAATGCAGTGACCATAGAATGGTACGGTCTCGAATTCACCTAGACTTGAAGAAGGAACGACAGAAACTGATACGCAAGAAGCCAATCAATCAGCTAGCACTGAGAGGGAAAGTACAGGAATTCAGAGTGTGGCTGCAGAACAGGTACTCGGCTCTTAGTGAGAAAACCAACCTTAGCGTAGATACAATGAATGATAATCTGACGAGTATCATTACGGAGTGTGCAGTGGAAGTTGGAAGCAGGGTAGTTAGACAGGACATTGGCAAGCTTTCCCAGGAAACGAAGAACCTAATTAAGAAGCGTCAAATCATGAAAGTGTCAAGTACAACAGACAAAATAGAACTGGCAGAGCTTTCGAAGTTGATTAATAGACGTAAGGTAGGCGATGTAAGAAGGTATAACATGGAGAGAATTGAACACGCTTTGAAAAATGGAAGAAGTGTCAAAGCATTGAAGAGGAAACTTGGGATAGGGAAAAATTGGATATATGCACTAAGGGACAAAGAAGGCAAAATAACTACCAATATGGATAGGATAGTTAAAATAGCGGAGGAGTTTTACAGAGATCTGTACAGTAGCCGAGACAACCACGACCTTAATACTATAAGAACTAGCAGTAACCCAGATTACACCCCACCAGTAATGATAGAAGAAGTCAGAAAAGCTTTGGAGAGCATGCAAAGGGGCAAAGCTGCTGGTGAGGATCAGGTAACATCAGATCTGCTGAAAGATGGAGGACAGATTGTGTTAGAAAAACTAGCCACCCTGTTTATGAGGTGTCTCCTGACGGGGAGAGTACCAGAGTCTTGGAAGAACGCTAACATCATCTTAATACATAAGAAAGGAGATGACAAGGACTTGAAGAATTACAGGCCGATCAGCTTGCTCTCTGTAGTATACAAGCTATTTACAAAGGTAATTGCTAACAGAGTAAAGAAAACATTAGAATTCAATCAACCAAAGGAACAAGCAGGATTTCAAACAGGCTACTCAACAATTGACCACATTCATACTATCAATCAGGTAATAGAGAAATGCTCAGAGTATAACCAACAACTATACATAGCTTTCATAGATTACGAGAAGGCGTTTGATTCAGTAGAAATATCAGCCGTCATGCAAACACTGCGGAATCAGGGCGTAGATGAAGTATATATAAACATTCTGCAAGAAATCTACATGGGATCAACTGCTACCATAGTGCTTCATAAAGAAAGCAACAGAATACCAATCAAGAAGGGTGTAAGGCAGGGGGAGACAATTTCCCCAATGCTATTTACCGCGTGCTTACAGGAGGTTTTCAGAAGCCTAGAATGGGAACAGTTAGGGATAAGAGTCAATGGAGAATACCTTAGTAACCTGCGCTTTGCCGATGACATTGCATTGCTGAGTAACTCGGGGGACGAATTGCAACTCATGATTACGGAGTTAGACAAGGAGAGCAGAAAGGTGGGTCTTAAAATTAATCTGCAGAAAACGAAAGTAATGTACAACAACCTCGGCAAGGAGCAGCGCTTCGAGATAGGTAATAGTGCACTTGAAGTTGTAAAAGACTATGTCTACTTAGGGCAGGTAATAACCGCAGAGCCGAACCACGAGATTGAAGTAACTAGAAGAATAAGAATGGGGTGGAGCACATTCGACAAGCACTCTCAAATTATGAGAGGTAGATTTCCACTATCCCTCAGGAGAAAGGTATATAACAGCTGTATCTTGCCGGTACTTAGCTACGGAGCAGAAACCTGGAGACTTACAAAGAGGGTTCAGCTTAAATTGAGGACGACGCAGCAAGCAATGGAAAGAAAAATGGTAGGTGTAACCTTAAGAGACAAGAAGAGAGCAGAGTGGATTAGGGAACAAACGGGGGTTAGGGATATCATAGCTGAAATCAAGAAGAAATGGACATGGGCAGGGCATGTAGCGCGTAGACAGGATAACCGCTGGTCATTAAGGGTAACTGACTGGATTCCCAGAGAAGGGAAGCGGGTTAGGGGGAGACAGAAGGTTAGGTGGGCAGATGAGATTAAGAAGTTTGCGGATATAAATTGGCAGCAGCAAGCACAGGACCGGGTTAACTGGCGGAACATGGCAGAGGCCTTTGTCCTGCAGTGGACGTAGTCAGGCTGATGATGATGATGATGATGATGACGATGAATAGTTGTAGAATATGACCGATCACCAAGGTCCTAATTTTAGAATGCTTCCACATAATTAAGGTGGCCACGGACAAGGGCTACTGAGAAAGGTGCATGACGAGCACCAGATTTCAGCTGATTTTTATTTGAAATGATGTAGAGAAGAATTGAAAGATGGCTGAGCTTCGCCTTCAAGAGCAGATCACGATAGCGCAATCAGGCCTTGGGCACATCGCCTTCTGAACTCCTAGCTTGCTTCGGTTCTCAGTATATGCCTCAATCATGCATGCCGCAAGGAAATGAACTAATGTGCACGTAACATTGACCGTTTATATTGCTACATGCATGTATACTGATATTCTAGGGGGCGACGCGCGTGTGTGCCTGACGAGGAAGACGAAGGGTTGTCTCCGCTCGATCGCTGGTGAACCAGGCACGCCATTACCGCTGGTTTGGAATATATCTAATCCCCAGCCTCGTCGTTACGGCGTCTCTTCTTTTCCGTAACATATTTGGTGGAGGTGGAACGTTCCCCGTCTTCACCACGAAGCTTCGCAGTGGCCGCACCATTCAGTCTCCGGCCATGGCTACCAATGACAACAGCCTGTCAGCGTCTCCCTCTGCAGCTCCAGCCACTACATACCTGACGATGCCCACCCCCCGTGATCCAGGTACATTCTCCGCACAACCTGGGCTCGACGTCGACTACTGGCTCCGTATGTACGAGCGTGTTAGCCACACACACCGATGGGACCCTACCATGATGCTCGCCAACGTAATATTCTACTTGGACGGCACCCCACGGGTCTGGTTCGACGCCCATGAGACCGAGCTCACCAGCTGGGATACCTTCAAGGAGCGACTACGCGACATCTTTGGGGACCCGTCCGGTCGCCAAATGGAAGCACGAAAAGAACTCGCCACTCGTGTGCAGTCGTCAACAGAGTCGTATGTCTCTTACATACAGGATGTCCTCGCGTTGTGCCGAAAAGTCGACGAGCAAATGACAGAGTGTGACAAGGTAGGCCACATACTTAAGGGTATCGCGGACGACGCCTTCAATTTGCTCGTCTACAATAACGTCACAACCGTAGATACGACTATCAAGGAATGCCGTCGCTTCGAAATGGCCAAAAGCCGCCGTGTTCTGCCTCAGTTTACGCGGCTACCTAACACGGCTGTTACATCCACTTGCACCGATCTCGGTGCCGCACCACCCATGCAGGACAGCGTGACACGAATAGTTCGACGGGAGCTTGAGGCGTCAAGTCCGGCACCATTTCCTCCACATCCGCTCGATCATGGCGCCGCAGAAACGCCTCCGCCGGTCTCCGTTATTCAAGCCGTCGTGAGGCAGGAAATTGCAAAGCTTGGTTTTCCTGTGGCCTGCTCTGTGTCCCGACCCGTCTCCAGACCAATGACAACAAATGCACCACATTTTATTCCGCGATCCCGCAATCCGGCGGAATGGAGAACTGCAGACGACAAGCCGATCTGCTTCCGCTGCCACCGAGTTGGCCATATCTCCCGCTACTGCCGCAGCACTTGGACGCCCTCAAACTGGAGTCAATTTTCCTGTAATCGACCGTACGAGGACTCCCGTCGGTATTCGCCCAGTCGTGTGTACCTTTCTTCCGACATCCCCAACAGCCGCTCCACTGCTCGATCGCCGCCACCTCAACGTCGCCGTTCCCCATCGCCCCAACCACGCCGCTATCCGTCGCCGGTCAACTGTGGATCCTCTCGGACGGAAAACTAGATCATGCAGTTCCGGGAGGTAGTGCTGCATCGCTTGCGAATGATCCAAATCCTCCATTGACGCTCCCCACCGATACGAACTTGATTGAGGTGTATGTGGACGGTATTTCCTTGACGGCGTTAGTCGATACCGGAGCTCAAGTGTCTATAATGAGTGCTCATCTGTGTCGCCTGCACAAAAAAGTCCTCACGCCTGCAGCAACTAAAGCCCTCCGTGTCGCTGATGGTGGAACTGTGGCCATCACTGGAATGTGTACCGCTCGTGTTAGTATTGCCGGCCGCCATGTTCCCGTTTTATTTACGGTGCTTGAAAATTGCCCCCACGACCTAATCTTCGGCATGGACTTCCTATCGACGCATTCTGCCCTCATCGATTGTGCCGCCGGTACTCTCTGCCTAGAACTTCCTCTTCTCTCGGATTCTGACCCTGAACTCCCGAACAGCTTGTGCGCCACTGACTTCTTCCGGATACCGCCTAAAGCTCTCACATTCATGGAATTGGCAACACCCTCTCCCGTGCTTGACGGTGATTATATCGTGACGCCGATTACTGATGTTCTCCTGGCGCGTGACATTACTGTCCCACACTCTGTCGTAAGCATGGCCTCTAACCGAACATATTTACCTGTTATCAATTTCGGTTTCATAAAACAAGTGCTACCCCAAGGAATTTCGGTCGCCACACTAAGGCCCTTAATTGACGACCACGTCACTTATTTTACGGCAGACGTATGTCCCGAGCACCCACATCACTCGCAGGATGTCACGTGCCTCGATGCGACCTTACGCTCCATGATCGCCCCGGACCTCACACCTGAGAAGTCAACCGCGCTATGCCGCCTTCTGGCTTCATACCACGACATATTCGACGTCGACCACCGTCCACTCGGCCAGACTTCACTCGTCAAGCACCGTATTAACACAGGTGATTCTCATCCCATTCATCAGCGACCATACCGGGTGTCTGCCACCGAGCGTAAAATAATTGAACAAGAAGTCACCAAGATGTTAGCCAAAGGAATTATTGAACCCTCTTCGAGCCCATGGGCGTCCCCCGTTGTGCTCGTTAAAAAGAAAGATGGCACGTGGCGCTTCTGCGTGGATTACCGTCATCTGAACAGAATCACGAAAAAGGACGTTTACCCTTTACCCCGCATCGATGACGCTCTCGATTGTCTCCACGGCGCCCGATACTTTTCCACAATAGACCTACGTTCCGGCTACTGGCAGATTGCTGTCGACGAAAAAGACCAAGAGAAGACTGCATTTGTAACTCCAGACGGCCTATATCAGTTCAAGGTTATGCCATTTGGGCTATGCAACGCCCCAGCCACGTTTGAACGCATGATGGACTCTCTGCTGCAAGGGTTCAAATGGTCAACATGTCTTTGTTATCTTGACGATGTCGTTGTATATTCCCCAACATTTGAGACCCACCTTCAGCGTTTGTCAGCTATTCTCGACATATTCCGCACTGCAGGCCTCCAATTGAACTCGTCGAAGTGCCGCTTCGGACGCCGGCAAATTACAGTGTTGGGCCACCTTGTCGACGCCTCTGGTGCGCAGCCGGACCCCGAGAAAATTCGTGCAGTCACCAGTTTTCCTGTACCCCAGTCAGCCAAAGACGTCCGGAGTTTTGTAGGACTTTGCTCCTATTTTAGAAGGTTTGTGAAAGATTTCGCAACCATCGCTCGACCCCTCACAGAGCTTCTAAAGAAAGACGTCACATTTACGTGGGGTACCGACCAAGCTGCTGCTTTTTCTCACCTAATCACGCTACTGACGACTCCACCCATATTGGCTCACTTTGACCCATTCGCTCCGACGGAAGTTCGAACCGATGCAAGTGGTCACGGAATCGGAGCCGTGTTAGCCCAGCGCCAACGGGGACACGACCGAGTTGTCGCCTACGCTAGCCGCCTCCTCACAGCTGCTGAGCGCAACTATTCTATTACGGAGCGTGAATGTCTTGCTCTTGTTTGGGCAGTCTCAAAGTTCCGTCCATATTTATATGGCACTAATTTCACTGTGATAACTGACCATCATGCGCTATGTTGGCTTACGTCACTGAAGGATCCTACTGGCCGGCTCGGGCGCTGGGCTCTGCGACTCCAAGAGTATACCTTTACGGTGACGTACAAGTCCGGACGCCTACATCAGGACGCAGACTGCCTGTCGCGCTACCCGGTCGCTGAGTCGAGCACTATGCATGACACCGACACCGAGCCTTGCGTCTGTTCCCTTTCGCAAGTGACATGCATCGGTGACGAGCAGCGCTATGATGCATCCTTGCGTGCTATCATTGAGAGCCTCGAATCACCATCTTCCAGTCAGTCCTATCGCTCGTTCGTGCTCCACGATGGTGTATTATACCGCCAAAGTTTTGAGCCGGATGGACCGGCTCTGCTGCTTGTCATTCCGAAACACCTTCGTTCGGAAGTTCTACATGAACTTCATGACCTTCCGACTGCTGGTCACCTTGGTGTGTCACGCACTTACGACCGAATACGCCGACGCTTCTACTGGCCAGGGCTTGCACGCTCAGTCAGAAGGTACGTTGCGGCTTGTGAGAAATGTCAGCGCCGCAAAACGCCATCGACACTTCCCGCCGGACGCCTTCAACCACTCGATATTCCGTCAGAACCGTTCCTCCGCGTTGGCTTGGACCTACTTGGCCCTTTTCCCTTGTCTTCCTCGGGTAACAAGTGGATAGCCGTGGCCACCGACTACGCCACGCGTTATGCCATCACACGAGCTCTCCCAACAAGCTGCGCCACAGATGTCGCCGACTTCCTCCTCAAGGACGTGATTTTGCAACACGGAGCCCCACGGCACCTGCTTACAGACCGTGGCCGCACCTTTTTGTCGAAGGTCATAGCCGACATCTTGCAGTCCTGTAAAACGAGACACAAGCTGACTACGTCATACCACCCGCAAACCAATGGACTCACGGAGCGCCTAAATCGAACTCTTACAGACATGCTCGCTAAGTATGTTTCTACCAACCACACCGACTGGGATCTCGCATTGCCGTACGTCACATTTGCCTACAATTCTTCGCGCCATGACACTGCCGGTTACTCTCCATTTTTTCTGCTGTTTGGTCGAGAACCAACATTGCCTCTAGACACCGTCATACCGTCTCCTGGAGTACCTACCAGTGAATATGCCATGGACGCTATCACTCGGGCCGCTCACGCACGCGAAATCACCCGTACTCGCCTTCTTACCTCTCAAGAGAAGCAACGGCGCTTGTATGACCAACGACACCGCGACGTACACTTTCCACCCGGTTCTTTGGTACTGCTCTGGTCTCCGACCCGTCAAGTCGGCTTGTCAGAAAAACTGCTTGCTCGCTACACAGGCCCATACCGTGTCCTCCGTGTGGTTACGCCTGTAACATATGAAATTGGTCCTGCCACCCCATTGTCTTCATGTGCCCAACAGGCTACCGATATTGTACATGTTGCGCGCTTGAAGCCCTACAACTCTCCTAGTGACGTTGACATCTAAATGCGCCGAGACGGCGCTTGCACCGCCGGGGTTATGCTACATGCATGTATACTGATATTCTAGGGGGCGACGCGCGTGTGTGCCTGACGAGGAAGACGAAGGGTTGTCTCCGCTCGATCGCTGGTGAACCAGGCACGCCATTACCGCTGGTTTGGAATATATCTAATCCCCAGCCTCGTCGTTACGGCGTCTCTTCTTTTCCGTAACAATATGTATCATTGAATATCTACTGCAAGCACAGTTTTTAGGTGCCCACTGCACTATTATTGTTCCTTATGCGAATCAGTGTAGGTCGCACTGAGGGTCTAACCAACACGTGAACCTACGCCGTTGTTCACCTTGCTCATAATTCTGCTGCTGATAAGGAATAAATATGCCGTAGTGATTTGTAATGTGTGGGTTTTTATAACACCCTCTCGTAACTCAATTCACCGGTTTTGATGCCTGGAGCGCTTCTGCCACGCTATATATGATGCGTTCAGAAGACCACATGACATTCATATACTGTTTTTTTGCGCAATTTTAATAAATATGGGGGCTGTGTGGTACAACAGCTGCTTGTCATGCTTGTGGCCTGAGTTCAATTTTTGTACGCACCTGAAAATTTTTATTACCTTGTATGTATATGTCTAGATTTTTCGGCCATAGACCAAGTGATCTTATATCGCTCAAAAACAATGACCACAACCCCGCAACAGACGCTAGAATTTCTGTGGAACAAGATCACTATTGCTATCGCGTTATTATATCACATGCCATTGTGCACACGCATATGCCGCGTCGCATAGTTTTTTAAAAGAAATTTTGCTGCCACCTATCTGTACGACCCGCACTCACGCGGTTCTCAGTGGCACAGAGGAGGAGAAGGAATAAACTTTATCGTAAGAAACCACCAGGTTCAGGTGGCGGGGCCTAGGCCTCCCATGAGGGGATGTCAAGGGCTTGCCTCGATGCCGCGTCACTCAATCTGAGACGACTTTCAAGAACTTCCATTGTCTCCCTTTATGTTTTGAAGGCCTGAAACGGGTATCACACAAGCCACGTAATATGGCGGGACCCAACCTTAGCATGCGTTGCACTGCACAGCCAATAAACCCACCATGGGAGGTGATCTAAACGCCGATAGTCCCTGTGATGTTCATGGACTCTTCTCTCTATGTGACTTATATATATGCACTAGGCCACAGGCAAGTCAAATGGGGTACATTACTCCTGTTTTACAAACTGTAAACTTGTATTGGTGTATCTTAGAACACTGCGGCTAATCAGGTTTTGTCACTGTGGAGCATAGACGCGCCAGCTTTTTGGGAGCCGCGAGCAGGGCGCCAAGAGCCCATTTTGGCGCCACTTTCCTGAGCCGAGAGGAAACAATATTAACGTACGGGATTGCAACCTTTAGCTTGCATTTGTATAGCCCACGGCCTCTTTCCCAATAAAGCCGTTTGTATAGACCCACGCCCTCTATCCTTCTTAAGCTATGCGTGTTGAGCGCTCTTAGGGGCGCTTCAGAAACCCACCCTGAAATTGGTAGGGAGAGTGAGCATGTGTTACCACTGCATAGTATTTTCGAAAAAAGAACTGGTCTATCTGCGCAAACACTCCGCGTGTGCTGTTGGTATAGACAGGCAACGGTGAAATTGTCTTAGAAAAACTCTCTGTGACATAGCACCTGCGTGCGCGTCATGGAATTCTATTATTCTATCTCAGTTCATGTAGATTACAAGTCAGTTGATGCCAAGCAGTTGTCCTGTCTCTTGCGTGTTTGCTAGAATAATAAATCATTCAGACAAGAATAACTGGCCCAGAAAAATGAATTTACGAGTCATATGTCTAGTTCTCTGGGCCCAGTCTTCTCACCGTATGTGTGTTTTCATCATTCTATTACCTATGTCAACTTCATTTCCAAGACTACTTACGGGACAATGATTTTGTCATCCACCCTGAAGAATGGTTTTGTCCCAGTGGAGGTTAAACAACTTTTTGTGCCCAACAATCTTTCTCTAGCCCATGTAAGAGAGATGATAAAGGTGCTATGGTCGGAACGCTGGAGACAGATTCGGTTCTACCTGATGGGTTTGAGTCAAGAGCTCGCTTGTTGCGAAGCTCGTTTTGGGAAGCATCATTGTGTACAGAGCTTCTTCGAAAGCAGTCTCTACCACTTATATTCTCATGGAAGAAGCGAAACGTGTACTGTCAGGAAGAAAACGGGAAGGGCAATTCTTTGCTGAAGGAGTTATTGCCTGATTATGTTGAAAACGTGTTGCGGTGTGGTCAGAAGTTCAATGTGGAGCATATAGGCCTGAGTCAGCTCGTTAAATATATGTGTGCGCTTAATTGTGAATCCGGAATCAGAGGCCGCTAGTGCCCGGCCTCTAACGAACATGGGGCTAAGAGGTTGGTGACCTCGTTTTCAGGGTTCCCAGAGGGCGCGGGCATCGAAATCAACTCCACTTGAATGGGCTGGAATTCAGTGAGTGAATCCAGCATGCAAAAAGCAGGGACGTGAACTCGGCCTTGTGCAAAAGTTAGGATTGCAGTTTTTTTTTAATCAGGTAAGACACACCATGCTTGTTTCTTTGTTTACGATTGCTGATGCAATGGGAGCTTCCTCTACAGCTTCCGATGAAGTGTCCGGAGGAAATGTTCAAAGGAAGTGTGTGTGTATCTGTGGGAAGGGGAGGGAGATAGTGAACCACTTCGGTAGTCCGCTTCATCGCCCACGCAAGCTGCGTCTACCTACACAGCGTCCGGTTCGGAGCCGTAACATCTGTGTAGAGATTTTGCGCGAGCTTTGCGGCGTTTGTTGTGGTGATCGGGGTGCATGCTACGAGGGAGGGGTGTAATTAGGAGGAAGCAGGGCTTGTTGATGTGTCAGAATTTGAATAAACTGCCTTTGAAAAAAGTGATGAATAGGGTGAAAAAGAACATCTTGAGATTTTTTTTCTGATATAATATATCAGAAGGGGAAGCCCTTTTGCGCTATTTTGTCTGAGCAGGGGTCTTGACAAGATATTTTCTGTAGGTTCTTCTAAAAACACCTGACGTTCCTAACTATAACAGATCCATTTGTTGTCATAAGCTCTAAGGGTATTGCAGACATCTTAACAAAGCAGCAGGAAGTGCCATGCGACAGCTTTGACTTCTCCATCGGCGTAGAAGATTCATTTCCTAGTATTCCAGAAGATGTACTTTTAGAGACAGTCAGCAATCACGTTGAAAACACGAGCGTGGTAGATCTTGAAATTCACCTGTGGCATGCCAAGTGATAGCTTTTGGAAACTACTTTCATTAAACTCATAGAAAATTTTACGCGTTACCGAGATGAATGTGTCAACCTAATTAATGGAATCTGTCTATAGGAGCCTGCTGAGCCCCGGTTTTTAGGGAAATATTTTTAGCACAGTGTGACGAACGCATTGCTGAGTGCTTCATAAAACTGTTTCAATTGCTCGTTTATATATGTAGATGCAATAACGAGTCTATATTTCTGTTTATTTTTCTCCAATCCTCCTGAATATTCCTAACCTTACTGTTATTTTTTGCGTAAAATTAAATGGGAAAATTATTGTTTCATTTTAAATGGCTGCTTATGTATGAGCTGAAGTCACTTCCTGTACGTCACGTTAAGTTTAATAAAATAATTAGCCCCTCACAGTGGTGGTGTGAAAATTTGTCAACTATAAACATATAAAATAGATGATGCTTCCAACATCATTTCTTCTTATTAGAATTACATTGCTTTCTTATAGTGCACCTGTATGCTTTTTCGGTTGTATATTTGCTAAGATTTGACACCTTAAATATTCCCCTACCAACATCTGGGAGAAATTTCTGGCTGAAAGTAGAAATGCAAATTGAATCCTCAACAACGCCAAGAGCATCGCTGCAATCTTTCGTGAGGAATACTGAATAGAATGTCTTGGCGTTAGCATAACGACTATAAACTCTGAAAAGCTCTTCATAGAGTCTATGAGAAGCTGCGGGGAAGGCATCTACAAAGGGCACTTAGCCAAAGGGACAGTGGAAGAGAATAATGGCGATGGAGGTGAAGTTATTTTGGTTAGCAGTCATGAACTACATGGTATATGATCGATGTCTTGAAGCCAGACCCCTGTACCCTAGCAATTGCACATAAGTGTGCTATGACGAAACGCAAAACTACTATTTCTTGGTAACTAAAAATTATAGCTTGCATAAATTTTCAATACAGATGTAGAACCAGAATACCAAAGCCGGTGGAGGCATTCCTCTCCCTAAATAAGGGAAGTGGGCAGGAGCCAGGCGAAGGGTAAAGGTTGCAACGAAAACGCTGTGAAGACGGGGTGTGCTAGAGCTGATGTTTTAACAAGTGCAACGACAACTTATTTCTTAAGCACGAGTATTCATAAGCTTCGTACCCTATCCTCCAACCAAACAAAGGAAGAGAAGAGGGCAACTTCGAAAGCCATGGTGAGGTTAGAGAGAAGGAGGGGCTGGTGTGTTTAATTGGGTGGGTCAAAAGGAAAGAGGCATAGTCCGAGGGAAACAAGCATAATGGGGATATGTTATCTCTAATGAAGGTAGTAACATAATACTAAATTGACACTTACACGAGTAGTAATATTTACCAGCCGTGACATGATGAGTAGAATTTCAGCATTTATTAGCTCTATAATAATGGGAGTATTAAAATAGAAGCCAAGCACTCTTCTAGCGTGGCCAATTTGTGCCTGGTGAGGAAGTGAGCTATCGGATTTGGTTACTGGCATGAAACAGCGCCCCAGCCCTTTTTCTTGAAAACATTTACGCAGAATAGTTAACGGAAAACACCTTAGTAACATGCAATTTGCTGATGACAATGCCTTGCTTAGTCATTCATAACACAAAAAATAGGACTACTGATCTGGGCAGAAAAAGCAGGGTCGCACAAAACCACCTTGCACAAAAATGTTCGGAAGAGAATATTTCTACTATTTCCGATACTGAATATATCACTAGTGGAGTCCATTGGCCAATGGGAACAGCCGTTACGAAAGAGAAGTTTTGCGAATTCAGCCACCGAAAGAGTCGCCTGAAAATTATTGTGCAGAAAATAATGTGTTGTTCAGCAGTCTAATGAGGCAACCATGCTAGCCAATAGTTAGGATGCACTTGAACTGGAAAAGAAAAACGTTTATTTAGGGCAGGTAGGTACCGCAGATGGGAACCATGAAAGTGAATATTAAGAGCTCTGTGTTGTGCGTTTGACAGGGATTCCGAAATAATGAATAGTTGTTTACTGGTACCCCGAAGGAAAAGGTATTATACCAAGTACATCTTACCTGTATTACCTTTCGGACCTGAAAATTTGGGGCTTACAAGAAGAGTTTAATATGTGCTGAAGATGGAACAGCGAGCTATAGAAAGACTTATCATATGTGTATATCAATAAGGATCAAGAAGACAGTGGGTGGGTTCGGGAAAACAACTGTTAGGAAAATTTCAGTCGAAAATAAGTAATAAAAGTAGGCATGGGCTGGGCATATAGCGCGTAGGTAAGATTACCGCTGGTGAGAGAGAGCAAGTGTGTCAGAGGCAGGCACAAAGTTAGGTAGGAGAGATTCAGAAGTTTGCTGCGATAATGTCGTCGCAGCAAGCACATGACCCGGTTTATTGCGAAACATGCTTTTTTGTTCTATATTTGTTCTACAGTGGGCATAGTTATATTATTATTATTATTATTATTATTATTATTATTATTATTATTATTATTATTATTATTATTATAAAGCGAAAGCCTAAATGTCTCATGAAATACTGGCTTTCAAAAAGGTGGCATGTAGTAAAGGAATTTACGGGAGCTCAATTGTGAATTGTTAAGAAGGATCCAAGTCAAAATTAAAACCAGAAATTCTGGGTGGCAGCCTGTTGTTCTACCCCACTACCCCGCAAGTGCTTAAAACTTCTTTGGAAAACGCCCTATACTAGCGTATTACATGCTGTGCGAGCTCGGAGTAACGTTAACAGGCGCAATATCAGGTGACAGAAGCGTAGAATTGTACCAGGGGTTACCCCACGCCTACTGTGTTACGACTAAGTGCCGTAAAGTTTCCCACCAATTACGAAGATCTCAGCCATAACTCATTATCAGATACAGCATGAATCAATTAGGCGGTGGCATAGGTGAGTGTATAGCCCAAGACGCGCAATAGGTAACTTGAAGACTTTACACACTTAAAAAATTCATACAAGGTAAAAAATGCTCGCGTGAGGTGTTCAAAGGGGCGATGCAATGCCAAACGAACGGTAGTTGCCCTGTTATGGCTCGTTGGCCTTACATGAGTGCAGCCAAACTTTCGCCTTGCTCTGTTATAGGAGAGTTACACCTGCTTATTTATTTTCTATTTCCGTTATACTTTTGCGATACATACTAAAGCGGACATGGGGTTGTAAATGCTGAACTTACTAACTTCCTACTACTTTTTTTATTTCTTCTGAATACTGTAGGCTAGGAGAGACAATGTTTCGCCGTAGTGCGTCTACTGTTCTGTGCCTACCATACATTCCCCTGGTGTTAACAGCTGACCTCTTTAGGGATGGGTCATGACATGATAACATCAGGGTAGCATGCCGCATAGCTCACGCTTACGACTCTGGCCTTGGAAGGAGTGATTTCGCGAAATATTGAACTACAGCCGCAGAAACACAATGGTCCTATCGTATTCTCAAAATGGAGGTCACTAGCGGAGAGACATTACACGAAGTGGAAGATATTGTGCCGAGTCCAGTTGCCTGCAGTCAATGAAAACCGTTTATGTGTTTTGTGAATAGTATCCATATTACTAGCAAACACCCCGAAGAACAGACGTTATGGTAGGGCTTTATAAAGAACTTAAAGTGATTCTGCCCGTACCACCGAAGTATAAGAGGTCAGGCTTAAGGACACTGGAAAAAAAAAAGACAAGATGAAAGGACAAGACTTTCTCTTCCTTTGGTGTCTTTGTGCGTGTTTGGCAGTAATATGGAAGCTTTAAGTCAACGCAAACTAGCCAAGGTAAATGTCTTAACATGTGAAAGGTACCCTGCTTAACTGCTTATGTACGAAATGTACGCAATATAGCGCAGTCTATAATTCTTGGTCGTTCTAGCATAACGTGCTCTGGTACTCTGTCCTTACGATGGAACATGGGGGGGGGAGGGGCAGAGTAAAATAAATAATACTAGTATCCGAACTTAACAAAAACAATTGCTTTCATGTGTTTGTAGCGCTTTTTTACGGATACTCACCTAGTTTACAGACCACGAGTATTAGGGTGAAGCATTTCAATCATTGCATTTCAATACTGTCTTTCCCATGTGCCATCGGTGGTCTAAGTAGGGTTAGACTTGACGGTAAACCTTACATCTAAGAAACTCGAAATAAAACATAATGACAAAAATCCTTCGACTGTGACAGCCCTGTATGCAGAAACTCCACGCGATTATTCTATTATTTCACCGCTATCGCACTGCATAGTATTATCGGTATATAAACAAATTTACGTACAGCATACGGGCACTGCCACCTTGGGCTGGTAAGTGAAGGTTTTATTATTTTCCTATATCTGTTTTGGTCTGAAAACGTCAAGTGCACCAACCCAGTGATTGTTAAGGATACAAGACAGTCAAAATAACAGCCCAATATCGAAGCACCGATACCCATCCATTTAAAGTATATATACAACAGGGATTGCCGCTTTACTAGTTGGTTCATAGCTTGAGATAACATTGGCATAGGCAGAGAAGACGGAGCCGTACGGAATTTATACAAACTGACAATTGCCGCCCAATTCTATCATTTTATATTTTCACTTGATGATCATATATGGTGTTTACAGGTGCAAGGGCCCACGTGATGGCCGAACAGCGCCATGCATGAACTATGATGAGGGAAAAACAATGGTGCGTTATGCAACTTGTGAATAGAATATGAACAATGATAGTCTTGGGCGGCTGTAAAGTGGTCTAAAATTTTACGCCGTGAGGGGGGTTAAAACTAAAAATTATTGAAATCATGGCGGTGACGTGAAACGCATGGAGGTGGAATAAATGACAATATTGGTGGAGAGCGCCGTCATAGCCGTGACATCTGTTCAGAGGCCGAGCTATGGATCACCTCGAAAAATGGGGTGAAAACTATAGATATCTTTTAAAATCCTAAACGGTGATTGAAGTTTAAACAGAGGATCCCTATCGAAGAGCATCCCTGGGTGTAGTGAGAGCTGCTGTCGGTACAATTGTACAAGGTGCTTTTTTCGTAGAGCATCAATCTCGTTGCACTGCACGAGGATATGGAGAACCGTATGTGGTTTCCCACATCTTTCACACAATGGTGGATCACCGGCAGGCAAAAGATATAAATGTGTATAGTGTGTGTGTGTCCTTTTCTTAGCCATGTAAGTGTTACTTCTGTGTGTCGTGATTTTGACAGTGGCGGCCAATTACCAAGTTGCGGCTTAATAGCATGAAGTTTATTGTCTGTGTTTCTATCCCACGAGCTCTGCCAATAGCCCATGAGCTTTCGTTTTACAAAAGGTTTTAAGTCAAGTGCAGGGATTGGTATTGATGCATTGAAAGTGGTGTCGTTGGTCGATGCAGCCAGCTTGTTCGCCAAAACGTTTCTATGTATCTCACGGGGCCCTGGCACCCAGCAGACAACGACGTGCTGTTTTGATGTATTTAGAGTGCATTAAAGTGAGTATAGCGACACTAAGATAAAGTTTTTGTGGTTTATAGAAGTTTTTAGAACTTTTACCACACTTAGAGAATCTGTGTATATTACCACCTTTGTAGTTTTATCTGTTTGATGTGTTTTACGACTGCCAGAATTTCATAAGCTTCTTCTCTGAAAAACCTTGCATCAGGATTGAGAACGCAGCCTCTTAAAAGGAGTGGCCTATCGCTGCATATGTCACAGAAGTGTTGGATTTTGAGGCATCGGTAAAGAACTCAGGGCATCGAGGAAGTATGTATGAATGTGTGCAAGTGGTGCGTGCTTTGTGACTTCCACGAAAGAGACATCCCAGTCAATGAGCTGCCACTTTAATGGTGGCAGATATGCAGCTGGGGTCACCAAAATATGTTCGAGAAGTGGCACGCCTGTTTCTTCGGCGAGGCGCCTCACACGGAGAGAGTAGGGCTACCACAAAGTAGTACAGTTCATGAACAAGCCAGAACTAGACAAATCATCAATCGTGAGATTAGACGGATGTTGCTTGTCTGCCTTCACCTTCATAAATTACACAAAGGACACGTAACATCTCTGTAGGTGGTGCCACCATTCATTCGAATACACATGCAGGCTTTCCATGGGGCTAGTGCGAAGAGCACACGTAGAAAGGCGGATGCCCAAATGGTGCACAGGATTCAGCATCTTTAAAACACTTGGTGTTGCAGATTGATAAACGATGGCACCATAGCCTAAGCGAGTGCGAACGAGACTTTTGTAAAGGTTCAGCGAGCAGGTTCAACAAGTGCTTTTTTGTGCGTTTCGTTTGAACCCCTTTTCATCCGGCCATTTCGATATCTTGTTCAAACGTAATTGGATCTGGCGTTCACTCATTGCCAGGTTACAAGACTTAAAGCCGAACTGGACATCATCTACGTAAGTGCAGTAAAACATATTTCTGGTAATGAAAAGGTGCAACTAATTTATTATGATAATAAAAAAAAAATACAGCTTAGTACACCACCCTGGGGAACCCCTGCCTCCGGGACAAATGTTTGGGACAAGACTGTGTCTACACGAACATGAAACGTGCGATTGAAGAGATAACTTTCAATTGTACTCAGCATTTTACTCCGCATACCTATATCTGAGAAGTCTCAAAGTATACCAAAGCTCCACGTCGTGTCATAAGCGTTTTCGATATCTAGGAACACACAGAGAAAGAATTGCTTGTGGATGAAAGCACCTCGGATCTGTGCCTCAGTACGTACCACGGGGTTGAAGGTGGACCTACATTCTCGAAAACCCACTGGTGCGGGTCAAGTAGCCTGTTTGTTTCAACGAAGTCTATAAGTCGGCGATTTGTCATCTTTTCAAAGAGTTTACAAAGGCAACTGGTTAATGCTATGGGCCTGCAACTAGTGACCGAGGACGGACTCTTGCCCTCTTTCAGTATGGGAATGAGGATAGTCTCTTTCCAAGAAGGAGGGATGACGCCAGAAAAACAGATGGCATTGTATAGAGAAACTAAGCTTTTTTTTAGTTTCTATAGGTAGGTTTTCCTACATTTCATAGATTACACGATCAAATTCTGGGGCCGAAGCACTGTAGCAATCAAGAGATGCCTGCAGCTCAGCCAAGCAGAATAGCTGAATATATGCCTCGTATTTAGTACATTTCGTGTCTAGTTTATGTTTCTCCACTCTTGTCTTGTAGCACTGGAACTCTGGAGAATAGTGTGAAGAGCTCGAAACCTGCTCAAAGTGTGCGCCCAGGTTGTTAGCTTGGTCTTCCAAGCTGTCGCTTTGTGAGTTTAACAAATGGAGTGATTGTGCTTGTTTTCCTCCTAATGTTCTCGCCTTGTTTCATATGTTACTCTGTTGTGTATATGAGCTGATGCCCAATAAAAACGTATGCCAATTGTCTATTCTTGCTTGTCGGCGCGTCCTCCTGCCTTGGCACTTAATGTTTCTAAAGCTCGTAAAATTCTCCGACGTCGGCGACTTTCGAAGCAACTTCCGTGCCCTGTTTTGTTTTTTCCGTGCATTACGACACTCTTCATTCCACAATGGAACAAGTTGTTCACATGAGAGTCCACTTTTTTGTGGAATAGATTTAGTTGCAGCGTCGACCAAAAAAGCAGTAATGTAATCCACAGGAGCCTCTATGCTTAACGCACTGATCTCATTTCAGGTTAGGAGAGTAACTCTTGACGCTGTTCCCAGTCAGCTTTTTAGGTGATCCACTTGAGAACCTGGGGGGGACATTCATTCGCAATTGTAGTGCTGAGAACTATAGGGAAGTCTTCCTTATGAATTATTGTTGCCTTTCCATTTGAGGAGCGCAAAAAGCGATGGAGATGAAATGCTAAGGCCTATTGATCAGCATGTGTTGTTAGTGATATTGTAATATGTTGATGTTGTGTGATTCAAGAGACATGCACCATAAAAAAAAAGGCATTGTTCGGTTAGACGACTTCACGCATCGCACCACGAGTCTTCCCATAAACTGTTATGCACGTTGAAGTCTCCAAGGAGAAGCTTCGGCTCTGTAAGTTCATCAATTAGAGACTGAAATTTGTGTTTATTCAGTTGGCGATGTGAGGTTTGTAGATACAACAAATTTTCACTAGTTTGTTGAATATAACAGCTCGAACAGCCACTTCCTCAAGAAATATTTGAAGCAGTAAATGCGTACAGGCTGTTCCTTTATTAACTATAATGCAACACCACGGGATAACGCAATCGCCTCATTTCGGTCCTTTCGAAAAATGGTGTAATTGCGGAAAAAGTTGGTGTGTTTTCATTTAAGGTGTGTTTCTTGCACACACAGCACATTTGGTGTATGTTTATGTAAAAGTTCGTGGACGTCGTGGAGGTTTCTAACAGTCCTCTGACGTTCCATTGCAGTATATGTGTCATTTTAAAGTTGTGTCTAATTTTAGAGTTTATCATATGGTGGTTTTGGGACGTCAAACCCCACTTATCAATCAAGTTGTGTGGTGCTGTGTGTACAAGAAGTGTTTTCTTAGTTTATAGGGCCTTTTGTGGGCCCTGTAATTTGGAGTTTTTTTTTTGGCGCGCTCCAAAGAGTTGCGCCTATCCTTCGGCGTCAGAGTCGCCAGGGAAGTGGGACTTGTATCCATCGCCTCTTGTGAGGTGGTGGATTGTGCCTGCTTGGCCGGCATGTTCACAGAACTTTCGGACCTAACTGCCCTTGCAGTGGTCCGGGGTTCAGCAGACACGGGAGTCTGCCGGCCCTGTTTGTCAGGTGGCGGAGCAGTACAAGTAGCTCCCTCTGGGTGTGCTGATAGGCACGACCGCGACCACACACTGTGTGACATTCGCGGTTGCAGAAACGTGTGGCACGGCGCCCTGGCACGTCCCATCTCAGAAGAAGGGATAAGAGGGGTTGTGCAGTGCAAAACGTTTACGTGCCTCTTGGAATGACACATTGAATTAGACCTTGAGTTCTACTATTTGTTTCTCTTTTTTTCCATGCGGGGCATGATCGTGAGTAGGCTGGGTAGTCTCCTTCACAGTTTCAACGATGAGTTGCTTCTGAGGTGCAGTTGTCGGATATGTGTTGGTTGTATCCACACTTTGCGCAAGTGGCGCACCCTCTGTAACTCTGCGATACATGCCCGAAACGTTGACACTTCAAACATCGATGATGATTGGGGATATATGGTCTTACAAAAAGCTTGCAATGGCGGTTTCTATTGCCTCTGGTAGGTCCATGGTTCTAAAGGCAAATATTTTGTGTTTTGTTGGGGTCTGTTTGTTGTCATGCCTGATCATTATTCTCTGCACCTTCACAACGTATACTCATCTTGACATCCTTCTAAAAGTTTGCTTTCGCTCAGATTGATAGGATCATAATCAGAAATTACCCCACGGACTGCGTTCATAGATCTGTGTGGGCCCACTAAAACAGGAGTGTCCGCAAATGATATAATTCTGGATAGAGTGTCGTATTGTAGTTTGTCTCGAACCTCCAATAGGAGGTCGCCGCTTAACATCGTTGTAATTTTGTAGTCTGGGCCAATTTCTTCCGCTAGAGCTTTTGACACAAGGGACGGGGAAATCCCTAGGACTTTGTTGTGTTCGTTTTGACTATGAATGACATGATACTTTGGGAAGCTTTGCTTTGGTTTGGTTAATGTGATTGCTTCTTCGGTGCGCCACCTTTTTAGTAAGCGATCAGAAAAGGGGGAAACGCACTTGCCATACGGAGAGTATTTATTTCGGCGGCGATAGTAGCCACCCACCACTGAGCCCAACAAGTGGACGCTACAAGGTTGATTCACAAACACTTGGAGACGCCAGCCATGCATCGCCGCTGAAACGTAAAGTATTTGCCCAAGGTTGGATACCTACACAAAGTTAACCCTCACCGCCAGGAAATTTGGAAATAAATGTAAGAAAGACGGCAGGAGAGATAAAACGTATGAGAGAAAGACGAAGATGAGGGCAGAGAGTGACAGGAAAAGGCGACGGCCGATTTCTCCTGTGTGGGTCAGCCCAGGGGTGCTGTCAACGTGAAGCCGGTGCTAAAGGAGTATGTGGGCTCTGCCGAGGGGGGGGGGGGGGGGGAGGGCTTAAAGGTCCAACTACCCGGCGCCGGCTCAACCCCCAGGATCCCCTTTTCCTCGCTCGGACACGGCAAAGCCACAGACGGCTAAGTGTGGGAGGGAGTCAACCCTCCCCCCCCCCCCCTTAGCTCGAGTTCGTGGTGTCACTACACACCAAACGCCTGCTTGCGCAGACGTCCCAGCGGGGTCGTATCTTCACTTCATCCCGGTTCTTTTTGCTTCATATCATTTCTTTCTCCAGTCTGTACCGAAGTCAGTATTGCAGGAAAACCTGATACCTGAGTTATGCAAAAACAGGGAAAGTTGAATGTGCGGAAACGACTTTTCTACAAAATGACATTTTACCGAATACTCGATAACGTCATCGGTTATTGCCCCCTATCATTGGTGAAGTGCCACGCTGCGCTCAATGTGCTGGGTTGAATACCTTACACACCCATCGTTCCGTTTTTTTCTTTGCTAATTTCATCGATGAGATATAAATCTCGACGCATTACTGGAAAGACAGCTATGTGAAGGTTAGAAATTGACCGTAACACTAATGAAAAATGTATATTTTTGCATTATGAAACATTTTTGTTTTCTTTTTGCACTAGAATAACTTAAAAATGAAGTGGTATATATACGAAGTGATTAAGGTTGTGTACAAAGAATCATCAGTGACCAATTAAACTTTGGTATGTCCCTTCACAGCAAAAAACAAAAACAGTGTCTACAGACAAGTCCGTTAGTTTTACAGACCCAGTCATTATCACAAATACGACATATCCACCAGATTGCCTTCGGCTTATAATCTCAGTGCAAATTTCTGTGAATGCGACAGACTGCTGTTGTTGCACCAGTATGATGCACCATTAGCGTACTACGAGACGTCGCTCCACTATCAAAGTAGCAGCAGAAGCCGCTTCTATAATTGCGCTCACGTTCTGCGCCCTTGTCACAGTCGTCGCGTGAGAGGCGTGTGCAATCGCGATAGCGACGTCAATGCCAAGGCGCCCTCGGCCAATGGAACCGAAACGGATGCATCCGCCCTCGCGATTGCACTTTGTGATTCGCGTGAAGCCCCGGCGAGTACAAAGGGAGCTGCCTCGGGAGACCTTGTATGCAAAGTCAACGCTGACAAAGCGGATCGCACCACAGCTTCGCCAGAGGTGAGTTTCACGCGTCGGCGCTGTCATGCTATATATACCGAGAAAAGTACGCATGGATATAGGGAAACTGGCATTGCTCTGTAGCGAAAGTACGGAAGAGCCGACACGATTTCTGCCGGTTCGGCAAACAAAAAGGTGAAAGCTCTTCCATTCCAACCATCGGAACATTCATATTCGACATCATAGTGTGCGTCTTGAATTGCAGTAATAATTCTCAAATTATATGCGTTCGTATCAGCACCTGAGTTGACGATAACTACAATTTGTTCCAATCACTTTTTTCTTTTCTTAGAGGTACGAGTAGTGGCACTAATACTGGAGATATCGTTTCAAAAAACATCAAGCCACATTCCGCGTCCAGGCAACTACCGCATTTAGGCCTACTCTGAGGCTGCATTAGAAATAATGCGAAAAGAAATAAGAAAACGAACCAGAAAGGCCACTATGCAAAGGAGCGTTCGCTTATAAGCATGGTACGTTAGCATGTAGAGTTATTGTGTAGAAACGACCTCGTTGATGCAGGGGGAGTGTATGCCTCCAAGAAATATTTTTGAGAAATTGCATTGATAAAGCCTAGTACTATAGCAATAAATGGAGAGAGTGATATATGAATGGAAGAAAGGTTAACCGGGTTAGCAGTCCGTTCAGCGTAGCAAGCGTCGGAAAAGCAAGAGTGGGAGGTAGGCGGTCGTCATAAAAGAAAAAAAAAGAAGAAAGCACGGTCCCCTGTCAGACCGAACAAACAGAATCAATATAAATGCACTAGAGAAAGCTGCACACTTGAACGATTTCTCCTTGCGCGTGAAAGCACGTACTCTAGCAGCTGATTATACAGGGTGGCTAATTATTTTCTTACGTTGAAAAGTTCCCCACGTAATGCGTTATGAAAAACGGTCTTTCACTGGAGCTTGTGCTGTCTTGCGTACTTGTGTTTAGGAGCACAATAAAGGACGCTACGTGGTCGAAATTTCCAGAACCCTTCCTTACAGAGCGTCCCTCATATTTATATTGTGGTTTTAGAAGTTTAAAACAAAACAATTATTAATATATGTATTGTCTTTCTAACGAAAGTGCAGCTCATTTCCAGTCTACACTAACAGTCAGTGCACACAGAAGAGCCAACGTACTCAATTTCCGCATAATGTTGTCACGTTTCTCTAATACCAGAGAGACGTTCCTTATTGATGATTCGTCATGCACTTGAAGATTTTGTTTGTGAAGCAAAAACTACCACTGACAAGAAATCAGTCTTTTTCTGGGCTCGGATGCGATGCGATAGTGTCATCACAACCGTTACGATGACAAATGCCTAACTGGGTCGTATTTGTGTGATTGTGTGCAGTGATTTACTAGTAGTCTACCTTCCACCCATTTTGAAAGCCTAAACATTGCTTAAAATACCATTGAATAATTTTCCGGTGGTGGTTAAGTGGCTGGGAAAGTGCTTCATAGCTATGCAAGAGGTTACCGGCTCATGTCTGGCCAGTGGCGTTCATATTTTGGGAGGGGTTGAAAGCAGGGGTGCGTGTGTATCATACTTCAGATGCCTTTCGGAAAATTCACGCAATCAAAGGCAAGTAGAGCAGTGTTGCTATGTTTTTAAAAGCCCCTGTGCAACAATAAGATGCGATGTGTTTCATAAATCATTCACTTATTTCCAAAAGTCAAGTTATATGCTGACATGTGCTTCTAAGAAATTTATGATTTCGACGCCGTTCAGTTATCAAGGCATTTCAGTTCATACTTTTGTTGTTGTTGTTGTTGTTGTTGTTGTTGGGAGATGAGGTTGCATAACCTCTGAAGGGTTCTGCAACATCTTTTTTGCGGGGTTATTCAACATATTCAGCAGCACCAATATAGACCATTACTTTGAAATTTTCAAAAAGTAGCATTGGTTTCAAGCATGTGAATGGCACAGAACACAAATATACGCTGTTATAGTGTTCGTGTTAGTGGATACTGTTTTACGATTAGATCAAGGGGGAGACCGGAATCAATCTTTCAGAAGGAGGTGAGCCTTGTCTGTGATAGAGAAGAAGCAACATAAGAAAAAAACAGCAAAATAACAGTAATGTAAGTAGCTGTAGAATACATATACATAAAAACAGCACTATCACATTGCGATTGAAACATACAAAACACATGGACGTTTCCATGAACACATGTTCATAGAACACTTGAGCACATGTTCATAGACATGAACATTTCCGTATGCTCTGGCAATTATACAGACACACAACATACGGAGAATGAGTTCAAACACGCTGCCACACTTCGCTCTTTGGTGGGTGAAGTGCCTATAGAAACGCGCCATTGTGCACAGATCAATGCAGAATGGGGTCTAGAAGTCGTGATTGCGTCAAGATTTCCGCAAAGCCCGCCATATTAGTTTCTACCACTTTATTTAATGCGTAGACATCATCAGGTAGCGCTTGTAGGATCGAGCATCACAAGTTTTATCAGTTCATGCTACATGGCTCCCACAAATAACTGAAAAAAATCACGGAACACTTAATTGTATTGACATATGCGGTACCCAGATTGCGAGGTACTGAGGTCAGTGAAGTGCTCGTGGAACCTGTGCGCTTCGTAAGGAGTCAATATTTTTTTCTGAGCAAAGGTAAGAAGATGCGTTATGTCGTATGGGCATATAGAGTGATTAGTAGAAGTCATAATTAGTGAAAAAAAATGAAACGCTCGAATTAAAGGGTGATATATGAATCATAATTCAATTAGGGTAAAAACTTGACGTATAAGTAAAATAAAATATATGTATGGACATGCAAGTGAACGAAATGGGCGGTAAGAGTGGATCGAAGGTAACAAAAAATTAAAGCCCAGGAAATAACTGCAAACTAAAGGGATTCGGATAAGAAACCAAGGTCAATGATATGTTAATCATAGTAAATTGGGAACCAAATATCAGAATTTAGACCCTCGATGTGATATCAAAGAAATCGTACCAACTAGTAATCGGAAATAACAATGATATTGACAAATTATGTCGGAGTAAATTATTAAATGTCAAGGGCGAGTAGAGACTTTCGCCTTGCTAGCCTTAGCGCAAATGAGGACTTTTTCCTTAGCGTTTGCTAATTGGACTAGATTTAAAAGCATAGGTCATAGCTAATTAAACCCATTTCGAAGTTTCACTTCCCGAAAAGGGTGATATGATTACGAGGGACACAGCACTGGAAGGCTTGGGAACATTATTCATCTGTGGTTCTTTAATGTACACCCAAATCTAAAAACATCAGCCTCGAGCATTCCCGCCTCCATGAAAAATGCAGTGGTCACATTTTTTTCGGCCAAGATTGGATCCCGCAACGATCGTGTCACTGACGTTAATTTCTTGAACTGAAATCAATTGATCTGTACCGCCATTTCTTTGATAATTTCAAGTAACTGATAAAACCAATGCAAGTGGTGCATTTCTCTCTATCCCTCTCTCTCTTTGTAACTGGCTTTAATCAGGCACGTTTTGTTTTGAAGTTTCGAGTGTAAGAAAAATAACGACATAGAAATGCCATTTTACTTTACTTACGCCAGTGTCAAACAGTCACTTTTGATTAGGCCTGATTAAGATCTAATCTTTTACTCATGACTTCCTCACGAAAGCTACTGTGAAGAAGTAATCACTGCGGAGCAATTTGATAAGGATTAGGCGCACTCACGACTAGTAATTATGAAAATCACGATCTGAGAATATGCATCAACCGGCCCAACTAAGGGCTCAAGTGCAATCAGAACTGCACCTTGTGACAGCGGTATTACAGGTATCGGAATGGTAATAGTGTACAAAACTAGGCCCGAAAAATGTCCCAGTGTGTGCTACACACTTACAAAAGGCATATCGATGTCGTCTTTGTCGTGTTAGGGGTGTGGGTCTTCCCCACTATTGCTCGCCATGCTTGTGTACACAAACTTCATTGGCGAGCTTGTGTTCTGACGTTCATGGTTTATACGGGGTATCGCAATTACATTCAGTTCATACTTTTATGCCAGGCAATACACTAGGCACTAAAAACGACTTTCGCTCGATACTTGTGGTATAAGGCATGCAGCATTTTCGTCAACGCGGAAACTTTGCACACCTGAGATATATTGGTTTTAAGTAGTTAAAAGACATTCGCGCTGTCACCCTCGACATAGTTTATTGCCCACTGTTGACTAAACTCAGTTACAATTAATGGAGTTCTACAAGAAATACAAGCTTGGATATCAGCCATTTTTCTAGATCCAAATGAGGTTTGGATTGTAGTGTGCCTTACAGTAAGCTTAATGGCGCCATCATGATTCCAAAGAAGTGCGAAGTATACTTTCATTTATTATCATTACTTAAAGATGAAGCTTTCACCAGAAGGAACTGTTCTTTTTCTCTTCCCACAAATAACATTATGTTTGAACGTTGCAGGGACTCTAACATGTGATAAGAAATTGAAAAAAAAATGACGTTATCTTGCCAATTGTCACTGCGAATACGCTGTCAGCACTAAATTTAGTTTATCTAATGTATTGATAGGCGTATGATAGTCGTATGATATATGTATTGATAGGCGAAGGCCCACAATACATTCACCCTCACGAGGCGCTTGAATTCGCATCAATGAGCATAAATGCAGAACCCACAAACACTCCTTACTAACCCAAGTCAAACGAAGTGTTCTCCTCAAGAAATTAGCTGAAATAACTAGTAAGGAAATTTAAATTTATGGGGCTGTCATCATGCGCTTATGTGGAGATGCATAAATGTATCAAGTCACGCACTAAGCCCGTGTAAAATCACACTTTGTTACCTTCTTTTTTTCTTCTAAAACCAGCCAGTTTGCTGAAATGGAGTGATACTGGAGAAATGACACAAAGCGTTCTGAGAAAGCAACTGCGACCGTATAGAAACGTTCTTACTCGCCAGTGACACGATATATATGATGTTATACGATTGCTTTATGCTTGAGTATAATAGGCAACACTTCATTAGCGCTCGGTTTGAAACGAAGAACTGAAGTTTCAGTGGCATGTGGCTCCGTGATCCGTGCTTGGGCCTACCAAGGTGATAGCTAAAAGCTCTTGGTCGTGGCTGAATGCCAGCGAAAACGGTGAGTACACAGGCGCAGATTTACGCTATAGTTTCTTGCACAGGAAGCTAGGTGCCCCGGAGGAAGTTGACATTGCGCACGCACGGCTTTCTAACGAATCGGCCACTACCGGTGCATGCGTGCGCAAACGGAAAAGAGGTGTGTATGCGTTGGCTTAAAAGCCAAGTCAGTGTCTTCCTTATGCTGCAGACGGAAATGACAACGGATGTTCTACTGTCGTCGCGAATGACCCTGAAACATGTCAGTGCGTCATCCCGTCATAAGAAACCAGATATAGCGCTCAAGCACACACACGCACACACAGATATATATATATATATATATATATATATATATATATATATATATATATATATATATATATAGTGGGAGTAATAATTCAATGGGCCAGTTAGTCTTCGTGAAGTTATGGGATATGGCACAACGGGAGCGTTGTCAAAAAGGATAAATAAATTTATTTCTCAACAGTTTCGGGAGGGGTCCTCCGTTCATCAGAGGATGAGTTATACTCATCCCTTGATGAAGGGAGGACCCCTCCCGAAACTGTTGGGAAATAAATATATTTATCCTTGTTGACAACGCTCCCGTTGTGCCATATTCCATACCTTATATATATATATATATATATATATATATATATATATATATATATATATATATATAAATATATATATATATATAGTCCAGTAGATCCTCCGTGATCGGTCACAACGTGGTTTATTTCGACGTTTCGGCCTAGAGTCTGGCCTTCATCAGGAATAATATATATATATATATATATATATATATATATATATATATATATATATATATATATATATATATATGTATATATATATATATATGTGTGTGTGTGTGTGTGTGTGTAATCTGGAATAAATTAATTTACGCCACTTAAGTTGCGGCCTCCCCCAGCTCAATCTGATGCGGTACAAATATGAGCAGGCGAATGGCAATTCAGAATTTAAGTGCAAAAAAAGTATATACAAATATTTTCCATGTGCACCTAAACTTCATGCTATGAAAGATTTGCCGCAGGAAGAAATCTTTTTATTCATAACTTTTCTTTGCAATTTTTGATCACTCTGGCTAACTACATGTTTAGCGTCTGCAATGATTATCAATTCACCCAACGAAGAATTATAAAGGAGGTAAAAAGTTTTGCGGAATAGTTATGCAGTTTAAAAATTTCATGAAGCAGCATAACTAACCGGGTAATGCAAATCCTGTAAGAGGAGTTGATTGATTGATTTGTGGGGTATAACGTCCCAAAACCACCATAGGATTATGAGATACGCCGTAGTGGAAGGCTCCGGAAATTCCGACTACGTGAGGTTTTTCAACGTGCACCCAAGTGTGAGCACATGGGCCTATAGAATTTTCGAAGAGCGGTGGCTATACACAACACATGTTAAAGACAAATCGGCAAGTTAAGAACAGGCGAAGGGCTGATCTTTTCCTTAGTGCTATTTGAAACGTGTGTTGAAGAAGGTTACGAATGTCCAAAGTGTCTAGAGAGTTTATTAAGGCTATGTAGTAGCGCACGTTGTAACACTGAGCCACTTAAGCTTGCTTCTTGCTCCACGTTGTAGATATCACACTTGACAAATGCGAGCTTTAAACAATTTTTTCATAGTCCAGTGCTTGCTTCTATGCTAATGACAGAATAAATGAACGTTTAATCGCGGTCTCAACAGATAGACATGCAAGAAAAAAGCCTACGTCACTATTCTCAAACAAGTGCTGCAAAAATAAGCTTTTGCATATTACCGGCTGATACACAATCGCTAATCAAGCAGATTACAGCTATTACAGAAGATATTATGAGCCCGAGTAAGAAAGCATATTCTTCGTTTTTCGTAAGATAAAAAAATTTTTACCTTCATTATGCTTACATATATTATGCTTTTTAGCAAGTGCTGAAACCATTTTCACAAAGCCATCCTATATTAATTTGTCTTATGCCGAAAATGTTGTTACTTCGCGGCTCAGTTATTACTCTCGGGAATGGTCTTTCTCATGAATTGTTTGGAAAATACGTTTCTGTTTAAATAATTAACAAAAAAATGTGAGAAACAATTCCTTTTGGCAGGGTTCAGTGGTGTCTTCGAAATATACGTAACATGTACTACATAATAAAATGACGGGAAGCTGCCCGCTTCCAACGATTGCCATTCTGTCCCAAGGTGAAATTTGACAAGTTTTCGCGCCATTCACCTTGAAGGACAAATTTTCATTCCACCCTACCAGGTGGCGCTGAGTGTTTGTTAATTGCCACCAAAGACAGTAGGAATTCTGAATTTCGCTATGTATGGCGCCACAACGCCCCCCCCCCCCCAAAAAAAAAATACAGTGGTGCTTATAACTCGTCCAACTGCTTCTTTAAAGACCAGTTTACGCAATTCACTAAAGCGCACGAGTGAGTACAATGGTGAAGCTGAATTTAGCAATTGTAATGTTCTGGTTTGAGGCTATGTCTCACAAAATAGGCATGGCTGTAAACAGCATATATTAGAAAATATATGGTGCGTAAACACTTTGACCGGTGGTGCTATCCTCCCCAACCAATTGCTTAGAGAAAAAAAAGAAAGAGAGCGAGCGAAGCTACATGGCCAAACATGGAGGTATATGGGTGCTGTGACATTTCGTGGCTTCAGTAGACAAAGATTCACAATATGTTTCGCACAGGGCGAGACAATGAAGAGAGGAAGAAATAAAATACATAATTTAATTTTAACAAACTAAATGCTTGAAGGGCCCCTACTGTTACAACAATGGCTTATTAAAAACACACCATTTCAGTGTTGCAATGCTATTAAAAATAACGCTTTCATATACAGAAGAAGCCAATCTCTCATTGTCGAAAATGTAACATATGATAATGTTGTGATATGCGTAGCAACATCAGTTATGTATTCATAATGGAGCTGAGTCAGTAATGTTTTGAATTTTCCATCTAAAAGGATTTCTCTATTGGCTCATGAAGAATATATGTAAATAAATGAAAGATTTCAGTTGGCGACTTCTCGTGGGAATTTACAGATTTGTGTGAAAACCTAGTACAACTGCTAGTAAAATCTAACAAAGCAGAAACGCCTTTCAACCACAAAGCGAGGAAATTTAATTTTGTGAGAGAGATTGGCGGTGAATTTTAAAAGAACGGTAAGCAAGTGCGACCATGTCACTGGAACCGAAAACACTGACCAAACCTTCAGTTAAGTGAAGAAAATGAGAAGGAAAATTGAGTCCGACCAAAGAGCGCGGCCATAAAAACCGTGATGACTGAAGAAATTATATGCATTTCATCCGCGAAACATAGAAGAAACGTTTGCATATATATGATGCTTTTTTCACCACTGTATTGTTCCCGTTCATGAAATGCATGAAAAAATATCCATACAGAAACGTGCAGTGCCATATTCAGCTAGACATGCAAGCTATGGTCAACGTTGTGTGATGTCGATAGCAATTTAATAGCATCTGATACTTCTGCATATAGCTAATTAAAAAAATTCTCTCCAGACAGCAAAAAGCCAATGGGTGGTGCCTGTTTGAGCAGGTTTGGTTGTGCCAGTATTTATAACAGTTGTTTTTGGAAGGCAATTGAAACGTGATTTAGTTATGCTCAAGCTCGAATCAGTTCGTTAAACAGGGACGTTCATCAAATTGAGAAAGATAATTTTAAATCTGTTGAACTTTAAAACTATAAGGCAGTGACACAAAAGCTACCATGGTATATGTTGTCAACACACGCCTCCTTCCATAAAAATACCGGACATAGAGCCTCGCCTGTCCGGGTGATTCAGGAGGTCGCGTGAAACTTTGCCGACTGCACATATTCTAATAAGAGCAAACGAATCGCTGTGCAAACAGTCTTATCAAGAAAGCTGTAGCCAGAGTTATTTCTCGCATAAACTATGTATAAAACACCGAAAGCAATCAGCGCAGTGTTCCTTTGGGAGACTTCACAAGGAGAATGAAACGTCACCTCCATAGATCTTCTGGTACGTGAAAAGGCTACGGACTGTTGGGTATACCTTGTTCCATGCACGGGTATGACGTACAGCGTTGTCTAACTTCTACTATGGTCATAACTATAAGGCGGCTACATTTAGGACGATCGTGTTCGAACGCATATGCACACAGAGAAACTAGTGAGTGTCGAAATTTCAATGTAACCTCTGCTTCTTATACTCATTTATTTCCGGTGAAACATTGTTAAATAATGGTTGCTGGAAAGTGACTCCCGTTGATTAATGTGAATGGAAGTTTGTCCTCTAGATCAAGAACTTTCTGAATCAGCTTTTAGTACAATTAAAAATTGAATGGCTGAAAGCCTTCGTATTGTATGAAGTAGTGTTCACTTGGGAAAAACCAATCAGTGCAATCTGCTTTCAAATGGATATATCTTACCTTTCGCCTTGCCATGCCCACAGCTTCAAAAGGGCACCACGGCAGTGAGTGACATCATTAATGGCTTTCAAAATAAACGACGAAGCACCTGAAGACCGGTCTCGGCTTGTGAGGTGTCATGCCATCGTGTCGGTCTGTCGTAAGAGGGTGCAATGCACTTTGCCAATCGTGTGAACCCCCCAATTCCTCGCCGGTTCATATTATGTATATCGAAAGGTAAACCTTCGTCGTTACTGCCTAAAATAATATATTTGACTCAGCAGCTGTGTCACGATCTCCGTTAAAATTTACCAAGGACCTCAAGTTTGTTTTATCTAAAATCAGAGACTCAAACGTGCATTTCTACGGTAAAGACATCGATATGAAACAGGACTTCTTGAAAAATGTATCTGCAAAGTGATGGTGCGCTAGTGCACTTGTGGTGAGTAAAGGAGTAAACAAATAAAGATTTACCTGCTCACTGCATCCCTCACCCCTCCCCAGGTTTTAGGTTAGTGAAGCTCACACAAGTGTTTTTCTCGCAGCGTAGTGTTTCCTCATAATCGTTTCTTTTTTCCTTTGCTCTCACAGTTTTGTTTTTTTTGTTGTTTCTATTTTCTCCAAAGTATCACACGAAATTTTTTTATTAATTTATAAAAGTGGGCCTACTTAAAGCCACTGCTACAGATTGGTACGTTCTGTTCTTTAGGTAAGAGCGTAACACATTTCTTGTAAAACTCAATTAAGGACAAACATGTGGCTTGACAAACTAGTGGCTTCATCAAAGCCGTTATTTGTGAAATTGTTAACGACGTAAAATAAGGAGTGCACGCTTATTTCACTAGATAATTTAGCTAGAAATTTTATACTCGGCACCTTGTAGCTAAGATGACACTATTAATATAATCCTTTCTCATGGATTGGCAATGTTGCGTCCAGATACACATGAGAAATGCATAGCATGTTTTATTTCTTCTGCCCTTTCACTCTTCAAATTGAAGCACGGAAACGAAGTACAGGCTAGCAATAAATGCTGATGTATATCTATGCATTACTTTAGCCCCGTTAGATTGTTTTATTGTATCTGCCGCTCAAGATCGCCCAGTGTGGTGATAAAGAGCGTAGTCAACAAAGTGTGAAAATGAATATTCATAGAAGATAATTGTTAGGTTACATCACTGTGGACGTTGAGACGTGTTAAAACATTCCCTCGACTGTGAAGCTCTAATGAAACAATTTTATTCGCATGGGAAGGTGTGGTCGCCCGGTTATGGAGAAGATGCAACAGCGTGCCCATGTTTTAGGCCTACCATTGACCTATCCTACGTAATCTAAGTATTAAAGCTCTAGTTAACGCCAGCTGTGTGCCCACTAGCCGACTGCGCAATTTACTGCACAAGAGTACATTCCAGCTAAACCTGTACTCTCCTCGGTTGAATAAAACGATAGCGTTACCGGGCCATTGTAGCAGCAAGTCTGGAATCGGTGTTAGCGGAGTCGTTCGTAAGTGAAAAATTGCGATGAATGCAAAGAATAAACGGCAGGGAACGGTTTGATCAGGGATGAAACTCACGCGCGACAGTCAGCTGTTCTACGCGTATACCACAGAGCTACGCCAGTGGTATCGATTGCTTTGGAAAAAAAGTAGTAAAAAACCAAGAAAAGTCCTGTGCAGTCAACTTTTAGAGTGAGCAGTCGCGTTGGCAAATGGAATACTGTGTGGCTTCAACCATGCCTTCTAACCTTCCACGTAAAAAAAGTGCGTTTATTGTATTTTATCACACCGCAGTAGATCATAATGATTATGATTAAAAGACAATGACTCAAAACATCTTTAACAAAAACTACTTATAATTGAGGTCACAAGTGTGTACGATAAAAACCTGAACGATGTATATCAGCAGAAGTACGATAACACATATTGCGCTATGCATGCTCAGAACCACTTTTTGCATACGTCTTTCTTGAGTTCATATCACCGCTTTTTTCTTTTTTATTAAACGAATACGCGATTCTTAAAGAAGAAAAATCGCTCGTTAATATTTTAGGCTGTTTTGGCATCCAGCAGCACATTTATTACCGAGTACCGAGGCTTGCGCAGTGTTCCGCTAGCGAGATGACATGCCTTGAAGCGTTCGAGCTTTCCTCTGCCTGTAGGAAATGTTTCTCAGATGAGCCACTCAGTCGATTGGCTCGACATTCTCGACTCATTTATTCACCGCGAAGATTGCATCAAGGGTAGTATATTCAAATATTCCCAAAATTTGCACGATTAGTTTTGCGCATAGCAAATATCACTTGCCGGCAACTTTGGCTGGCTAAACTGTTGGCCAGCTGTTGACAGCTCCGAGATGGAGCAATAAAAGTATCAGGAAGAGTGGTTAGAGTATTACCTGCACTGTGTATTCGCAAATGCCACGTCATATTTTTATAATAGAACGTCCTCAATAACATGTCTGGTTTTGGTTTTGTTGACGGCCGTGTTATCTAAGCGCAAATGTTTTTCGTTGACTGGCACCGATAATCAGGCCACGAACGTTCTATACCTTCCGCAGGGAGCGCGACTGGACAGCGGCAATGATCCTGCCGATAACCGCGCTACGGCTCGCGGTCGCAGCCGCCGTCGAGAACGTCACCACTCCGTTGCCGGGAGACTTTCCCGATGGCGACGTGATTATCTGGCGGCGAAGCGACGAGGGCTCCGATAACTCAACCTGGCTGCCACCTCCACTTCCGTCGTCATTTATTCCGGACAAACCGGACCCTGGCTTGACACCGGACTATAACACGCGAATAAGGCTGCCCCAGAACTCGACCGATGTGCTCACCGTCGCGGATATTGCCGAAATCGAGAGCATGCTCGTGAGGCTCAACGAGACAACGAACGACACGTCCTCATTTGAAAGCGAGACGCCTACTGAGGTAAGCGGGGGATTAACGTGGTGTGTTTTAGGGCTTGCTCTTTTCGGGCAATTCGATGAGAGCTGGATATCCAAAACTGACGTTGATGTAGATACTTGTGTTGGGCGCATAGAAATCGGCGCGACTGCACAGCAAGTGTCCAGTGAACGCCAGTTATTTATTTTGGTGCGATATAAAGGCGGACGACGTTTCAGGCACCCCAAAATTAGTTAAGAAGGCTGAAACACGATGCGCATATCTCTGGATGACACAAACACACACATACAAACACACACGTCAAGTAAAAGGGCTTGTTGTTATCAGACAAGGGATTCATCAGAAAAACAAGTGAATGTAAGTCGATTGGTTGATATGTGGGGTTCAACATCCCAAAACCATCATATGGTTATAAAAGAACCACTTGGAGGGCTCAGGAAATTTCGACCACCTAGGGTTCTTTAACATGTACTTAAATCTTAGCACACGGGGATGCAAATCAAGCGCTCTGCAAACTCTACCTTCGATTATCGCATGTCTTTGTCAGGTAACAAGTTTTTGCAGCCATATAAACGGAGAAAATAGGACCCGCAAAGTGTGTAGCCTTTTTAGCACGTGCACTAAGTGAAACGGATCTATTATCACGAGAGGTACCATAGTTGCAAACATAACGGAGTGCCATCAGTTCAGTCCTAAATGTCCGAGGGGTTTTCAATATAGCTTTATACGTTCTACTTGCTGTAACCACTTTGTTAAAGAATCCCAGGTGGTCCAATTTCCGGAGCCCTCCACTACGGTGTCTCTCATAATTATATGGTGGTTTTAGGACATTAAATCACACATATCAATCACCATGTAACTACTTTGAATTTTCATGGTTTAATATTAGGTCTGCCGAAAGTGTTAACTCGATGGTTCAATCAGAAGCTCACTGATATTACGAACGTTTTGTTTGAGAGTTTAGAATTAGAGAAACTTCAATCAGAGCCACATGAATGCTACTATTTTCCCACATAGTGATTGCTGTTGCATTAGGAATACTGCGCTGTATTGTTTTTATCATGCCTGCTTTATAAACTTATAGGCATGCGTCATGAATACGAAGCGTTTTCTTGTTTGTAGCAGTATGCTTGTATAAGAAGTTGGTTGACAAATTACATTGCTTCGTTTTGTGTGCTGATGAGACGTAAACGTCCACTCGTGCTGGGAGAACTTGTGCGTTTCCTTATGTTGATTTACCGGGTGCATCTATATATTGGGAAAATTATGATGAAAATACAAAATTGCGTTGTCTCCCCGCTTCTATTTCAAGTAGTTACGCAAGCATTCTTTCTTTCCTTATCTTTCGCAAAGTGGACGGTGTAGCCAGACAAAGCAAGATTGCATGAATGATCAAATGAACTCTGACTGCATGTCGCTGTCCTTCGTTCGACAAGTGAGCCTACACTGGTTATCGTGGAGCTGCATCACGAAAGCTTGAAGGATGTTACTTTGTGTGTTGTTTTAAGACAAGGTGTTCGTTAGTCAAAAGCATGGAAGATTGGGTTGGTTAGTTTTCTATGTCTGGTAATTTTTTATTAACCGAAATAATTACGTAGCCGTCTCCATCGTAAAAATAAGCAGTCCAGCAAAGCCATTCACATTTGTAGTTATATACAGTTTCTATTTACTACTTTGTTATAAGCGTTCATGCAAGGTGATCGTTCTCACTCTTTTGTTCGTATAGAGCAAAAAAAAAAACAAGGTTAATTTCTTCGTCTTGGGAATGAGTAAAAACGAAAGCAAAAAGCAAAAGATACTTTACAGAAGTAGGTAAATGTTTATTGTGAATTCACATACAAGAGCTAGCACAGTATCTTTTAGTGCTAGGCAGCTTTGAAGTCGTTTAATGTGAATGCACCGACATAGACGATTAGTGGCACACCTCCAGCCCTATGACTGGCATGCATAATGAATGAGTAAACCTCCGTGGTAGATATAGCAATCAACGGTGAAAGCGTTATCAGAGAAAGCGGTGGACAGCCAGAGGGGCGTTGCTGATTTGGCTCATAACTTGGGCAAAGCTTGCCACCCCGTGGCATGCCAAAGAGGTAACAAAAGAAATCCCACGCCAGCCGGAATGGAAGGAAACGCTATGAGCGACGTGTCGCTCCTCTAGCCTAGCCGAGATATCTCTTGGGGCAAGCTAAGCGGGAACACGACGCTACAGCCGGGCGCGAGCAGCAGGTGAGGTAGCTGAGCGTAGTAGAGCTATATTTAATATGGATTGATTCTATGAGCGAGGCCAAGGCTTTGGCTGATGTTGCCACCTCGCGGTGTGCTAGGACGTTGATAAAAAGCTTTGCCCCACCGCGGTGGTCTAGTGGCTAAGGTACTCGGCTGCTGACTTGCAGGTCGTGGGTTCGAATCCCGGCTGCGGCGGCTGCATTTCCGATGGAGGCGCAAATGCTGTAGGCCCATGTTCTCAGATTTGGGTGCACGCTAAAGAACCCCAGGTGGTCGAAATTTCCGGAGCCCTCCACTACGGTGTCTCTCATAATCATATGGCGGTTTTGGGACGTTAAACCCCACATATAAATCAATCAATAAATTAATAAAAGTGCGCTTCTCCTATTGAAAACACGCCGAATGGCATGGACGTATAACAGCGGGGCATTGCTGAAGTTGATCGCGGAGGCCAGGGTCATAATTTTTAAATTCCCTTAACCACTCCCAGACGTCGACACGACACCGTCGACGAAGAGTACTTTGAGAGGAAAGGGTGAGATATGAAATGCGCGGTTTTGGAGCCTTTTGAAAGTGTGAAGGTGGTGCAGCAGATGGCGTGCCCAGTATGTGTTGTCGCGGAGCGAGAGGGCGAGGGCTCGCCTGCCACTGACGATAGTTTTTTTCTTCAAGATTTTCTTTGCTATCTGATCCCGCGTATTTTTGACGCAATTTTCGAGCAGGAATTACACACTGAACTCTTGGTGGACTCCAGCATAAAATACTCATCTGTTAAAAAAAACAGTCATTGTACTTTCGTAAGGGGCGCCATATTTGTGTAAGTGTTTTACCACTTTCCCAGAAGAAACTGAGAAAGTGGTGAAAAAAAAGCTTAAAAATGGAGGCCGCTGCTTTAGAGAAAGATTCTTTTGAGAGCATGTGTACCATTTGTCTTGTTCTTCAGAATCGGCGCTATGAATCCTCTTTGACGGCCACGTCACACACATTTTAACTAAAAGCAGTACCGTATACAAACCAACAGTTTTTAAGATTGCTATCGAGCAGAATGATTGTATGTTGAGAAAGTTGTCCCTGTTTTACTCCGAAACCGAACCCAAAAAAGGTGGCTTATATAGTAGCGTTTCCCATTTCACTCATTCAAATCCCCGAGTTGATTGGTAATCATTATTTAAACACAAGAGGGATCATGGTCAGGGGTTATGAATTGGTGCTATTTTGCCTTGCTTTTGCACATTAAGTGTATCAAACATTCCTATACTGCGATGTTTTTTTTTCCGAATTGCAGCGCGTCCGACGCTCCGTCGGCGACGAAGACGAACAGGACGACGACGACGACGACAATAACGTCTCGCCGTCGAAATCAGACGCAAACTCAGGGCTCACCGCTGAGGGAGAGTCTGTCCCTGGCTACTCGGAGGATGCTCAAATGCGGCCAGCACCGAAGATGGACGACCAAACCTCGGAATTCTTCAGCAAGTTCCTCGGTCTCAAGTCGGATGACCATGTGGAAAAAACTCACGAAGATCTCGTTGAGCCGAGCAGCCTGTTGCAAAAGGATGAAGATTTCAATGAGCAGGTAGAAAGTGTATACTATATTTTTAATTTTTGCTTTAAGTAAACCCATGAGTTATTTCCATAACTATCAATTTCTAAACACAAGTAAAATTTAAATAACGTTTCTTTACCAAAGAACCACCTGTTTCATGGCTAATCTTCCGCGGTGGTGTCCTGCAGTTTACGAATGGTCAACTAATCAACTGACCAACCAACTGACTAATTCATGGGCTGTAGTACCCCCCCCCCCCCTTGCGTTGATCTATATGGCCTGACCAACCAGAAACCAACCAAGCAACCAATCGGATGAATAACAATGAGAAATTACAACGCATGAGCAGATGCCGTTTTAAATTAGGTTTATTTTGTTGCAGAATATGAGAACCATGGTCCATTGCCCTCTTATTTACTTACACGAAAAAGACTACAAAAATAAAGGCACGTGTACGTACGGCACAAACATATGCTTCTAAACGCGCGCATGCACAGACGCACACACGCAATTGTGAATCATTTCATATATGTTCTATGCCATTGTCAATGGGAAAAATGTTTATACGAAAGAAATGCTTTATAAATGTGGCTTTATAAAACCACGCACAATTCTGAGCGCATGTATTCAACACAGGCCTGTTTGACGATTACCTCAAAACTGTAAATGTTTTAAGACAGTGTCAGCATAGAAACGTGGAGAAAAAAAAATATAGATGTACTGATTTTGTCCATAAGAGGCACCAGCATCTTCTAAAGCACTCTTGTTCACCGCCGTGAAAGCTAAGACTTCATCACTTCTCACTTATTAAAAATTTTAAAAATACTAAACACATATTTAGAAAATAAATAATGAACTAGGTAAGTAGTTGGGCGAGTTCTTTTGTTAATCTTATTCAGATATATGTACCAACAAAGAAATGACACACATGAGTGCTGCGTGTCATAATTAATTTTGTGTTGTAATTATTTCTCAATAATTTGGGGACAAGAGTCAAAATAATTCACAATACAGTGAACACTCCTCATATGTTTTACCCGTTATAAGTAGCTTCAAGGGCGAATTCGACACAATTCGAAGTACACGTTCCTGCCTATCACTGACGCGTAATGAAAGCCACATTATGATGTCTTTGTTTCTTTTTTTTTTGCAAGCATTTTGCTGGAGCACTCTTTTTAAAGCAAACTCAATGAAAATGTGTGATTGTTTAGAATTGCGAGTGGTGAAAAGCTTCAAAGCATTCTACGAAGTTTTTCATATTCCCAACTAGCCTTCAGTGCAAATATACAACTGCCACTAAGTTTATCGCTAATGCCATTAGGTTCATTAGAACAAGATTTCTTAGAGTTTCTTTCTTTCATCTTTTTTCCTTTTTCTGCTCTCCAGGCTTCTCTTTTGCGCGGGAATAACAAAGTCATGGAAAATTTAGTTTGTGTTTGTTGAGCGCTGTTGACCAAAAATAAAGAACGAAAAACATAAGACTTCATTGAGACCAAGTAGTGCAGTGTGATTAGCTTTACATGATTTATAAGGTCACCTGCGACCTGTATAAGAAATGCAATGTCTATGGGAAAACGGGTAAAGTATGCCGGAGGTATACAGTGAAACTTAAAGCATTGAATATAATTTTCTATCGAATGACATGAGCCTATTTACAGCGGAATTGTTTACAACTTAGTAATAATTACTACGAATGCATGTGGCCATCTTATAAGTCCTACTGTATTGCGCTTGATAGCTTTAAGCATATTTTTTTTTACTTACTGGCATAGCTCTACACTAATTTATTACATTAGTGTTCACTCTGAAGAAATTCTAGGCTAGCAGATTTTCTTAGCTTCAATTTCACGTGTAAAAGTTGTAATACTTTCATAGCTGGGTTTAATAAAATACAAAAGAAAATACTAGTTATTTCTCGCAAAAACTTTAAAATACATGTGGCTATGATGCCGTGCAGTCATTGAAAAAAAAAGAAAATCTAATCAGTTTTTATTACTACACTGTTTTTGAGCATTTTTTGCGGTATTAGCAGATTGAGCTCTCTCCTAACTGACGGTGACAGGTAACAGATGCTGTGTCTTTCTCCTTATGTGACCGGCGTTGAATCCAATAACACAAACTAAATGGCGACCTTGGTTTCATTTCCGTTGCTGTTATATTGGTTAATAGTGGTATCTGCTATGAGTTTTTGAGAGCTTTCTTACTCCACGAAGAAAATGCTTATGGCTATTAGAAAAAGAAAGAAAGACAAAAATATCTAATTAGACAAAGTTTCAGTCACCATCTGACAGCAGAAGGTGAATTACAGTAGTGCGATCCATCGCTATTTGCCCCTCACAGCTATTTTAGTGGCCATTCCCTATTATTCACGTGTTCGGCCCCTAGAGTGTTCAACAAAGGAATACTGTCTCTAAACATGCCATAAAGATTGATGTTTCTTAACCTGCTCCGCCTTATGATAGAACAAGTTTTAAAAAATAAACAACAAGTTTTATTCTACTGTCATAGGAAACAGGGAAACACGAAAGTAAAATATGCCCTTAGAGAAGTATTTTAATTACATTCATGTAAGAGAGCTCGCAGAATGTCCATTGGTGTTTGACAGCTACAGCTCGTTTAACGGTGATGCATCTAGGCTGACGTTTAGTCATGCATCTACATTCCGACGACCATCGTTTATCACTAATCGTAGATCGCACGGCTATAAGGTCGTAGATCCTTGTAGCCTAGGTCGTAGATCCACTGCCTGACCACGAGGAATCGCAAGGTGCTTAGTGCCTTCCCTTTGTCCGGCGACAATTATTCGCAGGGCGAGCGTCAGCGGGTAACGCGCAGCTACATCCAGGTGAAACAAACGCGTTCCAGAGGTTATATAACTGTGTTTTTTTATGAATGAATGCCATATGAGCCAAGCCGAAGCACCTGGCATTTTGGCCACCGGGGAGTGTACGAAGGCGTTCAAAAATTTACTTCTGCTATTGAAAACGTGCCGATTGAGACGGATGATAAAAATCGACATGCTAAGAGAAATAATTGCGGATTCCACTGCCATTGTGCATTACTTCTATGTACTAAGAACGCTGTGAGAGGACAGTGGTAGATGTAAAAGGCATATTTTTAAAGCGTACAAACCATGTGAGCGTGGCACAGGGGATAGTGCGCCCGACATCTGTTATCATGGAATTAGAGCTCATGGGCTCCCCTACCTTTAACGGAACTCATTTTCTTTGGCTTCTGAATGTGTGTAGTTTTGACGTCATTTCCGTTACGGAAACACGTCACTGAAATCTTGGTGAACCACGTCAGTAAACACTATCGAGTTAAAAAGACACGCATTTAGTTCATTAGGGTGAGAAAGTCATGACGAAATCGTGAGGTACTTTTTGCACTTACGTCAATTTTTGGCAGCACATCGCAGCAGTACGAGCAGGAAGTGCACTTGGTGATTTAGTACGCTGACATGTTTGCAATAGCACATATTCAAGTAAGTATAAGTGATCGGCTTAGAATAAAGCGTTGTGAATACATGTGCAAATACTTTCTTTTTTTCTCAGGTTAGAGACCGTCGCCAGGCCACGGCCACTTCTTCAATAACGTCCGCAAGTAATGATGTCGTTTCAACTACAGCGCGCTCTCAGAAGCCGACCACCGTTGCACCTTCGGAACAACAAACTCCTGTCGTTGCCGAGGCAACCACTGTAGTGCCTCCGGAGGAAACCACTCTCGTGGTTACCCAGCCAACCACAATAGCAGCTTCGGAACCGACAACTTTGAAAATTTCCCAAACAAGCAGTGAAATATTCTCACCATCACCTCTGCCTACTGAAAACATTCAAGAGAAACGAGAAGAAAAAACTCCTGGTCTGCCGACCACTCAACCTGAAGTCTCTACTGAACAGCCTGTCCCGGAAATCCTTTCGTTCCCAATCCAGCCGAGCGATTTCTTCTCGCAGGGATTCCATCCCCCGGGTTTCTTTCCGCAGGGATTATTTCCTCAATACCCCCAAAGTGGCTACCCCCAATATCCTCAGAATGCTAACCCACAATACCAGCAAGGTGGCTATCCCCAGTACAACCAGAATGCTAACCCGCAATATCAGCAAGGTGGCTACCCCCAGTACTCTCAGAGTGCTTACCCACAATACCCCCCAGGTACCTATCCCCAGTACCCTCAAGGCGCTTACCCGCAATACCCCCAGTACCCCCCAAAACCAGAGAGGCTTCTACCCCAACCCAAGTGGCATCATAGATCCCGGCTTTGCGCCTGACCCAAACCGTCAACTACTGCAAAGAGCTCGTGAAGAACAACGGCAGAAAGGCCTCAGACAACCGGAGAGTCATGTTCCAAACAGTCACTGGCAGGGCTATCCTGGTGGTTCTGGAATAATCGACCCAGGATTCGCTCCCCGGCCAATCGACCCACTGCTGCAACGAGACCTTGATCTCCAGAGAGAGAATAGTGGTAGGCAAGTACTTGGTGGGCAGCAAGAGAATAAAATGACTCCGGAGCTTAATATTGTTCATGCAGACGGTAGCACTCAAGGGTATCCTCCAAACGCACCATTCCGAGACCAAGGAGCAGAGGCACCGCGTATGGACGACACTCTCATTCAACAGACACAAGGTCAAGCAAGACAGGACCAAGAACAGCTGAGGCCACCAGCTTCACAAGCCGAAACCGGCAATTCGGCAGAGACCCTTACCCCTTCTGATTCGGCTGTGCCCGAGAGTAACCGTGAGTAGAGACTGGGCACATAAAGCGAGGCGCCATTGTTGCCTGAATCACAGGTGTGTAATAATTTAGAACCGTACCAATAATAAAGCTTGGTCGAAAAAAAAAAATCTGTGCTCTCGACAACAGCGGCTGGATGAGACCATTTGTAAATGTTTTTTGACAAATGGAAGTCCTTTACTGTCCTTTATTCAACACAACAGAGTCAATTCATCGCGCGACTTCTTCAGGGGAAAACACCACAACAAGAATATTCACAACAGATGTTACATGATAAAGCACTAAATCTTCTATAAAATGATGGCCTCCTTCCTCGTCACAACAGTATGACTAACACTCTAAATGATATCCTTAAAATTGGCCACTACTTCCAAAAAACGTTCTCATGGTTCCATCCAAAAGTTTAATTATGAAGTTATTTTGTAGGGCATAGGTAAACGTAAGGTTTACAATAGTGATACTGCTAAAAAGTAAAAAAAAAATTGAAAATAAGATATCATAAAATATGGGTGTTTTGCCAACGATCATACTTGCAAAATGGTTGGTGCGATTCAAACGCGACTTGGCATGTATAGAGTGAGGACACTACCCTGTGCATCTAACCTTCACGATAACCACATCTCTGAGCAATGGCATGTTATTGCAAAAGACTGAAAATGTTTTAGTTAGGCATTGTCGTTTTTCACACAATTGGCCAGTGTACAAAAAGTTGCGGCTCGTTTTCAATAGGTCGGCTTGAATACACAGCTCCACTTGCAAAGGAATAGCAATAAAATATCATAGAAAAATATTGATGAAGGAAAGAGAAATCATTGTCCGCGTGGATGTAGGATGCAAAAACTGTTTGAGGAAAACGCTTTTAAAGATTTACATAGAATGTTCAGATTATTAAAAGTCTGTAAATATCTTTGAAATTCACCAAAATCATTGCTTCGGACATACAATGAAGGGTTAGAATCTCCTTTCGAGTGAGCCTAAACATATACTTTCATTCTATCTCGTGTTGCGTCTCCAGCTGACACTCATTAAAGTGCGTCAGATCAGGTCCAAGCTTGATATATAATTTTATACCTTGCGTTGGTGCTTCTTTTTAGGGGCGAATTTTCTCTTAGTCAAACCTTGTCATACGTCATGCGTAACCGAGAGAAGAGACGAAAAAGAAAAGGCAGTATCTCCAGAACAGTACAATCGACGACGCTGTCTGATAGAAGTACATACAAACTGCAGTCGAGCGAGGACATTCTAGATGGTGCTGTACCACTACTCTCCGATTGGCTGCTGCGCGGGCTGTGCCTGGGTACGCGGGGAACGAGGGCGTCTCTCAGTCTCCTGGATAGTCACCGTGCGCGGCGGATCGTTGGTAGGGCATGGACGTAGCGGAGCGGAGGGCGCATTGAAGACGCTTGCGCTCGGCTTCCTTGGATCGCGTCTCGTAGGTGTTACCCCCATGCAGTCTCCGTTCTCGTACGTGATCGGACGCATGCACGCATGCATGGACGGACGGACACAAGGACGGATGAACGGATAGAAGCTTTGCCCCACTCATCATCATTATTTCCGTAGATATGCTGGGATTTTTTTACTGTAAACTTCCATATTTCGCGGGAGACTATTTCTACCCTAAAGGCCACAACTAAGTCCAAGAGGTGGAAGGTAGTGCATCAAAAAACCCAGATAGCTGAGCAAGGTTGAGCCCGACTTTAACAGCAGTGCCGTATACGTGTAGTAGACATTTTATAATAAATTGAAAACGTCATGTCCCAAAAGATCTGGAGTTTACTTAGACAACTTAGCATTACTTAATATGCCTAAAACACTCCTGACAATATTGAAGGCGTTGTGCAATCAAAAAGCTTCACTTTTGGTTTCGAGAGCATCTAAGAGAAGGGGGCTGGAAAATTATCATAACGTTTGAAGGGCTCAAGATAATTTCATCATTTTCTTCCTATATATTCTTCAAAAGTCAAAGATTGCGAAAATTTATTTCATTTACATACACGGATACACAAGCACACATAGGAAAGAGGGAGAGAACAAGCTGGTAACTGCCACCTGGAGAAGCACAATGCCTGCTCACGCTTTCGGTAGGAGAGAAGAAAGAGAGAAAAGGAAGATAAGAGGGGAGAAAGAGGACAGAAGAAGGGGAAGTAAACAAAACGTTAAGCACTTAGACATACATAAAGAATTTTAAGGACCATAGCGCTTATCACGCTGCCCTTACCATGCAACGCTTGCACGGAAAGGCGAGTGTTTCCAACGCTTTGCTTAGAAGACATGGTGGTGGCCCCTATCCGTCGCAAGTGTATTAGTAAAAAAATTAAAATTCGACTCTAAACGAGTGGCCAGATTCGTTTGTTCCATAAAAGCAAGTAGAGCTTGATGGAACTGGTCGCGGCGGGAAGCACAATTCTTCAGAAAGAGGTAATCATATAGGGTCATGCACCTAAGCCCCAGGAACTCGTATTCCTTAATCAGCAAAGCCCGCTGTGTAGAATATACGGGACAGTGCACTATGCGATGCTCAAGTGTTTCGCAGGAGCCATAAGCAGTGCGCAAAGGACTGTCAACACGCCATTGACGGTGTAATTGTTCACGCACCAGCACAAAGCTCACTCTTAGTTTGTATGACAGCATTCTAGAACAATGAGGCAAGCCACTGCCACGAACATGGGGAGGGAGTGATACGTTGAAAGACGGTGGTCTGGGTGGTGCTTTAGGAGGTGTCGCCGTATAAGCAGATGAGCGTTGTCCATCGTACATGGAATTCCCGGACAGTCACAACCTTCATGGTTGCAAAACGAAACAAGGCGATCTGCTTCTTTATTGCCCGCAATGCCTATTTGCGAAGGTGAGCACTGTGCAGCTAGGCATACCCCACGTGAGAGAATATTGTTGACGAATTCCATGATACTGCATTGAATAGGGCTGTCCGTCTCCTTGCGGGTGAGTGTGCCAAGGGCACCATGACAGTCGGTAAGTATGACAGCCTTCAATGATGGTAACTCTTCTTGCACGTACTTAAACGTGACATATCACTGCTAGCTCGGCTGTCACCCACGATAAATAGTTTACCAATCATCTGCGTAAGTGGTATTTCCGAAAGACTGACTTTTTTGAGAAAATTTGGTTTTTGAAAGTGGCAACCTACCTTAAGCTGCGAATGCTTCATACAACTTCAGTTACCTCATAAAATACATAAAACATAATCGATCAAAGAGCTCCCTTCTGCGGAAATTGAAAAGGCATACACGTTGTATGCTACCATTCAGCATTACTACTTATTACTTTCTAAATCAAATCGAGAAACATACTTTTGTATCTGAAAACATTTAGACATGGTCGTATCAGGCAATCTGGAAAGGCATTCTCACAGGGACAACTTATTAATGGGTAAAACGGAAGGGCGACAACTGTTTTTCAGTAGTTCCTATACATTTGTGCATGTTTTTCTGTTAGATTCTACTCGTAAACATATAACAGAGCTTCATTAGGCGTAATCACGAAGCGCAATCGTAAACAATGATATTTTAAGAGAGAACAGGGTTCAAAAGAGCTTTCACTTAATAATAATTGCCTCGTCATCATACGAATATTTTGTCAGCTTTTGTAAGGAAACTGAACTCTCAGTTGAAGCACAGCATGGACCTGGGCCGGTCCAGGTAAATGATTGTTGAATCGGTCCAGGCCAAGCTCGGGCCTGTAAGTTTCGGGTCTCGGGTCAGGCCCGGGCCTGAGTCAGACTCGTATGAGGCCCGGGTTTTATAAGTATCTGTATAATGGCGTGTGTACTCTGTTTTGCTTTATTATTTCAACCTATGATAAAACATATTTTGTCGACTGAAAACTTGAAGCTTTCTAAAATGAAGCCTACCAAGACAACAGGATATGCCTGATCCTCGTGAAGTGACCTTCCACATGAGCACTAGAACTGTTGAAAGTTGGCTTCTTCTTAGCCTTCCACCTTTTCTTCCGCATCACAGTCATTGATTTTGCTTTCTGTTACACCTCTCATTCTCCTGCACTGTCGCTGCAGCGAGCTGCAAGCCAGAAATCACAACTGCGGGCCACGGAAAGGCAAACTTCATTCCCGTGTTCGCACCAAAGCCGTCGGCCATTGCTAACTATTTGTCGGTAATTTAGCAGGATTGCGCTCCGTATACCCAAAACGCCCTGTTCGACGGGGAGCGCTGAAGAGTCCACCAGCTGGTTCACTTCAGCGGTCTAACAAAGAGTAGTTTTGGAAGCTGTTATTCATTCTTTTTTAGGGGTGAAGCTCCTTATAGCGGCACCTGTTCGTATCTCGTAGTCTGTAACAAGTATAACATTTTGACTTCCAAGGTGGTGCCGGTGAGAGACTTCTTCTGTGCGTTGTTGAACAATGAAAAATAGTGCACAATGTACATTTCAATGACTGCTAATGGGGAATGAGAGACAGGAGCATTCGGCTTTTAGTTGACGCGCAGGCTGCGATCACCATTAGCAGCCATTGACATGTGCATTGAGCACTATCTGACAAGAAAGGGTTGCTACGTTATACTCGCTGGGTGTAACCTCCGTAGCTTTAGAAAGGTTTAGCGAGCGTTGAGCCGCAGCGCCATGAATACAATGAACTTGTATATACCATGAATGAACTCGAGGTGGTTAAAAATGGGAAGTAGATACGAAGCGCAAGCCGTAAGAAAGTAAAAGCCGAATTCTCCGCCTCTCATTTCCCATTAGCTGCCTTTGGCATGTACATTGAGCACTATCTGACTGAAAAAAGTTTGCTACGTCATACTCGCTGGGCGTAACCTCCTTGGTTTTCGAAAGGTTTAGCGAGCGTTCGGCCGCAGTGCCATGAATACAGTGAACTTGTATATACCATGAACTCGAGGTGGTTAAAGCTGGGAAGTGGACCCGAAGCGCAAGCCGCAAGAAAGTGTGCGTGTGCCACCTCTCGTTTAGTCCTTGGAATGTCCGCTGGATGGCGGTGCTTCTATATGGGTAATATATGATGAAAAGATGCGAGATGGTGGTACTTGGAGTGTTGAATAGATGGACGAACGGACACATTGACAGATGCATGGATGGACGCATGAACGGACGCAGGGGCGGCTGCATGGAAGAACGCAGGGACGGACGCACGAACAGACGCACGCACGGACGAACTGATGGACGCATGGACGGTCACACTGACGGACGAATTGACGGATGGAAGCAAGAACGAATGGACGGACGAATTCTTCGCCCCACTCTCCATCATTCACTCCGTGGATATGCTGCCATTTTTTTAACGCATAATACTTTTAACCCTTCCAGCACAGAATTTCAAGTAACAGAAAATTTTTTTCTTGTTCATTTGGAGTTACTACAACTTCAAGAGCATGAAAATATTTCTTTCTCAGTATCTCATCAGTGTAGAAGGAAAATGACCCTATGTTTTATATATAGGACACCAGGGCTTAGGGGAGAGTGAAATATGGTGAATTTAAATACATCTAATTAATTAACTCTCTTAGTGAAAGTTATCGTTGTAAAACTTACATACAGCTACCACGTTTTGGTTGCAGCACCTAAACTGTCTAATAGCTAGTCTTTGCGCGTGTGATGCACAGCTCCTCAATTCACTTGAATGGTCACCGTCAAATATATTGCACACTTTCGAAGATCCAACGGGGCAAAAGATTGCCGAATCCGGCTTTGTAGTGCCAAAGTTGATTCCATCCTTGTTTGCAAGGGCGAGCTGATTGAACTACACTCCATCATCATCTTTTCACTCACCATTATAATGTTTATAAAACCAATTAAAATTCATGACGTACTATCCAGCTATGAGTTACACCTTACATATTATCTAAGTAATGTGGGCAGGTTTATCGACTAGAATAACAAGAAATCGGGAGCTTTTACAGAAGCTACTCATCCGGACTATTCTGAATGCATTCAGAGGTCTGAAAAGTACTGAGCCCTGGTGTCCTATATTTAGGACATAAAGATTGTCCACTGCTCGGGGCGATACATTGGTGTTATGGAAAAGCCACTTTGTAAATAGGAAGGTAACCATCTTACAAACAACTTAAAAAATACGGTAGCTACTCACACTATAGTTAACCAGTAACGTGTCATTTATTATTTGGTTTCAGCGAGTGTTATCGTCATCGCATTTTGCCATTTCGCTTTCCACTTTGCAGAGTTACAAAGAAGACAATGACGCAAAAATTATTACCAATGCTTGAGCAAGTGCGTGGAGATTAGTTCTGACACCCGTTTCACTTCCTATGTAATTATTTATTTATTTATTATTTATTTACAGATACTGCAATCACCATTTGGTGCTTTTAGCAGGGTGGTACATGAAGTTAGTCATGAACAAATGGCAAGTACAATGACATATAATATATAATTATGTCGCACTTTGCAGCAAAATGTCTTCCTATTTTTTTATTTGACACCACAGCCAAAAAATTTAAAAATCAAAGGTTCTTACACAAATAACATGAGCTAAGACATCTTGAGGAAACAGTGTGGTTGGTGGATTGCGCGCGAACGGCTGTCGCTCGCTTTGACAGGTCACTGATGGCACTGTGGTGGCGGTAACTCATGGAAGAAAGGTGGGTCAGAGAACCTTCTTGTTGTGGGCATGAAAACTCAGTCTACGTTGAGTACAGTTGGCCGCCGAGTAGTCGACACGAGAGCTTTACTTTGTGTAACAATCCTCAGCCTGGTGTATCCTTCCCAGAAAGAGCAAGAACCCATTTTTTTTATCGTAGTGTGCAACAAATCAAATTTGCAAGAGACTCAACAGTCATAAATCGTATACAATTTATGTTTACTCAAATTATAAATTTCTGCCATATTTTCAATTTAGGAGGGTACTATATTTTGCAGTCAAATTTAAAATAAAAAAAAATTGGCAGTCCTCCCGTACCTTGGGCATTGATGTTATGAGAAGCATGCGAAAAGAAGGTGACTGGATGTAATTTTTTACTGAGCGAAACATTACGAAGTGGCGCTAAAGATATGCACATACGAATGCACGCGCGGACACACGTTCAACAGCCTCATTTGCTTTAATTAATCAGTTGTTTACAGTTGTGCAAAGATACGAACAGCACTCAAAAATCAACTTCAGTGGATGGCGGCTAACTACATTTTACATCAACCCGACGAAACGGCTGTATCATAGGCACATGTAATGTTATGAAGTTTGATATCCGGCACTGCAACCACAATAGACGTTTCACGCACATAAAGACTCATTTGAAAAGCAGTTACGAAACCCGGAGTTGTTCTGTGGTAGAATACTTCATTATTGCCACGCAAAATACCAGGGTTCAATTTATGCTGAGACCTTGACATTTATTTTTTCCATGTCTCAGGTTAACGCTGCGGATGTCAACATTTTCTTAATGCTCACGCATTAAAATTACCCATGTCTGTCTTCACACTTCCCGGATAGATGTAAGCTGTCAATCCCCTGTGACACATAGCTGGTCGAGGTAAACAGCGTGAACAATGAAGACAGTCTTGTGTCCTTCATTTACTCTGTCCTAGTTTTTTTTGCGCTGTTTACCTCGACCAACTAAGAATCGGTACCAACTTGCTAAGTTTTCAATACTACCCTGTGACACATACCCGCATGCCTGTGGCGCGTACCCACTGGTGGGTATGTGCCACACGTGTGGCAGAAAGGGTTTGACGACGTACGTGATGGGACTGCAACGTCATTCAACTGATGACCACCTAGTTATATTCACGAAGCCATCTTATACCACCCCATGCTATATTTGGTTTACCCAAAGTTAGGGGATTTTCACGAGAGCACACAGACGTATGCGGATAGATAGATAAATAGATAGATCTATAGATAGACAGATAGATAGCTAGCTAGCTAGCTAGCTAGATAGATAGATAGATAGATAGATAGATAGATAGATAGATAGATAGATAGATAGATAGATAGATAGATAGATAGATAAATAGATAGATAGATAGATAGATAGATAGATAGATAGATAGATAGATAGATAGATAGATAGATAGATAGATAGATAGATAGATAGATAGATAGATAGATAGATAGATAGATAGATAGATAGTCAAAATATTCGCAGTATCGAAAGAAGCGCCTTCGAATTTCAAGTAAGACTGCGTGGTTAATACTGCGTACGTAAGGCAGCCACCTATGACTTGATTTCGTCCTGCAATCTGACAGTGCCTCGCTTATGCTCGAGGCACAATTAACTGAAATAGCCGGGCCGGGCCGGACCCAAGCTTTTCGGGCCCGGACCAGGTACGCTACTTATTTAACAACACCGGGCTGGGCTCCGGCGGGCCGAAACTAGAGGATTTCGGGCCGGGACGGGCCAGGGTCGGATCCAGCCAGTAATTTTATGAAGGGCAGTCGCCTTAAGAAACACCAGAGAAATTTCATCGGGAAATTCATCAGTCTGTCTAAAAGAAAACTGAGCTAAATGCTTCATCTTTTAACTATTTCAATTCTAATAATCTGTACTTAAGTTTGTTATATTAGCTATTCTTAGCTCATACAGAAATTATTATGAAGAAATACTGAAAACATTACCTAATAATCGTCCAATTTTCTGCAATGGGTATGTGGCATGAGAAGAGGAAAGAAGAAGAACGATCAGTCGCCATCTCATTCGTCCTAGGCAGCCAACTCTTGAGGATATCGCTTTCTCGGAAACGGTAAGTGTTTCTTGTGTTGTTGGAAGAAATGGTGACCACAATTGTCCATGCACAGTGCCAAGCTTTCCGAAAACCAGTTGTGTGGTTGCGACAGTGACCTAATACCAGGAATTATTCGGGTTCGCACTGCGTTGTTACTCGTAACAACACCCGTGGCTTGAGTAAATTGTAAGCACGAACGCCATGATGTTTCCATAGGTTACCTCAAGCACGCTCTGCAACAGAACTAGCACGTATGCTTTGTCGTTGTTTTTAATTGGTGGCGAGTATCAGAATAGCCTCTGATCCTAAGGTTTTAAAAGCGAAGAATTTCTTTCTGTAGTGCATGCACTTTAGAATTTCAATCTAATAATATATCTAACCGCTTACGTCAGCGCTGTGTCGGTGATAATCCCTTCATTTTGGGGTAAACCAAAGTAAGCATAGGAGGGTAAATTGGTTTGACAACTATTACTCACTGGTCATGACATCAATCATGTGACAATCTCGTTACCACGACCGTCGTAGGAGGCCTTCACCTCCCACAAGAACGGTCGCTATCACGCTGAAAGTCGGACACACGTTTAAAGCGAAAAGAAAAACAAAATTCTCAAGTTCATGATATGCGCATGACGTAAGCTCTCTCCCGTGCCGTCCCTCCCTGATCACCTTCCAGAGCACTAGTCGGGACGAGAGAGGAGAGAAAGCAAATACATCGTAAATACGTAACTCGGCTCGAGCTTGTGTGGTTCTAAAATTTTGTGTGGCGGTCGACTCGTGAGGAAATAAACTTCTCTGGCGATGGCTATTTGGAAAAGCTTTGCGGAGGCTATTTAATAGTCCTTCATTGATCACTTAAATCTTATGACGATTTAGTTAGCACAACTTTTCTGTCCCGCCATTGTCGCTTGTATAAGTTGTGGCGCGGCATGCACGAATGCTCGGTTTCCAGCCCCAGCGACGCAAAATCAAGTGAGATTTAAATGCAAGAACACCCATGTGGTTGCATTCAGGTGGTTGTTAAGGAACCCCAGGCTGTCAAGATTGAGCAGAAGTCCTAGGCTACGGTGCGCCTCGCAACCAAATAGTATATAGTTTGTCCGCTAAACCCTAAAATTGCTTCTTGTTTACTGGTCGCTTCACAAGAATGTTGTATACTAAAGGAATCATTGCCAGTTCCTTGCCCATAAAACTGCACCGTTTCCCCGCACCAAAGGAAAAAACCTCAAAATGCCTACAAGCTTGGAGAAATGCTTCATGCATGTCATACCCTCGAGGGAAATTAGAAAAAAAGTTGAAGGTAACTTTAGTTTTCAACACGCTAAATACCATGGCTGGTATTTGTAATAACATTTCTCGTAATGACAATTTGACAACCCGAAATTAGCCTCTTCATCAAGTGATTACCATCTGGTTTTTGTACTGGACCAGACAGCAGCTGCAGCTCCAATCTTGGGTCGACACCACGCAGGAACGAAAAATTGGATCAGAGTGATGCGGAACGCGACCGGAAAAGGAATGGGTATGAGTCTCAATAAGCCATCGAATGTGTTTCAGTATGTTGTCATGACGTCAGTGTAATCGTGCAGTGCATGGTTTATGTATAGCAGCCGTAAGAGCATACATGGCCAAAATACCTTGCCACATCAAGACAACGTATTGCTTTTACGTGTCAGTATAAAGCAAGGAAGAGAGTCTTCTCAGATCATTCCACTGGGCAAGGCTGGCTTCGTAACGGAGTTCCATCTTCCTGTTTTTTTCTTTATGAATGCTTTCGGTGACTATGCTCTTCTTTTATTGTGACTAACTCCTAAGGGTTCTCACTAAAATAATCTTATGAAACTTAAAAGAAACGGTTGTGTTTCCTTTTATTGATACTCGCACCCCAATGCCACCAACACTGCGGAGCCTTTTTCTAACGTGACTGAAATAACCATGCAAGGAAGCTAGATAGTGACTACCACACACGTTTGTCTTTAAGATTCAACAGTAAGACTACCTGATTTGGTTCTTGTGCGTCATGGTGGAAATAAGCGAGGATACAACGTAGTACTATGCGTTGTGTACACGCGTGGCATTTCAATTCTTCCTGGTAAAATACAAGAGCTCCCAAAAAGGTTGTATGATGTATTCTACATATATAACAACTCCCAACCGTGATTTATAGTATTACGTAACGCTGTATTATTTCAATGATTCTATAAAGACGTTTCTGGCAACATTGAATAAAACGTACAAAACAAGAAACTCTTCAGAAACAAAAAAGGAGGTGCTACTGTATTGGCACCACACTTTGCGTTGAAGCGAGTCTTGTGAATTAAGTTTAATGACGTAACCTAAATAAATTGGCGCATAAATTAAGGTTCTCTTTATGAAGCAGCACAAGGAAACAAGACGCGCAGGTAAAAGCACGACACAGGATACGCACGTGCAGTGTCTTTTTTTCTACAGCGTTTATAATATCAAAGCGACAATTTACGTCCCTCGTCAAAATAGAGAAAAAGTGAATTAATACTTTGATAAAACTCAATTTAACTCGCTCACTGCAAGCATTCTTATGTACGGGGTTATTTGACACCTTGTTCACATTTAGCACTTCTAACCAGTCGACTACCTGCACATATTGCTTGCTTTTATTTGTCATCCAAACTACGGCCGCTGGCTTCTCATCGCTCTTGTATTTCTCTTGTCTCGGATGTTTTATATGATAGCCCTGAGTTGGTAATAAGGAAATTTGTAAATTCCACCCCATTTCCATCTCTAGTTGGTCCACAAAGTTTCAACAGCCTTTTCTTCTTGCTGAAGGAACAAAATTTTGGCAATATATTATCCCAATATGAAAAGACTGAAGTTTGATGATACAGCGGACGTTACGTTTCTTTGACTGTCCCTTGTTACGGCTATCAATTTTTCGGATTGATGCCATTTGCTCTACAGCGGCGCAGTGCACGCACAACATTCAACGTGAAGGGCGTAGTCAGCACTACGTTATTACACGGCTCATGGTTATTCATGCTAGTGCGTAGGGCTGCGCATTAGTCACATAATGGTGCTGCTTTAATAGCCCAATTAGCTGAAAACACGTTGGCCAATCTATTATTGTGTTCGTAACGCACTGCACGTAACCGTCTTCTCTCGTTTGATGTACTATACTTGCCACTTTGATTCACACCTTAACCGTCTTTAATAGTAGTGCTTTTTGCTGACCCTCACTGTTGAGTACGTTTTCTTTTTCTGTGCCAGCCAGTTCACCAGCGGGTTCCAATGAGCAACGAACGGGGACCTGTGCGGCAAGAAGGTGCCTCTTCAGAAGGGCAGAGAATACGCTCCATTCCACTGCTCACCTTTCCCTGCATACAAATCGAAGATAGACCAACCTGCATACTGTTGCACAGGCTGGCTGCATTCATCGATATCATGTGGTACGTGGGCCTGGGACGTAGGGAGGAAAAGGGACATGTTCTGGGTGAACTCACGCTACGCGTTGCGATGGGCAGCCAGCAACAGATGGCGCGGTGTCCTGCGGCCACGGACAGCGAGGCTGTCGCGGCGAACTTCCTCGCCAGCCTGCTTTCTTGCCACCGATGCATAGCCGTAGTCGATATCAACCATGCTATAGCGAAACGAATGTCCCTGATCAACTTGGTACAACACAGGTGTGGTGTCAGGAGCCTGTCGATCCGAGAGGACCTGCACCATAAAGAGAACGGGATCAATGCCGTTTTGAACGTCCTGAACCCCTTTGACGAGCACATGATATCACTTTTGGAGGAGTACCACAACTACTCAGTGCGGAGGCCCACTCTTGCGGTTCCGCCGAAACCAAACGGTTGGCCCACGCTCACCACCTTAGACGTCGCTACCCTGGAGCTGAGTGGTCTTTGTACCAGAAAGTTTGCCACTTTGACCCGCGACAACAGAACGCTCACATACTTGATCATTTCAGCTTGTCTTTTACTCTATGGCTGCATCAATGTGTCCGATGGTTTCTGCAAGTGTTTGGCACAAGAAGACTCTGTGCTCAAGAAGCTAGTCGACTTATGATCACGTTAGAATAAAGTAAGCTATTTTAACCAGAGTGTCGATGCTTTTTAACGCAAGCATCTCACATGATTGGTGGCGCCTTTTGATCTCATATGTTCAAGTATCAGTCAGCATTGTTTCCATTCCTGCAGAAAGTTTTATTAAAAGGTAGCTAAAACATGTTTTTAAGTAACTATCAATTTTTTTTCATAAGTAGGGTTGTCACCTTAGGAATCTGTTGCTGCAATCATTCTTAGAATCCGTCAAGTAGGAGTGGAGTTAGAGATTTTTTGTATGCTTTACTTGCTTTATCTCATATCTTGCCTCAAAGAGCGCGCTGACAGGTAAGCAGGAAGGAATGGCACGTGGGAAAAAAGTTACGTCACGCACGTGTCATGACAGTCAGACTTTTTCTGCTTCTTTATTTCGAAGACGTTACTTACTATCAGAGGGATCGCAAGTGTATACGGGAGCACGTGCTGGCATCAAGCGGTGGCCTTGGTACCTATGTAACACACAAAACTCAACAAATGACTACGATTTTGGATACATAGTACGGCCATTTGAATACATATATACAGCATAACTTATAAAAACAAGAGCGAACAATTTCTAGCCGACTTTGAAAATAAATGGTATTATCAGGCTGCGTTCTGTTTGATATTGTTTAGATAGCATGTTATCGGGAGCTGCGACTGGCAACTGGCCACGTTTTCTAACCATAATATAAAATATGGCAGGAAACCCTTTAAAAGACAGCTCATATAAGATACACCTAATTAGAACTTCTTGTCAAAGTAGCTGTTCTTTGGGAGACCAAGGTAACTTCCCTCTTCGCAATAAGTCACGCCTGTAGTGCCTCTGGCACTAGAGAAACCAGAGGGACCGTAACTGTTATGAAGACGAGGGACACGTCCGTTGTTTCTGCCACTCTACGAGTTCCTTGGTCACAATGAAGAGGTCAGCACGGGCAAGCGGCTATTGATGGCTCAGTAAGGCACAGTATGCTGTGTATATATCTAACAGATATCCCTTTGTCCTGTCTATCGTATACGGCTAGTCGGTTCAGCCTAAAAATATTCTAAAAGAAGTTCTGAATAAAAGTGTGTTTCGATTGTGCCAGTCAGTTGTATGGTCAGCTTTATTGTAATGTTTTGCTGAGGCTTTGGCATTCGCGTGCCGTTGTTGTTGATTTCGATGCGGATTCATACGCTGTTTGAAATTCCTTCTCACGCCGATATACGACTCGCCACATTCTCCGCATAGTGTCTGGTATATAACTCCCGGGATCTTGGTGAGTTTTAAAGAAGGAAACTGGCTGGAGAAACTATCGATTAAATTTATGCGATAGCCTCTCTTGTCATCGCTGTGTTAGGAATTGCTACACTCTTCGCATTTTTATTCTTTTACGACGTTTTACGGGGATTCGCTGCTCAGTACTAAGCTCAGTACTGAGCTAAGTACTAACCAAATGCTCAGTACAGAGCAGTTCGTTAGGGAAACCGTTCATGGACAGGTATCTTTTTCTTTAATGGTTCTTGCATACATTTCTTATGGCAGAAGCAGACACGAAATGTCTGGAAGTGAGAGTCGCTGCAGCAGATCGTTTTTGCCTATTTCGTTCTGCCGAGTTGAAGCATAACTACTTGTCAGTGTACGTTGGCTTTCTATAATGATTGTTTTATCTCAGCCCCTACTGCTTTCCTGCAGACAGGCAGTGAAAAAAATGTTAGTCTAGTGCTTTCCTATTCAACATGCAGCGGTAACTGTACGCTTGAATGACATCACGGGCTCGAGAAACCGAGTGGCGTGTCAGTGAAGGGGCATGTAGAAGCAATCTAAATCATTCATGTATTCCTTGTTTTAATGTGCATTTGTCATTAGATTTCAGTGTTAAATTCTAGATTAAAAGCGCCATCTTTTAAGCCACCTTTATAAAGGCACCTCCAGGATTTAGTACCATACGCGCGATTTCTCTGTGATCTATATTGATTATGACGGCAGTTACAATGACATTTCAATTGGAGGGTTGTATTGCATCACCGTCAAGTAATTGTCCTAGCTATATCTAAACCACTCATACTCCGCCGTGGGGCGCGTTGCTAATGTGAAGCTCAGTCATTGAAAATTAAAGTGGGTGCCATGCTTGTTGACATATTTCGCGAAAGTATACCTTCAAAACTTGTTAAATTGCATACGCAGGTAATTTTCGCAACACGGAGATTGTGTTGGAATAAAGTACTAGGCCCTGTAACTTGAGTTGACATGTACAGTTGCTTTTCTGCATATAGAAACAGCTATTTTAGTGTATCTTCAGCAACCACGAATGAGCCCAGACTCGGACGGACAGACCAAGTGTGTACGTTTTAGATAGAACTATCCTAACACAGCTATGAAACTTCGTATATGCGTTAATATTTAACAGAAAAACCCATAGGTGTGTGAAAGAGACAGTAGGTGGAGTGGGTACCCTCCCTTATTACCCAGAGGGATGTGGGCGTGCAAAGTAGGTCTGCCCCATGAGTTTATTTACTTAAGGCCATACATCACCCACACTGTTCTTGCAAGTCTTCAATCTGGGGAAAAAGTGCAGACGGAAAAACAAAACAGGCAATACTATTGCGAATGCTAACAGCGCTGAATTCTTCAATGCCATTTGTACTCCTGTTTTCACAAATTAATTTCATATGCCACTCCAAGGGTTAGTGAATTGTGTCCTAATTTCTATGTGACCTATAACATTTACCCCATAGCTTATACAGTTTAATTTCGAAAAAGTGAAACTGTCTTCTTCGGCAGTGGATGACATTATTTCTAAATCTTAAAAAAAAACTCTATTAGTTTCTTCGGTGATTTTGTCGCTGATGTTTTCACTCACTACTGGAAGATGGGAAAGGTCACGACGGTCTTCAAAACAGATAAGAACCACTACCCAAACTATCGATGCCTCTCTTTATTGGTGTGCCTGGTTATATCATGGAAGATGCATCTACTGCCAAATTGCTTCTTTTCTTGCGGCAATAACTTATTTCGCCCGGCACATCATGGTTTCATAAAGGTTACTCTTGCGATACCTGATTGGACCTCTTTGTACAATATTGGCATGCACATCCTGATACTTGCCTGCCGAGTGACGCAATATTTCTGGATTTTTCAAAGTAATTGACATGGTACTTTACAAGCGGCTGCTAATACGCTGACAAAGAAACTCGGAATCGGGAATAGCTAACTAACCACTCTCAGTTTGTCTTCATCGACAATGTACTGACAATGTACTCAATAGTCTCGTTCAAGTACCATCACGTGTCCCCCAAGGCTCCGTTCTCGGGCCCCATCATTTCTTAATTTACAATACGACCTAGCATCTCTTGTCTCCCTCTGCAACTTGTGTTTGCTGATGACAGCATAATCTGTCCCTTAATCACCAATCTCACTTATCAAATCGGGGTCCAAGATTGCCTAAACCGTCTGCAGGAATGGTTTGATATCAGGCTTACTAAGGTTAATTCTAACGAATGCAAAGCTGTTTCATTTTACTCTTACTGCCGTCATTTCTGTTTTATTATGTGATTGATAACGTTACTCTCGAACACGTGCAGGGTTGTTGCCAGCCTATACAATAGTTTCAACTGCAACACGCATTTTACTAACATCGTATCAACTGCTAACACAATTGTATGCTCCCTGAAATGTCAACTTCGGCAGGCCCTAAAGAATTCCCAGCTGCAGGCCTATATTTTTTGTCTAGTTGAAATTGGTCCGCGCATCTGCATTTTCAAGCCCACACCAAGCTCAATTAGTAGACTAACTCGACACAGTTCACAGCCACGTCATCAGGTGCTTCGGCTTTTCGTATTTGTATATTACCTCTTTATGATCACTAGAAAAAGATCTCTTTTATATCTCGACATTTTTCACCACATTCTCAATTTCTGCCTTTTTCGAAAGCTAATTTCACAGCCCACTTTGTCATACCTACATCACTTCATCTGTCCGTGCACCAGACTGGTCATCTTCTTTAAGATGTTTGGCCGCTGCTAAACAATTCTTAAAGATACGTATGACAAAAAACTTAAATGACCTTTCTTATGGCGCTGTCAACAATGCATGCACAAAACGTTTTTGAAAAAACTATTAACCTAACTTTCATGGTGAAATATTTTCGCAATAAAAAAGAATATCTATTGTTAACCTGCCCCTTATATAGCACCCCTTCATGATGTCTTTCAAAAAAAATTAAGGGACATTGGGAGCATAATGACGTCTGAAAGGCTCAAATGTTGTATTCCAGAAATGTTAGTCTTTTAATGAATAACCACGTTGGTCTCCATGATGAAAGCAATGCTCTTTCATACATGTCACAATCACACATCTCTATGCAGTTAATGCACCAAACAATAATCCTGTCTTGAAAACAGCACTCTATGCTAACTTGCGCTGCTTTAGAATTTTAACACGTGCACCTTGGGTAACCGGTCCATTTCGGTTGTAAGACCACTTAGTCGAGAGCATCACTATAAAACACTGCAAAAATGCAGTCTGTCTTTATGCAGATATGGTAATTGTTGAAAAATCTGGCATGCTCCAAAACATGCCTTTTCTTTGTTATTCATCTCTACGTCCCACTGTTTTTTATTGTTACTTCGTTTTTTGACCATGAAGAGTGTGCAAAACATATCTACGCTGAAAAATTTTGAAATTACGTAAAGCTTTTGAACAATGACAACCTGAATAAAGTTTGTCTTTTGCTGAAGAAGTCACAAGACTAACGCGTTGAATCGAGCACAGAATAGGTTGTACGGCAGCATGTTTACGCATGTTTTGTTTGCTAAACCTGCGCAATATGTTTTTATCAAATCTTGAGCCCCGGGGGATCAAGAAAATGGGCCTAAACGAATCTTGTGCGTTAGCATTCTATATTGACAAATACTATTTCTGTTTCTTTCTTTGCAGTGTAATATTTTAAAATGCGCCCCCCTCCCCTCAGTTTCCTTCCTACATGACAGGAATATGACCTCCTGCTACGTTCTTAGCAGCGCAACACTTCACTCGCAGCAGGCAATAACGACAAACTTGTGTTCATTCAAGGCCACAATTAAGTGCGGTAACGTGAGACGACCAATCATCTCGATAAACAATGAGATTGCCATATCAGAAACGGTGAATTGCCGACAAGCTGATGATCTAGAAGCATAAATTATTGGAAAATGGTGCATATCAGTGTTGCGAAATGGGCGCCTTCATTCCATTTCAACTCTGTTTTAGGAAATTGCAGCTTGCGGCGACTCCATTTTCTATTTTTTTTTATAAAAAGATTAACCATTTCCCTCTCTGGGAATGGCCGAGCAGGTGCATTCCGTTCCTACAATTTCTCAACGTAGGAAAGGCGTATCTAGATAGCTTTTTCGAGCTAAGAATGATTGTGAAAGCATGAAGCTGATTTAATAATATGTGTTAAGAAGTTGAAGTACGCAAAACTCGTTACAAAGGTCGAGACATAGTAGCTTGGTGACTTATTTTGCGCACTACAACCACTCCACCACTTCGCATAGGGGCACTTCTCTCGCTACCTTGAGTATTTGCATGATAAACACAATCTTAAAAAGAAAAGGAAGCGAACAGTTAGAAACATATGTATTTACGTGTTCTGAGCATATTTTACTACATTCGCAGCAGCTTTTTACAATAGCCAGCAGCTTGTAAAGCTTGAAAATTTTGCCGTTATTAACCAGGAACATTTTCTTGGTCTTTTTAACTAGGTAACTACGAAGCCACATACGTTGCTAGATCTCTCATAAACACAAGCGTATTGTGTCACTCATAGAAATCCCGCAGCTCATGAGGTCAAATGCCTGCTGCGCCGGCTTCATTTCTGATGGAGGCGGAAATGTTGTAGGCCCGTGTGCTCAGATTTGGGTACACGCTAAAGAACCCTAGGTAGTCGAAATTTCTGGAGCCCTCCACTATGGTGTCTCCCATAATCATATGGTGGTTTCGGGACGTTTAATCCCACATATCATCATCAACTCTTTAGAAATCGTCAGTAATTGTGACACTCTTTTGAAAAATTTAGGCCAACCTTAATTTCATCAATTACTTAAGAATAAATATTTCTTTCTAAGTGACGAAAAACATATATTCATTTAGAAGGGCAGACGATCATGTGTACAAATCGTTCAATAATTTTCAAACTTTTATTAACCAAAAGCATAGATAGCCTTCAAGTGGCTCTGCATGCAGTACGTACGGCGAAGGCTTAATATTCCAAATGCGCATTTTCGTGTATGTTTTCGTCTGTGATTCGTTTATTCACCTATGCATGTTGCTTGCATACGTATTCACTATGATGATTACACAAAGTAATTAGTGATCACTAGTAATTCTACCTTGAAAATGGCACTCCACTTATTATATTGTACCGTACTTACTCGCATAATTTGCGCCGTCGCATAATTTACGCACCCCTAATATTTTGGCAGTTTTGCGAAAAAAAATTATCCGCACATTTTACACTCCCTATCCTACCCGAGCCGGCTACCCTGCAAGCGCACGAACAGACTTTAGACCTATAGATGTCTCGAACATGCACGCGCCTCGCCGAGCAGGAGAACGCAATCAAACAGGCTGCGGGTGCGAATGCCCTTCTTGATTGATAAATATGTGCAGTTTAACGTCCCAAATCACCAAATGACTATGACAGACGCCTTAGAGGAGGGCTCCGGAAATTCCGACCACCTGGGCTTCTTTAACGTGCACCATAATCTGAGCACACGGGCCTACAACACTTCCGCCTCCATCGGAAATGCAGATGCCGCAGCCTGGATTCGATCCCGTCACCTTCGGGTCAGCAAATTCTCTTCTTCGGAGGACTTCCCCCGAACTGGGGTTCCTAGAACACGGTACGTGCTGGAACTGCTTGATAGTTTGCCTATCTCTACGATCTCTAACATGAGAACGTAGGCTCGCGTCACGGCACGTAACCTTTCTGCATCGGAGGCGTGCGAGCGCCTGTCACTCCAATTGTTCCCCTTGTTCCCAGTGTCCTCGCTGCAACACATGCTTGGTTGATTTCAGAAGTTTGGGTTTCGCCATTCATTCGTTGCGTTTTCGCTGATTCATTGATTGATATGTGGGGTTGAAGATCCGAAACCACCATATGATTATGAGAGACGCCGTAGTGGAGGGGTTGCCCATTCGATGTCGTCACCGACCATCATGCACTATTCTGGCGGTCATCATTGAAGGATCCCTCAGGCCGTCTCGCCCGTTGAGCTCTTCGCTTACAAGACTACGACATCCGTGTGCTGTACCACAACGGACGCAAGCTTGCTGACGCCAATACCCTCTGACGCTCCCCTCTGTCTGAAGATAACGTGCCCTGCTCAGTAACCTCAATCGCTGTTTCCCATCGATGTTGACATACTAGCTACCAAACTGCGAAAGAATAATTGGATCGCCCCGCTGATCCACCATCCACGTGTGCCTGGCGTCGTTGAGCTCACCATTTCGCCATCTGTGACGGCCTCCTACACCGTCGTAATTACGACGCCAATGACCGGCAGTGGTTACTCGTGATACCCCGCAGTCGGCGGTCGAAGATATGTGAATATTTTCATTCTGATCTGCAACGTGTGCACTCTGGGGTATTCAAAACTGACCACCGCATTCTGAAACGCTACTTCTGGCGTGGTATGTACCGCTACGTGCAGCAGTTTGTTCGCTCTTGCCTCGCTTGCTAACGTCGCAAACCGTCAGCACACATGTCGCACGCTGGTCTGCAACCGTTACCTTGCCCTGACAGTCCGTTTGGGCGCGTAGGTGTCGATTTGTATGGACCACTTCCTCTGACGTCGGCTGCTAACCGCTGGGCCATCGTTGCCGTAGACCATTTAACGTGATACACCGAGACCACCGCTCTCCCTGCGGCTACTGTGCGCGATGTTGCGTCCTTCCTGCTGCATCGATTCATACTGCGCCACGGACCACCCCAAGAGCTTCTCAGCGATCGAGGCCGTGTCTTCTTGTCGGAAGTAATCGAAGCTATTCTGACAGAGTGCCATTCTGTTCACCGCAAAACTACTGCTTACCACCCGTGAACGAATGGCCTCCCCGAATGCTTTGAATGCACCCACGGCGAGAAACTTTCGATGTACGATGCCGCCAACCACACGAATTGGGATAATATACTGCCCACCGTCACTTACGCCTAAAACACTGCCCCTCAGAGCATGACCGGTTGTTCACCTTTCTGTACAGAAGGCACCCGTCGCACACCATGGACACGATACTCCCGTACACGCCGGATCTACCTGAGTGTACACCAATTTCTGAGACAGTCAGGCTTGCTGAAGAGTGTCGCGAGCTTGCCAAGACTTTTACGACGCAAGAGCAAGAGCGGCAGAAGAGTATTCGGGATGGCTACCACTTCTGAGCCCACGTTCCTCCTGGTGCGCTTGTATGGCTCTCGATCCCAAACTCTGTAGCTGGCCTCTCTTGCAAACTACTTCCCAAATACGAAGTCCCCTACCGTGTCATCGAGCGCACATCTCCGGTAAACTATCTGGTCGAACAATCCTCGGACATGCCCCGCCGCGGGCGCGACCTCGTCAACGTGGAGTGCCTGAAGGCTTATTATACCCTGCTCATTGTAACAAGCTTTAGGTCGTCAGGCGGCTCCCTCTTCGACTCCGGGGTAATTGTAGCGAAGCCTCCGAACTCTGAAATGGTACACGTGCTTGTGGTACTTCGACGATGTCTTTTTCTTGCTCCGGATTTTTCCCACGCATCTCCAACATCTGAAAGAAGTTTTCGCACGTGTGAGCAATGCCGGCTTGCAACTAAATCTGAAAAAGTGCCGCTTTGCAGCACGGCAACTCACCATCCTCGGGTACGTCGTGTCCAAGGACAGCATTCTTCCTGTTCCGGCCAAGCTTCGGGCAGTGGTCGAAATCCCGAAACCTGCGTCCGTCAAAGAACTGCGTAGTTTCGTAGGCCTGTGCTCATACTTTCGACGCTTCATACGAAACTTCGCCACGATCTTATCACCGCTGACAAAGCTTCTTGGAAGTACAGGCCTCTCAATTCGTGGTCGTCCGAGTGCGACGACGCATTCGCAAAGCTCCGCCATTTGTTGAAATCTCCTTCCATTGTACGCCACTACGACCCTACTACCCCAACGGAAGTGCACATGGACGCCAGCGGTGTAGGCCTCGGCGCTGTCCTGGCGCAGCGCAAACCCAGATTCCCTCAATATGTCGTAGCATATGCAAGCCGCACGCTCACGAGAGCCGAGACAAACTACACCGTCACGAAGAAAGAGTGCCAGGCGATCGTCTGGGTCACCAGGCACTCTGGCGCCAAGCTGAAATGGGTCGAACTTTTGAGTACCTTCTAGTGGGGCTACCCAACAAGGGCGCCGCTCACGCTGAGAGTCCGTGACTGTCGCCATTGTATATGCTTGCTGGTTGCCGGCTAATAAACGCCTTAACATTATATATATATATATATATATATATATATATATATATATATATATATATATATATATATATATATATATATATATATATATATATATGTGTGTGTGTGTGTGTGTGTGTGTGCGGCGAAATTCAAGCTCGCGGTTGTGAAGTTTGCTCAACTGGAACCGTGCCACCGCCAAGCACTTCAACGTGAACTTCAACGTGTGACGGTCGGAGTGATCGGTACAGGAGAAAGCAGAGTGCGCGCTTGCTAATACAAGTTTTCTGCCGTTAAAGAAGGTCTTTTCAATCATAGAAGAACGCTTAGGTCCTTCGGTATCGGCGTGTTGTTGGACCTAGCCTCTAACAGCATGTTATAAAAGAGCTAAAGAAAATGGGGCGTTCGAACGTTCTCGACATAACCGAGGACAATGCGCTTTGGGAGGGCGGTGACAGCGGCCACAATAATGATTCTTAATCGGAACTTTTGATCAGCGATTTGTACTAGACTGAACGCGACCAGATGTGATTGGTTAAAGTAGTTGCTAATTGTGTTTAATTACTAAGTACACTTTGTGCATCAATTTAATATTTGAGTGTATATACTGCGTGCATTAGGAATATTAGACGCTATGCTGTGTGCGTTTGCGAAATCCCCGCGTTATTTTTTGCCCACCCCCACCCCTTCTCAGAGCCCCGAAATTGCAAAAAGTGCACAAATTTTGCGAATAATTATGATAAATACTCATATAATTATCTTGATGTGGCAATATACAAGTATATAAGACGTGGGTTAACTACAAGTGCCGTAAGGTTAATAGTTCTTCCAGTAAGTATTATTCACGAACTACTTAGCACACTAGCAGGTTTCACCAATGCATTGAACTACCTTCACTTACCGAGAAATTAGTGCTCTTCGTGACAAGTAAACGGTTAGTATTTAGTTCGCGAATGTGCAGAACTCTTTTTTCTGAGAGTGGATGTATGAATAAATGCTGATGTTTTAAAAAATACTGTTCAAGCTTAAATGCGTTATGCTGTCTTGCTACGTTCATCTTCTGGCTAAGGCTCTAGGTTGCTGACTCGCAGGTCAAGAGATCGAATCCCGGTTGCGGCGGCAGCATTTTCAATGGAGGTAAACATGCTCGAAGCCCATGTGTTTAGATTTAGGTTCACGTCAAAGAACCCCAGGTGGTCGAAATTTCTGGAGCCCTTCACTACGGTGTCTCTCATAATCATATGATGGTTTTGAACGTTAAACCCAAAAACTATTATAAATGCGTTAATGCTAAAATGACGAAATAGGGAATTGACGTGTAGAGATTCGGGGCGAGGCTGCCTTGGTTATGTATGATCGCGTGCTTTGGCTGGCTATCCTCACCAATGTTTCTATATCTCTCTTCTTCTATATCTTCTATATCTCTCTATACAGTTCATATTGTACAACAGTTAATCACACACGCAGTTCACACAGCACACAGTTCATTGTGTACGAATGTGTGCTGCCCTCATACAGACTTTCGCAATAGAGTTTCGAGTAAAGGCACACATGTGGGTATACGTATGGGGGGCAGTATTGCAAAAAAAAAGAGGTAGTGGTAATGATATGGTGAGACGGCGTGTAAGCTGCTATACGAAAGCTTGCAGCAAACAGAAGCATCGCACCAGCGTCAATACGCATCACAACTTAGAGAAGCACTTTTCGATTTCGCGTCCAAGTCGCCGATGGCGACAGAAGCCAAAAAGTCACAGTTTCACCAAACGTTTCAAACAATGAATGCGATAGAAGATATTTGAATGTTTTACGAAGCAAGGCTAGCATTCGATGTCACGTAACTCTACAAACCTAGGATGTAAAGGCACGTTTACACTATAGAGACATGACCGTAACACGACCCCGACGAAGACACGAGGCAGACGCAGAGCATGGGCTGACGAGTCACCCACCGATGAAGTCGTCAGACTCAACGGTCACTTTAGGCCACCGACGACGGCGACGCCTCAAAAGATAGCATGTAGTCGAAGTGTAACATAATGACAGACTGAAAACACCAGCAAAACATATCGGTAGACCTGTAGTCAGCGTGTCGTCGGGAGATGTGTGGCTGAGCGAAAATTTGCCCATGTGTGCTTCAAACGACCACGAAGGAAAAAATATTTGGTAAGATAATAATAGGCCTCCGAGGCTTCCATGGCGTTTGAGTAGGCAGCTCGCGCGCCATACGAACGTCTTTTCTTCGCTTCCTTTCTTTGCACCCTCCCATCCCTCAGCACCGTGGATTATGGCGGCAGCTGCGCCGCGTAGCCGGAGAAGGACAATGACAAAGCAGGGAGCCTCGCCACCATCAGCTGGCATCTTCCACCATCACCATCATTGGCTCACCACCACCACCACCATCTGCCATCATTTTTTTCACTCTCGCCGTCATCAGCCGCTAGGTCCACTACAGTTTCCACCAGATCCACTAATATTTCCACCATATCCACTATTCTTTCCACCATATCCACCAACGATTCCAGCATCCACCAACCCAAGATCTTCAATAGGGTTATTGGTAAATTCGAAGATATTGTTAAGGGTATAGAAAGGTACCTCAGGCATGGGTGCAGAAATGAGGCAGAAGGAGTGAAGACGACAAAGTTGTTGTGGGGCTGTGTCTGCCTGTTGTCCTGCATCCTTGCACACTGAGTGCAGTGTTAGCCCAACCGTCGTTAACTTAATTATTAAATACTCTCCGTTTCATATTTTTGGTAGAGGTGCGGGGTAACACTGCACATATACCCGTGAGAATATCACTCAATAGTAATAATATTTTCTGTGATTGTACGTTCCAAAATTAAGATATGATTATGAGAGATGAAGGTCTCCGACCATCTGGTGTTCTTAATGTGCACTGATATCATACAGTACTTCGTGACATAATAAATGAACAATATTCAGAGTCCTGGACAGTACCCGGACGATTTCCATTTCACGTGCTGCGACATGCGACCACCACGGCCAGGATTGAATTCTTGACTTTTGGGTCATTATAGCCCAGCACACTGGCCAATGATCAATCGAGGCGGACAAGGGTCTCAGTTATTATTGTTTGAAGTTTAAAAATCACCCCTTCAACAAAAATGTGCACTATTTTCGAAAAAAAAAGCGTAGCTTTATTTATATTCCATTTCTTGCAAAAAAACATAATTCTATTCCCATTCCAATCCACCAAGCTTTTTCGCGATTCCTTTCCCATTCTATTCCGAGGTAGTAAAAATGTGGAATAATGCCGGATTGATTGCGATTCCGTAATGGCAACTCCACAACACTGGCGCACACCACAACTTCATGTGAGTGGAACACTTTAACAAACCGCCTTTCTTCGCGCATTTGGGCGCTGTGTTTTTTGCGTGCGATACCGAAATGTGGGAGTTATAAAAGCTTCACTTGAAAAAATTCAAGTTTTGGTGACTAGCTGGCAGTAGCAAGTCTATTTAGGGGTATTTCGAGGGAAGCAATAGAAATCTAGTGAGAGTCTTTCTATGTCTTTTGTTTCTATGGTGAATAAAATCACCTTGTTATGAGTGCTTGTTTTGAATGTTGTGAAACTTAGTCCTTAAACTTTTACAGCGAAAGCTCTTATGACATCACAACAATGGTCACGTGCGGCACCGCAGTTGTCCACCGCCGCCGCCACCAGTGTCCAGAACCACTATCACTCGAATAAAAAAAACTTGCTAATTAAAACACTAAGGACACAGCAGGACTCGCATCCGGTTCTCCTGCGTGCCAAACAAGCAATCTACCGCTGAGTGATGGTGGTATTTTTATTAGTTTCTTTTGCAAACTCACAGTAATAATACAGTGCACAAACAGTACGTACAGAAGTAACAAACAGAATGTTTACATAGCCCTTAGAATTTCTTTATATGGATAAGTGGTTCAAGTTGTTCGAGCCACTCTGGTACTGGGTCTGTATTTTTATGGTCTTCAATAAAGTTCATGATCATTTGGCAAAAATATTCACGAATGGGCAGTGTATTGACGTCGGCATGGCGGACTGTCATATAATGTTTCCAAATACGGTGAAGTCCGAGCAACATCACAGCATCTTGAGGTGCTCAATGGTCTTTTTCATCAACTGTTAAAAACTTGATCCCATGGGAATCTATCAATAAATCTTTTTTGATAGTTTTTTTGCAGAATGTCCTGGCAGAACGCACCTTGCCAACAATTCAGAAAAAAATGATTGACGGTTTGTGATTTACGACAGAGAAAACGATGCGTTCTCAACAATACAAACAGACCATTTTCTTGCATCGACGTTTTAACTTCTAGAGTTGCTGTATGGAGCTAAAAGAAAAATGATTAGTAATTGGGACACCATTTCTTTTACTCGAGCAAGTACATTTTGTCCATGTCCCGCAGGATACATAAAATTGTGAAGTGGTATAGTGGTAAAACAATGTTGACAATGTCTCTTTACAGCCTTTGTCGTTTTACTCCCGTTAAATACTCGCTATATAACGTGCCAAGAAAAATTACATGCGCTGACGACTTCTTTCAAATAACCCTAAAACACCCAATGCGCATGATATGAGGTGACAATGATTAAAGGTAGAACTCTTATAAGCCTCTGGAGATTAACTGTGCGTAAAAACGAATCTCTTGTGACTCACAGAAACATAGAACAAATAATTACCTCCCTTAAAAACAAACGTGACAGACTAAGACCACCGAACTGAACACGGCGAAAAAGATTGGTATGACTACCCTCTTCCTGCACTGATCTCCATAAAAATACTGCAGACACGCGGTGTGGCTTCTGCACATTTGCACACAAGCAATACAAAACCTGTAATGTGTACCAGAGTTTGGAGACAATGAAACAATTATATATTGTCGCCCACGATAATATCGAAAAGTCCTATTATTTAACTTTATCAACTTGTTCACGCAGTTCGGTGGCTTGTCGCCGCCAGTGTGGCTCACTCGAACTCACACTTAGAAAAATATTTTTCAACTGGACTCACTCGGACTCAAACTCGCCTAAGCACTACTCACCCAGACTCACCCAGACACAGAGTCATGGTTCGATGCGAGTTTTAGGGAGTCCGAGTGAGCTGGTTTTCGAGTCCGTTAGCCAAGAATTATCTTCTACCATGGTGTCAAGACTCTTGAACACACATATTTCACGTAATCCCTGCTATTGTTGGTGTTGTTTTGCATAGTACCTTCGAAAAGAGGTTTTGAGGTCTTGAAAACCAGTAAGGTAACTTTTCTTTGATTGATTGATATGTGACGTTTAACGTCCCGAAACCACGCTATGATTATGAGAGACGCCGTAGTAGAGGGCTCCGGAAATTTCGACCACCTGGAGTTCTTTAACGTGCACCCAAACCTGAGCACACGGGCCTACAACATTTCCAAGGTAACTTTTCTTGGAAGAGATGACAGCATAACATATTTTTATGAATAACTTGGAAAAGTAGTTGTGGGTAGTCAAGGCATACCCCTACGGAATGCACGCCTCTAATCAATAAATATTGAAATGGTATAAGTACGGCACTGCTTTGAATTGTGTGTGAGTAGACGGGAGTATAAACGTGAATCCAGGTAATGCTTATAACAATTCTGAAAGTGACTAGATAGAACCTTACTCAGGTATGTGGAACTCAGTCAGACTCACTCAAGAAATATATATTGTGGTTTGGACTCACTTGGACACCGACTGACGAAAATTTTCCTGAGCAGAACTACTTAAGACTCACTCATACGAAGATATTCTTCAACTGAACTCAGTCGAACTCACTCACGAACGTAATAGTAACCCGGACTCACTTAGACTCTGACTCACGCGTCGATCCGAGTGAGTCTGAGGTAGTCGACTCATGAGTTCGCCGACCTATGCACGCCACGTTCTTGATGCGCTGGCGGTGGTTTCGCTAGCTTCACATATATGAAATTGGGTGTTACGTGATATGAATGGATGTTGAAGGTATCTGACTGGTAGGCGTGTCATGTAAGAAGATTATTACATACCACGCTCATGTTGCGCTCGCGTCCGTTTCGCTCGCCTCACATATACCAAGTTTAGTATTACGGGACGCGAATGAACGACGAACAAAATTACCAAACGCAAACACAAGAAAATTGATATGGAAGTCATGTACGGCATAATTTACGACCGCCTCGTAACGTTGTGCTAATTTTAAAGTTTCATATCAACCTTCCTCATTCGTGGTTCGCATACCATCGATTCCCTCTGTACGTGGTATCTGCCAATTTCTTTTCTCCTTGTTTGTCATGTATACGGTTTTGATAGCATAAATACTTTATTTGTGAACTTGTTGCACAAGCCACATCGGTATTCAGCAAAGCTCTGTTTACAGGACGGTACCAACTGCAGATTCGTCCTGGTGGCTAGTGAAATAGCTAAGTAAGGAGCAAACAAATTGCCATTAAAAAGAAACGGCGCCAGCTACAACCCAACAACCCCATAAAACAACTTTGGTGGCCTGTGTAAGCGCGGAGCTCACACGAACTGTAAAAGTCGAAATATACTTTCTTTTTGATGTATAATTCTGAGGTCGATAGAAGCATTTAGCGATGGTGGCACGAATTATCCTCGACGTGTTTTCCTCAAACGCATGCTAGCTTTATGATGCCGGTGGTGTATGAATGCATGTCTGGGCATATATGCATAATAAATAGTGCAACCAAGCCCCATCTTGCTACTCAGGGTGTTTTCGTATTCGGTTGTATAGAAAAGTAACACTAATAATTATGAGATTTAACATAAACCAAAACCACCATAAAATTATGAGTCTTAGTGGATGGCTTCGAAAGTTTCAACCACCTGAGGTTTTTTTATCGTGCACCTAAATCTAAGCACCCAGGGCTCAACTATTTTCGCCTCCATCGAAAATGCACCCACCATGGTTCGGATTTGATCACGGGACAGGCAGGTCAGCAGCCGAGTGGCTTAGCCACTAGGCCACAGTATAGGGGTTCATGTACAGAAAATTACGCTTTGTGTTTCTTGCTTGTTCGTGTCATATAGTGTAATGATTGACACCCGTATATCTTGTATCAATGTGGTTAATGCCTTGGCGTAGCCGTCACAATGCCAACACATTTCGAGTCTGGATGACTAACACCATAATATGCGATAATTTTACCTATGAGGAAACGATCCCCAATATTTTTGTAAATTTCCCCGCATTAATGTACCTATAAACAAACTTTCAACATCGCTATATTGACTTAACCCTACCCGTTTGCTAGGGGAAAGGGTCCTACGGTGCTGATCAAAGCTGTTTGCAGCGCAGACAGTTCTGATAGAATTGTTGCGTCATACGGGCGCGTGCTATAAGAGACTGACTTAAGCCAGTGTCATGCTGTCTTCTTACTTTTATTTTGTTCATTTATTTAACTTCCATTATATTTTATGCATTTATCTCTTGCTGAAAATTACCTAACCGGTTTCTTAAAAAAAAGACCCCTGCGCGCTCACGCGCTGCTGTTCAAGCGCATCCAAGCGAACTTTGAAAAGTCCACCACCACTGCTGCTTTTAATCGTAATGGGCGGGGGGGGGGGAGTCAAATAGGTCGACAAAAGACGTGGAGCTCACTCAGACACACTACAATTTCTTTCAAACGTACTCAATTGACTAAGACTCACCGAATTAACGCTCGGCAGGACTCACCCGGACTCGGACTCATGACACAATCTTAATCTGACTGCACATTGCCAAGACTTGTCTGGAGAACAGTGTAAAAAACGGGTACTGTTTCTTCGAGAACGTCTTTTTTGTAACAAGTTAAAACATTAGTACTGCTGTTTTAAGCCATTTTTTTAATCCATGCATTAAGTCAACTTGTTTGAGGCTTTTACAGACGTCTTAAATCATTTTTGTTCTAGGCAAAACGGTGGTCCTTAAAGCGGTAGGGATGATCATGAAAAGTTTACCCTGAAAATGATCATTCACGTAGAATCTCTCATACCGTGAAGTTTAACGCAATGCAGAAAGTTCAAATATAGGCACGACATCCATTCTAAGGAAACATGCAATGAGCAACGCCTCCGGGCCAATCTATACAGGCAGCCGACGATCAGGCAGCAGACGTTGGTTGGACTGTCTAACCGTGTATTCTAAACATCGCAGGTAGGATTCTGTTGATTTGTTTAACTTAGCATAAATCCTGTACACTCACGTATACCGAGGCGCCCTGAACATGGACTTGTTTTATAACAATCTCATTTTGTTGTTTCTATTTGTGAACAAATTGTGAGAAAAAAATGAATTCCCTGACAGATTTCGCCAGTGCTTTAAAGAAAAAGCACCAATTACTGTAAAAGAAACAGGGAAGGCAATGCAGCAGATGAACACGAAGCTACTCGACGTTACAACTGTTATGAAAACAGACTTGAACACTACTGATTAATCGTACAATGCTATCGAGGCGGACTTGATATTCATCAGGACATGTGTAAGCTCCATTAGTGACAGCTTTGACGAACTAAATACGGAAATAAAATCACTGTGTAAGGAATTAAATGAGGCCAGAACTCGAAGCATCGAGTGTCAGAAAGAAAAGACGGAAATTGAAAATTCGGCAGATCCCGCGTACCCCGAAATCGACGTTATGCGAAGCATGCGGAAGGAACGTTACCATGTTGCAATTTTTTTAGCGACACGTCATGAAATGACGCAAAGTATATGTACAAATATTACAGGCATAAAACATGTTGAACACTAGCAGATGTTTATATAACCAGTTGTTTGCACTTGCGCAGCGATGCCAATTGGAACATGCGTATTAGCAACACCAGAAGCTGATATGACGCGCTGATGCTCGCGAGTAGGCTGGCCCTGGACACTGCTACATAAATAGGCTTCAGCGCATGGCAACCAACCACAATTGGCGTTAACCCGACGTGACGGCTGTATCAAAGGAGTACATACGTAATGTTTATAAAAAGGGTAGGCAGCACTGCAACTACTATTGACGTTTCGCGAATATTAGCGTCTGTTTGAAAAGTAGTTCATAGATCTGGCGTGTCTTTGTGGTATAATCCTGGATTGCCACGCAGAATTTTCGGGTTCGACTCCAGCTCGGACCCTCACATTTATTCTTTGCATTCATCGGGTCGACGGTACGAATGTTGGGTGTTTCCTAATGCTCGCACGTTAAAATTGCCGTTGTGTGTTTTTTCATTCTTGAGTAGATACTGAGTGTCAATCACCTGTGGCACATACCCGCACACCAGTGGCACATACCCGCCAATGGGTATGTGCCACTGTCTGACGGAAAATGTTTGACGACGTACGCGACGAGATTCTGATAATATGACAATTCTGATAAAATGTCTTAGCCAGCGCATCATATTTGTCAAACCATCTTATCATCCCATGATAATTTTGGTTCACGCCAAGTTAAGGGGGTGACTATGAGAGTGCCCAAACGTAAGTGGCTATATAGATAGATAGATAGATAGATAGATAGATAGATAGATAGATAGATAGATAGATAGATAGATAGATAGATAGATAGAAGTCGCCGAAGTTCGGTAAAAAGTGCTTCGCAACTACAAAACAACGGTAGCGAGTGTGCCATTGCTCCATCGAAATATTTCATTTTGGCAAATATGCAAGGAACTCGCACGTGCTTAGAAGCAGGTACATATTACCCATCCCGGAATGGTCAAAATTAGTCAGGAGCCCTCGACTATTTATACGGTGTCCCTTGTAATCAATCTGTGGTTCTGTCGGGTAAACCTCCATTTATAGATATAACCCCTTTATTAAAAAGAATAGTTAAGACGCCATAAACGTATGTCATGTGTATCGCTGCTTTTATTTACAGACAAAATTGTTGACGCGTGATTGCTCTTGTTTCATGTGAACGCGATAGAAATAAATATTTGAAACTCGCAAATATTCGATATTAAGCGCATAGCAAGGCAGTTTTTTTTTTGAGAAATATATAAATATTTGAATTCCGCAAGTACTTCATATACAGCACACTACACCAATGTGGTTCATGGCTAGATGTCATGATGCGAGTTCAGATATTTGTGCAAACTATCGCTGTCAGACGGCACATTAAAAAGAGGCCCACACTTCGGTCAAGTCAAGCCAGAACGGGAGTATGATACAAAACGCGTGCTACCAATTTCATGAACCTCTCAGCTATTCGATATCACCTTCATCAATATAAGAGCATTAAGCGAATGCGAACGAAACCCTGGCTTCAAAATGGCGTGGTCATCACACATGCAAAAAAAATATAAACCAGAAGCGGAAGCATGCGCGTTTCTGCCGAGCGTGCAGCCGAGAAGTCAGACCGCGCTCGTCGTAGCGCCATCTGAGAAGACACCTATGAGGCTGCGAGATAACTGATAACAGCCCGAACATTATCTGGACATGCTGGGATTACAATTTTTAACGCGTTGCGGGGAAGTGTCGGCCCTTGTGTATTATTACATTATGATTACGACACTCGCATATCCTTCTCGTCCTGTGCAAGGGAAGTAGCGTCGTCTTTAATGACTTTTTCAAACTGAATGACAGATGCATTCTTTTGTGCATTTGTTTCGCTTTCACTAGCTAAATTAGCCTAATGTCATCGCTCCGCAGTGGTTACCAGTGTCCGCCTTTCAGAAATTTCAAAACAACCATGGACTATTCGCACGAAGTGCCTGAGTTCACCCATTTGACTCAGCAGCCTATTTACTGCCTAAAAATTTACTTACTTTCATTTCTATAATTGCTGACATGATAAATGTTTGTAGGCACCTTAAGTTGATTTGATTTGTGGGGTTTAACGTCCAAAAACCACCATATGATTATGAGAGACGCCGTAGTGGAGGGCTACGGAAATTTCGACCACCTGAGGTTCTTTAACGTGCACCCAAATCTGAGTACACGGGCCTACAACATTTGCGCCTCCATCAGAAATGCAGCTGCCACAGCCGGGATTTGATCCTGCGACCTGCGGGGCAGCAGCCAAGTGCCTTAGCCACAAGACCACTGTGACGGGGCAGGCACCTTAAGTTGTCCTCTGCCTCTGTAACGGTAACACTGCAGGCAGCACGCAGACACCTCGTTTCTGTAATTTTTAAACAATATTTGACACACTTATTGAAACACTCTCTATGCTGTTGAATACTCGGTGATGCTTCTTCCAACTAGAGGCCGATGTTCGCCCTCATTGTAGTAATATAATTATATTGAAAATAATAACAAAATAATTCCCATTATTGTATGCAACTGCATGGTTTTCAATTTACACGATTAAACATAACGCAAATTTTGAAAACAAAGTGGCTGCCATTGATGAGAGTCCCCCCATGTGGTGTTTAAGGATTTACGTAACTGTTAAGCGAACGCCCCAGTGCGGTGGTCCAGTGGCTTAGGTATTCTGGTGCTGACCCGTGGGTCGTGGGGTCGAACCTTGATTGTGACGGCTGTATTTTCGATGGAGGTGAAAATGTTGTAAGCTCGTGTTCTCAGATTTGGGCTCATGTTGAAGAACCCAAGGTGGTCAAAATTTTCGGTTCTGCACTATGGCGTCTGTGGTTATTTTGACGTGGTTAAACCCACACATCAATCAATCAATTATTCAATGAATCAATAATGAATCCAACTATATATGAACACGAATATAATAATAAAAAGTTATGGGTTCCTAAATCAACACTGTTCAAGAGCTCAAAAGGTAGACCGTCAGTTTTTCAGGTGACGCGAATAACCCTGCAGTGTCTGGATTTTAGTTCCATTAAACATACTTTACCATAGATGGCTATCCACTATACCGGCTAGTGTGTAGAAGTCTAGTGTGCTTTTATATTGACACGTGGAATACGTTGAAGAGAACTATTATGAGGTGTTTTGCAGACTCCGGTTAGCAAGACAGTAGGTTTAGAAAAGGAAGACGAAGACGGCCTTCTGTGTACAGGTGGTACCGTACGCAGCTGCAGCATTCCACGTCTGGTCCGCAAGCGGTGTTCGATATAGTTACACGGTTCTCGGTGCTGGTTGTGTGGCTAAGTACCGTATAGTTTTTTTTATTTTTCGCCTAGTATTTGTTGTGCTTTTCTTTATTTTGTGCAGGATCATCTTTGTTTTCTTGATGTAGTCTTGAGGCTGTACTAATGTCGAGGAATTCTCCGGGTCAGGATCGTTCCGTGTGGACGGCCTCTCTACATTATGATGATTTACATCTTTACTTGTTTCTCCGCAGTGGTGTGAGCAATATTCCTTTCGCTCTGGTACCTTTGGGTGAACATTCCATTAATTTGAATAACCCTAAGGCGACACAAGAACATCACCATGGAGTTACCTCAAATTACCAGAGCATAACCGACGTGCGGCAGTTTGGTCATGGTGGCATTGTATGTAGAGCACTAGATCAGCAATGTGTAAAGGATCTCTATAAGTGTTCTTTCTTTGCATCTATACCGGTGAGTGCGTATATACCACTACATCTCGCATGCATACAGGCATTGTGCGTGGGTTTGACGCACAACTAAGTCCTGCGGAGAAGCTCGAGAAGCTGTCGGTGGCAGGTGTGGTGGCACTATACCGGCGCAATCGACTGGTTGACAAGAAACGACATCCCCACAGAGTCAGTGATTGCGATTTTCGCAGGTACGTCGTGCCCTTCAGAAATTAAAGCATGGCCATTAGTATTTAGAGTAGATCAGTTAGCGTCCAGCCCATTGCAATTTCAGAACTGCTGGAAATTTGGACATAGCTCTCACGGCTGCAAATCGGAGGGTCGATGTCGTAGATGTCATGAACGCCACTCACATCAAGATTGTAAGGCCCAAAATTACTTGTCTTGCTTGTACGGTGTACATCACGCAACTGATTTCACAGAGTGCCCAATGCGCCATGAAGGAGGACAAATTCTAGAAATCCTAGATAAAAGGAGATGCTCTAGAAAGGAAGCCATTGCAGCTGTTATGAGAAGGGAGCCCATGGCTATGCTGGCGTTACAGCATGTCATTTATGTCAGGAAACTAATATCACGCAAGGAGCTGAGGTAGCGGTTGGAAGAGCTATGGCTACAATTATGGACCAATGAGTAGCTAGCATCTACAAATGCATAGCGCAAGTTATCAGTAATCAAATTACTAAGCTGTTCATTACAAGTGCTCTGGGCAATCCTGAGCCCAATAAAATACCGACTGCCAGTGATACTACTGCAATATGCAATGATGAGGTAAATAACGCGGATAACATCCAGGGCTCCTCAGAGTGCATGACAAACGTTGACGAAGAACAACTGTTACACCTAAATGTGTCAACTGATGTCGAGCTCGATGCTCGGGCACAGAAATGCAGCCGATCTTCATTGAACCATGATGTTTCAAGTTCCCTTCCGTCTAATCCCCAAAAGACTCCGTCCAGTCAAGGTCGTGCACTCTTGTTTCAGTGGAAGGGCACGAATTGTTTTACGGCGAAGGTATCTCCGACTGAATTGGTTCGCTGTTATTTAGTCATGGCATTTCGGTCGCACGAGGTATCGTCCGTCTCCCTGGTGGACGCACGAACTTGCTTCTGACCAACTTTAGTTCTGAGCGCCAGAACCTTTCGAAAGGCACAGCTATCACTTCCTTCGACAATATCGTAGAGATGCAAGACAGTTTGTTTGTCAGCATTGGACGAAGCGCGTAATCAAGAACCAGAACCCGTTTTTTATGTTGGCACCACATAAAGAAACCAACAGACTTCTTCATCTGCTAGCCGAATTCCACGACTGCTTTCATCGACATCACGAATTGGTCAAACACCGTTGACAAAGCACCGAATAATCACTGAAGACACGGCGAGACCTATTCACCAGAATCCTTATCTTGTAGCTCGAAAGGAACGCGATGTCATACAACAACAAGTCACGAAAATGCTTGAAGATGACGTTATTAAACCGTCACAGAGCTCTTGGGCATGTCCTGTAGTGCTAGTAAAGAAAAATGACGGCACCCCGCGTTTTTGCGTGGACTACAGGAAGCTGAATCAGGTGACCAAGTAAGATGTGTACTGCTCTCACGTATCGATGACTCCCTTGACAGACTTCGGCACGCTCGCTACTTTTTTTCCAAGGACTTGAGGAGTGGATACAGGCAAATAGAGGTAGACCGAACAAATCGGAAGAAAACTGCTTTTGTGATGCCAGATGGTTTATATGAATTGAAAGTCTTGCCTTTCGGTTTGTGCTCGGCGCCAGTGACTTTTCAAAGGCTCATGAACACCGTACTTTCGGGATTGAAGTGGAAGACGTGCCTAGTTTATCTGGACGATTTCATAGTGTTTTCGGCCACTTTTGACGAGCATCTCAAAAGGCTTGAAGTTGTTTTACGTGTCATACGGTCCACGGGCCTCACATTGAAACCATAAAAGTGTCATTTTCATTTCATTTTCAACTTCATTTTCTAGGTCACGTCGTCAGCAACGCGGGCATTCGGCCCTATCTTGGAAAAATTGCCGCCGTCGCACCGTTCCCAGTACATTTCGATAAGAAGGCCGTCAGACACTTCCTCAGCCTTTGTGCCTATTATCGCCGGTTTATCGCAGACTTTGCCCGCATCGCGTTGCCACTAACTCGTAAAAGAAAAGACGACGTCGCTTTTGAGTGGAACAAAGAACAGGAGCCTGCCTTCGATGACCTGCGTCAACGTCTTGAAACACCCCCAGTGCTCCCACTTCGACGAAAAAGCCGCGACGATGCTTCACACAGACGCTAGAAATGTAGGTCTGGGGGCTGTACATGTGCAATGACAACAGGACACAGAAAGAGTTATCGCCTGCGCAAGCCGAACGCTAACACGCGCAGAGGCTAACTACTCAACAACAGAGAAAGAATGCCTCGCCATACTACGGGTAGTAATGAAATTTCGCCCGTATTTGTATGGCCGGCACTTTAACGTTATTAGTGGTCATCACTCACTTTACTGGTTAACTAATCTAAAAAATCCCACCAGCCGATTATCACGTTGGAATCGAAGGCTGCAAGAGTTTGAGATGGTGGTCGTACACAAGTCGGGGAAATGATATATGGACGCTGACTGCCTGTCCCGGTCACAAATACAGTCAGATTCCCTACATCATGAGGATGAAACTGTGTTTCTTAAGGTTCTCGATACGTCTACCATCACCCAACAAGAACTGACTTCCAACTGAATCACCTATTATTTGAAAAACAAAGACGAAAATAAAGCACTAGCTGTGAAAAAGAAAGACTGCGTGAACGCACAAAATTCTACAAAGCCAACTCATCATCATCATCATCATCATCAGCCTGACTACGTCCACTGCAGGACAAAGGCCTCTCCCATGTTCCGCCAGTTAACCCGGTCCTGTGCTTCCTGCTGCCAATTTATACCCGCAAACTTCTTAATCTCATCTGCCCACCTAACCTTCTGTCTCCCCCTAACCCGCTTCCCTTCTCTGGGAATCCAGTTGGTGACCCTTAATGACCAGCGGTTATCCTGTCTACGCGCTACATGCCCGGCCCATGTCCATTTCCTTTTATTTATTTCAACTATGATATCCTTAACCGCCGTTTGTCCCCTAATCCACTCTGCTCTCTTCTTGTCTCTCAAGGTTACACCTACCATTTTTCTTTCCATTGCTCGCTGCGTCGTCCTCAATTTAAGCTGAACCCTCTTTGTAAGTCTCCAGGTTTTTTTCTCCGTAGCTAAGAACCGGCAATATACAGCTGTTATATACCTTCCTCTTGAGGGATAGTGGCAATCTACCTGTCATAATTTGAGAGTGCTTGCCGAATGTGCTCCACCCCATTCTTATTCTTCTAGTTACTTCAATCTCGTGGTTAGGCTCTGCGGTTATTACCTGCCCTTAGTAGACATAGTCTTTTACAACTTTAAGTGCACTATTACCTATCTCGAAGCGCTGCTTTTTTCCGAGGTTGTTGTACATTACTTTCGTTTTCTGAAGATTCATTTTAAGACCAACCTTTCTGCTCTCCTTGTCTAACTTCGTAATCATGAGTTGTGTTGCATCCGCCGGAAGAGAAAGACCAAGGCCTTACAGAACACCTTTATTTACGGCACTGCATGCTTGCAGCACAAAGCGACGATTCAGGCAGCAACAGAACAAGAGCCAGAATATATACGCCCACCAGCCACTCGCGTATGTACGATAACATGGTGACGTCACTAACACTGTTCATCGGTGATGCCTTTCACGCGCCGTAATACAGATAACAACACAACACTTCCTTCATCACTAGATCAAAAACGGTCGTAACACCAACGCTCAGGACGCCGCCTTTCCCGGTTGTTCCGTCTCAGAGGAATTGCATTGTTATTATCGGTTAACCCCGGGTACAGCGGCCTTGGTTCAACCTGAGGGGGGTCCAGTTGCATCACAGGCAGTGGAGGAGAGGCGACCTCGGAGGCGTGTGGCAGGCATATCTCACGACGTGGGGTTCGGTCGTCGAGCACAGAATGTCGTAAATGATCAGCATGTACAAAACGCACTTGGTTTCCAATAACAACCAAATACGTAGTTGGAGACTTCACTCGCGTAACTTTTCCCGGCAGCCATTTCACCGATTCTCCTCGCACGGAACGAACCAACACACGGTCACCAACCCCAAAATATCGCGGCTTCGCTCTGCGCTTATCGGCTGACTGTTTCATCCTTCCTACTTTCTCGGTCATGGCCTTTGTCAGATGCGGCCGCACCAAAGACAACCTGGTACGCAACTGTCTTCTCAAAAACAGTTAAGCCGGTGTCTTTCCAGTGAAGGTATGCGGCGTTGTGCGATAGCACAACAGAAAGTTATCTATTCTGTACTGAATTGTTCTTGCACTGCCCTTTTCTTTGTCCTCCAACAACTGTTTAAACAGTTGATTTGTTTAAACAGGGCCGTCTTAGTTGTTTGTACCGCCCGCTCCACCGCCCCGTTTGAATGCGGGTGGTACGGGGGTGTGAACGTGTGCTTTACACCTTGCACTTTCAGAAAGCTTTGGGATTCATCAGCCCGAAATTGCGGCCCGTTATCTGTTACTACTTCTTAAGCAAGTCCGTGCGCGGCAAACAAAGACCGAACCACTGCCACTGTCATAGCAGCAGTCGTCGTGCTACATACTTTAACTTCTAGCGACTTACTGTAAGCATCAACTGCTAATAGGAACATTTTACCTTCCTTCTCGGCGAAATCAAGATGCACCCTTTCCCGTGGGTGTTCGCACAATTTCCACGGGCTCAAAGGCGCTAGCTGTGCTGCTGTTTGTACGCTTTGACAAACGCTGCATTTTCGCACGGTTTTTTCTAATGCATCATCAATTCCTGGCCACCAAACCATTGACCTTGCAACCATTTTCATCTTTGTGATTCCGATGTGTTGTTCGTGCAGCAGATTCATGACAACTCTCTGCAAACAATTTGGAATAACTACCCTATTAGTCCAAACAACGCAACCAGCATCAACAGAGAGTTCGAACCGTCGCACCCAGAATGGTTGCAGTTATTGAGCGACAGCTTTCGGCCAGCCGTGCCAAATCAAGTCGCGCACTACTGATAGTAGCTTGTCGCGCGTTGTTTCACGCTCTATATCTTTTGCTGTCAGCGGTAATTCGTCCAGAGTGGCAAAATAAAAAATGTCTTCATTTTGCTCAGAGGTCTGGGGCAATGGCAGTCTAGATAAAGCATCTACGTTACTGATTGCCGTGCCCGGCTTATGTGCAATCTTATAGCTGTAGTTAGCTAGGAAAACAGCCCATCAGTGTACTCTAGCTGTGGCTAGACCACTAGCTTTCCTTTTCGGGTCGAAGAGCACGGTGAGAGGTTGATGGTCGGTAAGAACCTTAAAAGTTCGACCATACAAGTAGTTATGAAATCGCTTCTGACCAAACACAATGCTCAAAGCTTCTTTCTCTATTTGGCTGTAACTACGCTCCGCATGTGATAGTGATCGCGACGCAAATGCTATTGGCTTCTCTGTGCCGCCCACAACATGCGACAAAACAGCTCCCAAACCGTACTCGGAGGCGTCACACGTTAGCTGTATTTCTTTGTTGACATCATACAACTCAAGCACATTTTCGTTAGTAAGCATTTCCTTACAGGTTCTAAATGCCTCATCTCATTGGCGTAACCAATCCCATGCTGCTTCTCGACGCAACAAGTTATGCAGGGGTACTAAAACCGTAGCCAGATTTGGCAAAAATTTTGAGTAGTAATTTACCAAGCCCAAAAAGGCTTTTAGCTGAGTCACGTTGTCCGGTTTTGGCGCCTGCTTGATGGCAGCTACTTTATCCGCCGTAGGATGCAACCCATTCTGGTCAACTTCATGACCCAGGTATCTGATTCGTTCTTGGAACAGCTTACACTTCTCAGTGTTGACCCGTATGCCATGTTCTCTTAGGCGTATGAGCACCTGCTCCAACCTGTCATGGCATTGCTTTCTATCTGCGCCTGCGATGACAACGTCATCTAAGTAACAGGCCGTTCCTGAGAGGCCGTGTAGGATCTGATCCATCACGGCCTGGAACACCGCCGGTGCACAGGCTACGCCGTATGGCAAGCGCCGGAACGTGAACAGCCCCAGGTGGGTATTGACAGTGAGGTGTTCTAGTGCTCGCTCATCCAATTCGAGCTGTAAGTACGCCTTGGACAAGTCCAGAACCGAAAAGATAGTTCCACCATGTAAAGTTGCAAAAATATCCTCTGGCAGAGGGAGCGGGTACTGGTCTACCTCATTGGCAGGATTTACTGCAACACGGTAGTCACCTCATAGCCGAAGCTCCTTGCCATTTTTCTTGGGCACGATCACCAGTGGTGTCGCCCACACACTGTGCCGCACCCGGTAAATGACTCCAGCTTTTTCTAAGTTTGCCGATTCCTGCTCGACTTGTTCGCGTAGCGCATACGGCACTGATCGCGCCTTACAGAATACAGGTGAAGCGTTTTCTTTAACAACAATGCTCGCCTTGAACCCTCTTATCGCTCCGTAACCCGGCTCAAACACTTCGCGGTATTTGTCAGTCAAGGGAGTTTTTTTTTGTCAGTGCCTTCACTTGCATAACTTCATGCCATCGGATTTTGATTTTATTCATCCAGTTACGGCCAAACAACGTAGGCATTCTTGCACATTTCGTCTCTTTGGCAATTACTAGCGGCAAATGAAAGCACTGCTCGTGGTATTGCACTTCAACGTCAATGACGCCTTTGGTATCAACGGGTGTACCGTTATATGTAACAAGTCTGACATCTGCTTGCCTGAAATTCGCTCCAGGAAAATGCTTCGCGCACTCTGCTTCGGACATAATAGAAACTGCCGCTCCCGTGTCTAGTTCTATGGGTCTAGTTCTATGGGTACCTCTTTCCCGTTTAGTCTCCCGAATGAAGTTGTACTGTCATTGCCGACTTCCTTTGATGAAGCCCTCGCAGAATGTTTGTTTACCTAGGTTGTACATCACATATGTGGGATATTTTGAGCTTTAGCTCACCATTTACAGCTTATGCCTAGTTGTGTTTTCTACTGTCTTTCTTATGAGGTTATGTATCTATAAAGTTAATTTATGTTTAAAAGTTTTACTTTGATATTATGTTTTGTTGCTTTTTCGTATTGTACAACCTGTATCAACCTCTTAGTAACGTGATGTTTAGTTTTTTTATAATGTTATTTATGTGTAGAGTGTTGATGTTATCTTTATTCCTACATAATGTTTGTTGCTTTTCATGTTGCATATACTAACTGTATCTTTTCCTGTTTGTTTCCCCCCTATATTCATGCCCAGGTGGGCGCTGTAGGTATCTGAATAAACAAATAAATAAAATAGCCCCGAGTTCCTGTATGCGCTGCTCACGGGAGGCACTTCTCATCAATGCCATCACTACGCACGAGCCTCTTTACGTCCATCTATTGTGCCTGCACCGCAGAAAACTTAGTTACTTAGCTAAAGCACGTTTACTACAATTATATAGCTCCTAAAGTTGCTTGCTTTTCTTCGTAAACCATTCGATTATGTTGCTATCGCATTCATTGATTCGCCCTTTGGTGAAACTTTGTCCTTTTTCAACATTTATGTACTTATTTTTCATGAAGAATACTTGTCCCATTCCAAAGAATTTCATTTGTTAACCTGCCCCTCATGTAACACCACTCTGAAACGTCTTTTTAAAAATGAGGGATGTGATGTGAGCCTAATGGCGTCTGGAGGGCTAACGTATTCGAAGAACCGTTCTTTCCAATCGTTACTTCAGGCAAGCCACGGGCTAAAGGCAGGCCACTGTGAGAAGCCCGTGATGTCAGCGCTTCATTTTCTTTCTCTTTCATCTCGAGTGGAGCATGTTTTCTGGGCTCAACACATGGTGAGGAGAAGAAAACGCTAAAATGTTACTCCCCCTCTTCCCCAATGCATGGGGATCCCTGCGCCCGCCTATTGACACTTTTGTGTATCCTCGGAAGACTCCAAGGACTAAATTAATCATTAATTGGCATATCATAAGTGGCTTCGCTTCTGCATGCAGGATATTGCCATGGGTGTGCGACCATGAGAGGGAGAGGGGTTGAGGGGCAGGCCATCCCCCTTGATAATGGACAAAAACACCGTCCGCCTTCTATTTTTCCGCCGTCAGACCTGCTCCGCAGTTCTTTAAGGTGCATTGTTATGGCTACGCAAGGTTTTTACCGATTATTGTTACGGAAGAACCCTAAATTTGCATTCTGAAAATGTCAAAAAACCTGTTCAGCTTCCCGCCTTTATCACCGAAATCTGGTAACCAATTGTGCTCTTATGCAGTGCACACCATAATGAGCTCCACAAATTAGAGGTGCGTTGGGGGGGGGCAGTGGTGAAACTTTGTCCCCTCTATTAATAAAACTTGCGCACGACTATCAATATAGCTTGTTTTGATTCATGCACACCGTTGCATAAGTTATAGTCAATAAGTTCAAATGTCTGTTTTTGCTGATGTTTTTTTTTCACTTTTTAAATCGGCGCATTCTCATTAAACCGGATGTGCGCTACATTATTGCATAATTATTTGAAGAGGGCTTGTCACGTATGCTATTAAAAAAGCTTGGCTGAACAAAAAAAAACAACGTTAGTCTCGATGAAAAAACTAATGCTTTTGAGTATGTGTCAAAACCACACAGTCTATATTTAGTCAACGTACCAAAAATTCATCCAGTCTGGAAAACAGAACTCCATACAACCGTGCACTGCGTTTAGGTTATAACATATGCACCTTGGGTAACCAGTCAGTTCCAGTCCATAGAACCACTTAGTCGAGAGCATGACTATAATTTATCGCATAAAATGCAGAATCTCTCTTTATTCAGATAGGTTAGTTGTTAAAAAACTGACCTCTTTCAAAACACGCCTTTCTTTATTTTCCATCGCCGCGTTCTTCTGTTTCATTTTTGTTATTTCTTAGTTTTTTTCGACCATGAACAGTGTGCAAAATATGTGTAAACGGACAAAAAGTTATAATTTTTTAAGCCTTGTGCACAATGACGACGTGAATAAGGTTCTTCTTCTGCTGAAGAAGGCACAGAGCTAAAGTAGAGAATAGAGCACAAAATAGGTTGTACGGCAGTATCTTTACGCATTTTTCGTTTGCTAAACCTTCGGAATGTGTTCTATTAAAATAATAAGCTCCCGTCCAATCGGGAAAGTGGGCTCAAACAAAGCTTTTGCGTTAGCATGCCTGATTGACAAATACTACTTCTCTTTTTTTTAAGTTTTTCTTCCGTCTTTCTTTCTTACTTTGTAGTGTAATATTTCAAGTGAACCCTTCCCCGCTGTTTCCAATCTCTATGGAGGGAAGAATACCTTCTCCTACATTCTTATCAACACTTCGCTTGCTGCAGGCAACGAGGGCCATGTCTTTATACAAGGCAACAATGTGAAGTGTGCTAACGTGAAACGACAACTCATCTCGATAGATGATGAGATACTCGTATCAGAAATGGTGGATCAGCGACAAGCTGACGTTCCAGGAGCACCAATTATTGGGAAAGGGCGCATACCCCTATGCATGAGAGTGACACACCTTAGCGGACCACCTCTGTTCGTGTATTCCGGCGCGGTATTTTTTGCGCTCAATACCGAAATGTGGGACTTATAAATGTTGCGCTTAAAAAAAATCAAATCTTGGTGACTCGCTGGCAACAGAAAATCCATGTAAGTGTATATAATGAGGGAAGCGATAGAAATATTATGACAGCCTTTCTATGTGTTTCATTTGTACAGTGTATAAAATCACCTTGTTATGGATATATTTTGTGGATGTTGAGAAACCTACAGTACTTGAATCATTACAACGAAAGCTGTTATGAGACGAGATCACAAGAAGGGTTGCGTGCGGTGCCGTAGTTGACCGCCGCTGCCGCCGCAGATGTCCATAACCACTATCGATCAAAATAAGAAACAAAGTCTGGGTAAATAAAAACACCAAGGACAAAGCCAGATTCGTATCCGGGTCTCCTGTGCGCCACCACAGTATTCTACCGCTGACCCACGTCGGTGTTTTCTTTTCTTTATTACTTTCTTTTGCACAACATACATTGATAATACAGTGCACAAGCAGTAAAGACAGAGGTTACAAGCAAAATTGACACATAGTCATTAAAATTTTAATAATGATGAGTGGTTCAAGTTGTTCGAGCCACTCTGGTACTGGGCCTCTAGTTTTATTGTCTTCAATGAAGTTCGTGATCATTTGCGGAAATACTCACGAATGAGCATTGTTTTATGTCGGCATGGTGAACTGCTATGTTTTTTTCCCAAGTATGCACCTTTTCACAGGATAAAAAAAAACACCACTATGATGGGTTGCGTGCTGCAGTATAAAGGCTAAGGGCGCAGCCTTGTCAGTGCATTTTTGGGGTGTCACGCCAACTTGCGCCGCCCAAAGAGGACTATGATGGCACCCAGCGAGGCGTTTTTGAAAAGGTCTATATACACGCGCTTTATCTGCCAGCGTGAAAGAGGCAGACGAAGACTCAGTACTTCTCGTGCACGTGCCTTTGTTTTGGCTGTTCTGGACTGCCCGCTCTCGGTACGATTTGGACCTCGACTAGCCGCTTTATAAACGTCGCCTACGTTAGAAACGTGGAAAAATTGTGAAGGCTGAGCAATATAGGAGTATCATAAAGTGCTCCATTGTCTTCTTAATTAACTGGTAAAAACATCATCCCGTAGGCATCTAATAGTAAATTTCTTGTTAGTTCTTTGCAGAATGTCCCACGATAACACAACTTCCCAACAATCCAGGAAGACATGTTTGATGTTTTCAAGTGTATGACAGATGGCTTGATATGTGGGGTTTAACTTCCCAAAACCACCATATGATTGTGAGAGACGCCGTAGTAGCAGGCTCCAGAGATTTCAACCACCTTAGGGTTCTTCAACGTGCACCCAAATCTGAGCACATGGGCCTACAACATTTACGTCTCGATCGGAAATGCAGCCGCTGCATCCGGTATTCGCTCCCATGACCTGCGGGTCAGCAGCCGAGTACCTTCGCCACTAGACCACCGCGGCTGGGCAAGTTTACGACAGAAAAAAAAACAGCGTGTTCCCCATGGTACAAACAGACCCCTTTCTTTCATCCACGTTTTAACTTCTAGAGTCCTTGTATGGAGCTTAACGGAAATTGATTTCCATCTATACGGGACTGCCATTTTTTTTTACTCAGGCCAGTACATTTTGGCGATGTCTAGCAGGATAGATACTCCTGTAAAGTGGTACCAGTAAAACAATATTAACAAGGTGTCTATACAACGTTTGTCGTGTTACTCCCGCCAAGTACATGCTAGAAAAATATACCAATGAAAAGTGGCATACACTGGCGACCTGTTTCAAATAACCGTAAAGCACTCCATGCACGTGGTCTGAGGTGACAACGAGCATGAACATAAAACGACTACAGACCTGCTTCAACAACAAACGAGACAGGTGGACACAACCGAATTGATCACGGCAAAATGGATTAGTGCAACTATATCGACCGTTCCCACACTGATCCCCATATAAACACTGCACACACGCGGAGCGGCTTGTGCACGCATGCACGCTAGCAATGAAACAGCTGTATTGTGTACCATAGATTCGAGCCAAAGAAAAAAATACATACTGTGGCCCGCAAGAATATCAATAAGTCCCATACTCTAACTTTATTCAGTATTTGACGCAGTTCAGTGGCTTGCCACCACTGATATGGCTCACAATCGCGATTATATTCTAATGGTACACCCAAATATTTCGCCGGCTGAATCCCCCACGGCATTTTGGCATAAACGTCAGGAGTAGAAGGCCAGTCCCCGTGCCAATATCCGAAGAATTTTTTCTAGTTTACCAAACTCCCACTGAACGTACAGAACTATTTTACTAAACGGACTACTTCGTTAATACTGTCGCGATCTGAACAGAAAACCATCACATAATCAGCATAAGCAAGTAACCTGTACTTCATTCTCATGCATTTTGAATTCACGGATGGCACTGCTGTTATTCGCACTCAAACGGAAAGGCTTCAAAAACAGACTGGACACTAAAAGTGAAAGATGGCCAACCCTGACACATGAAGCGTTGCAAGTTATCTCACGTCCACATCAACCTAATAACACTTAGTCTCGTTGTACAGCCCTTATTTGTCATAGCCACCCCTCCTTTAATAACATAGCCTACGTTTAGAATATCCAAGACACTCATCAGAGCATCAGGTGGCACAAGAACACAAGCCTTTTTTTAAATCTAACTGCACTGCTACACAGCTATCAGTCGCATCGCAACTCCAGAATATATCTGGCATTATGTATATTAGTCACCATTCTGTCCCATTTAATTCCGCAAATCTGGTGTGGACTTCTTATTCTCTTTATAACACAATCGCTTAGACAATGTTTTCAGGAAGATCTTGTAATGTACATTTGTTAAGCTAATGGGGCGAAGCAATTTTATAAGGAGAACTCTAGTTTTGTCCTCTACATTGTTAATTAGAATAGTGTCCGCTATCAGAAAGCAGGGAAGTAACATTTTTTTGTAAGCTTTATTGAAAAGCCAAATCACAATAGAGCAAAACTTTGTTTTATACACTTCGTAAAAGGCCGCATTTAACTCATCTGGTCTAGGTGACCTTGCTGGGTTCAGCCGCTCAGTAGCTCTTTAACCTCCAAATCCGAAATGGGCAGTTCCAACCATACAACAAGACTTTCGGTCACTAATAAGAATTTCTCCCTTAATATACCCATGTCAAAATCTGATCGTTCTAACAGATCTCAAAAGTAGTTAAAAAATGGTTTCATTCCCATGTTTACTGTCTAAAAAACACCAATGTGATGCATTTCCGCTAAGTTTTCCTGTAGGAATATATCTTCTCTTCCCCCATTGACAGTTTTGTTGACGTTTGTCCAAGTAACAATTTTTCAGCGTGAGCTCGAAGTATTGCGCCCTATAATGCTCAACACCAGAGACTTATAGCTTATGCCAATCCTTGCGAGTATCTTCCGTCGATGTTCCTGGTGATTTTGCCTCTTCTTATAGCAATGCAGTAAAACTATGTATGTTTCAGCAATCCTTCCTACTTTCTCTAATCTCGCTTGATAGCACAAGCTCTTTCCAACGTCATCATCTTAATATCAATTGTAAAGTACTTCCACTAAGTGCCAATTGTTATTTCGCCGCTGTAATAAATCAAGGTGAAACTTTCTAGTACCTTTTTCTTAACAAATATCCTCCTGTAGCTGCGATTACAGCTTCTATCCACCACAGCAAGTATTAAAATTGAACAAACAGTGATCCGTAAAAAAGGGGCCTAGTCCACTTATTTGTAACATGTTCGTATTATACTCGCCGTTACATAAGCTCTGTTAAGGCGAGCATTACTGGAATTCTGAAGAGCGTGCAATAAATAAGTTGCCCCGCATCCAGACTTTGAGCCATGCCGGTACTTGAAACTCCGTTGCAAACTTCCTTTAGGGAGGCTTTTTGAGAGGAAAAAATTGCATTAGTATAGTTGTAATAAAGCGTTTTAGAACAGCAAAGAAACAACCAGGTGTCACAAACTACGAATTGCGTAACGAGTGGTTCGTCCACTGCTCCAACCCACTACCAAGCTTGTTATTGATCACCCATTAATTTCTACTACAAGTTATGATTCTTCTTACAGCTGCTTAGGTGGGTTGACAATTGCGCTATTTTTACTTTTTAATCAGTTGATGGCCACGCGGTTACAGAAAAAAGAAATTACTGTTTTTAGAGGTGAAGCTCCTTATGGCGTGGTTTGTGCATCCCACGTAGTCGTAGTGCGCAACCTGTCAGATATATCTGCATACCAGTGGCACATACCCGCATTCGTTCACATATCCGCATGTCCATTCGTTACGAAAAACGTAGCATGGCATCGTTATCACGCTCTCAGTATTAACAAAGCGTTGGCAGCAGACATGTGGTGCATACTCTCGTTTAGTCCTTGGATTGTCTGCTGGATGGCAGTACTTGTATATTATGAATATATCATAAAGAAGGGTGGGAGGCAGCTCTGTCCAGCTCGGATCGAAGACCCAAGAGGCCCTCGTGAGACGAGCAAGGACAGCGGCCCGTGCCATTGGGATCGCCGACTAAGGATCCCACTCACCGACATGCCTCCCTCGGTCGCAATTAAATGTTTTATTCTCTCTCTATGATAAAAAAGAAGCGAGATAGTGTTACTTGAAGTGTTTACTAAATGGGCGAACGGACGGATGGATTGACGGACAGACAGACTCGCAGACGGAATGACGGACAGACAGACGCACGAACGGGCGCATGTACGGATAGACTAATGCACGTAAGGACGGATGGACGCGCGGATTGACAGACGCTTCGCCTCATTTATCATCATTCATTCCGTTGATATGCTGTCATTTTGTTTTCATTTAGCAGCATAGTAACTACTTTTTTGTCAGGTTCTTAAGAAGCAAAATAGTTTTCGGTATCAAAACAGGAACGATACTTCCTACATTCCTTCCGCTCCATATTTATTAGCCGAGAGCGCCCTATGTACCGTTGTCATTCCTTATCTGGAGATATGCTTTTGTAGTATTTCCCTTTTTATGGTGCACCGAGTTTTTCTGCTTTTGAATTCTTGTTTATTTTGCTACACGTTAGCCTGTGCTATTTCTGTTTTCGTGCATACCGCAGTTTCGATGTATCCGGGGGGAAGGGAGCAACGTCAAGCCGCGAATGTGTGACTTTTTCCCTCCTTCTCAGCTATGTACTTTTGGTATGCATGTCTGAAATAAAGACTCAGATGGTATAGACTTTAAGAAGACCCATATGTTAGCCGAGTCGTCATCATGAACTTTGCGGAGATGCGCTAAATTTTCTTTACGGTCTTCCAATAAAATACCAATTTTCCACCATTCCTTCGTTGATATAGACCGTCAGTCACCTTCAGTGTATATTGATTTATTTGTTTGTCTAGAAATAGCGCCCATTTTAAAAGAGATCACGACATGAAAAGGGCGGGTTACAGCAAAATACATAACTACAGTAAAGAAACTACACTCATTTGCAATACAGTGCACTAACATGCACAAATGCAAACATAAGTTAACTTCAGTATATACAAGATAAAGATAATTCCTTTTGAAAGAAGAGTAACACACAAAGCCGTACATAAAAATAAATAAATCTAGAATAACATAACACAGCCGTGTTAAGGTAGCAAAATTTCCTGGATTATCGGGATAAATCTATCTAGTGAGTGAATGTTAGCAGTTGATGGATCTAGTTACTTCCATTTTGTTATGGCTCAACTGAAGTAGGATACGTGTGCTGACCCGCAGGTCGCGGGTTCGATTCCCGGCTGCGGCGGCTGCATTTCCGATGGAGGCGGAAATGTTGTAGGCCCGTGTACTCAGATTTGGGTGCACGTTAAAGAACCCCAGGTGGTCAAAATTTCCGGAGCCCTCCACTACGGCGTCTCTCATAATCAGAAGTGGTTTTGGGACGTTAAACCCCACAAATCAATCAATCAAGTAGGATACGTGTATACGTCTACATGAGGTTACCAAAATTTATTTAATGTTGTCAATGTTTACTTGGTTGTGTAGAGTTTGATGCATGAATTTTATTCTTGTTAGATTGGATCAATTACTATAAAATACCAGCGTTTTATATTTTATATTTGTAATATACAAAATAGTTTTATATTTGTAAAAATACAAACTTGATGACTTTTCTCTGTATTTGTTTTGCGTTATCAATGTTGCGTTTAGAGTAGAGCTTGATGCCAGGTGGCGCTAGACGGAGTCGTCTTCTGAATAAGAGCTTTTTTTAAGGCAGTTGATGTGATGGTTTTGATGTAGAAGCCTCAAGGAAGATTGTGTGTGAGAAATATACCAAGGTATTTGTGTTTTTGAACTCGAGCTAGATGTATGTTATTTTAAGTATCTGCGAACACATACATGTGTTTTTTTTCTGGAAATTGTTAGGGCAGCCGACTTATTAACGTCAACAGTCATATGCTACTAAGTACACCATTGATAAACTGAGGGCAGGGCTTCGTTTAAAGCTATGTAATCCTCGTTAGAATTAATTTCATGTTAAAGTATGTGACGCTACAATGAATGGGAGACGCGGCCTGGCTCATACGGCATGTTTATTCTATTAAGCAATTATTCTTTCTCTGCTTCTACAAACCATCCATTCCATCATACGTCAAATGATTCCCCTTCCCCCCGAAAGGAGGCATGAGTTAGAACTTACAAACAAGGAAAAGTAAACAAGGAGTGGCTTAGAAGCCACAAATGTCAAAATGAAGAGGTAGTTCCACAAATTTTAAAATGCACACGTCGTATTCTTCGTCGCTAAGACTTGAAGGGAGAGTGCAGCAGTCCGGTGATATCGCAAAGAGACCTGGCGGGTGAGGCTGGTGGTTGCGTCCTGGATAACACAAGAATGTTTTGGATGGGGAGATAGCGAAATCGCAGCTGGCATTCTTGGGAATAAATGAACGAGGTTCGAACACCTTGCAGGGTCGACAGTTTAGATTTCGTAGGCGTCGAATTCCTATAGTCATTGGTGATACACAGGCCGTGCAGGCACCTTGCATGCGCGTTGATCGAGGTTGATTGGGCGCTGGCTGTATTCCTGCCAAGTACAAGGGGTATTTTTGTGGCTTTTTGTGATTTCTTATTTTGTTGTTGCAGATGTTTTAATTGAAGGCACAATCTTGATCTTTGATGCAGAATGTATCTACGAGTATGTGCCTTTTTTGCAATGTTCTTTAGGCCATAAGAGTGGTTTCGATGCAGTTTTTTTTCGTCGTTGGCAATGTTCAAGTATACGTTGACGTTGTAGTTTCTTGGTTTCGTCGACTTGCTTGTGGTGTGACATTGATCTTGGTGGGCCAGCATTCTTATCAAGTCCTCCACAAGCTTCTATGACGCGAAGCAATGCAGCTGTTTTCGGCGCAAAACATTGTGGGGGGTTTCGTGTACTTGAATCTTCTGTATTTGTAAACCGTTCATGGTTGGAGGTTGCCTGAAGAGTACTTGTTTTATCAGAAGTCGCACATGCGCTTTTGATTTCATTGTTGGCAGTGAGGTTGTATACTGGATTCTCGTCGCTTCGATCTTGTGATTTATGAACACTAGATGCTTCTGCAGAAGAATTTTCTTCTCAAGATGCTGATTGTGAATGCTTCTGTCTTTGTGGAACTGCGTAGCTGAATACTTTGAACGAATAAGATTTCTGCGAACATTCGTTGTCTGGTTTGGTTTCATGCGGACTTACTAACTCGTCATGCGTAAATGCGACGCTCTTATGAGGTGCTTCATCAGGTTTATCAGTAATGCTGATGACAGGTGATGTCAAGTCTGTTTGTAAAGTACGCATGCGGCATGAAGTACTAAATGCATATGGGCCATGAATAGTGGATTCAATTTTTTTTATGCAGCGAAGAGTTAAGCATTGGTGATATTTGCGCAGATGAGGAACCAGGTGGAAGGTTGGGAAAACGACCGCGTGGTCTTTCCGTGAATATGTGGCCAACTTCACCTGACGGGAATTGTAAATTCATGCTCTACTCGAATGCGTGAAGGCTGCTTATGACGGTGATGACTTAGTTCGAATGCACCGATAGTGCGTGTTCTAATCGAATCTTCATTATAGTCTTGAAACCATATGATCATTTATTCTTTCATCTTTTGCCAAGACTCGTAGTTCTCGAATATATAGGTAAGGTCAAATTTAAATGCTACACCGATGACGTAGTCACTGAAGTTCGTAACCATCTCCCGTTCCGACCATGATGCAGAAATGGCGTGGAGCTCGAACAAGTCAAACCAGTTCTTTACAGGTCCATCGTCAACTGCTCCGGTGTACTTGGGGATGGGAAGGTCAGTCGATGGTTCTGTCATGATGCCGGTAATTGCATGCGCCTGACATCATCTCTTCTGTGGTAGATATTCAGTTGAAGCGTATTGCCGGTGGCTTCGTTAATGATGTGAGGCTGATGTGCGGCGGCCAGGTCTTTCTCCTGTCGACTCGTGTGACACTACGATGAATGGGAGACGTGGCCTGTCTCATACGCCATGTTTATTCCATTAAGCACTTCTTCCTTCTTTGCTTCTACAAACCATTCAATACATCATACGTCACAAGTATACATTCGTCAGAGAATAATCAAATTTTATTATCTATGTCAGATGGCAGATCATTGACAAAAATTAGGACAACAACTGGAGCCAGTACGTCTTCCTGAGGCACTCCATATGTGACACGTGAAGGAGTGGATGACTGATGGTGAATTTCTACAAACTGCAAATGGTTGGTAAGATAATTTTTTATCTAAGAGATGATGGGTCCGTTGCCAAGAGTGGATTCAACTTTATTCATCCGTTTATAATGTGATGCCCCATCAAAATCTTTTGAAAAGTTTAGTAAAAAAAGATTCATTTGTTTTTGGTTATGAATGCTGAGTGATAAGTCATGGTTTAGCTCAACAAGCTTGGTAACTGTGAATAACGCTTTTCAAAAGCCGTGTTGATAAGGTGTAAAGATACCGTCTTATTCAAGGTATGCGGTTATGCTTTCAAGCACTATGTGTACAAGGAGTTTATTGACTGAGATGGTTAGGGAGATGGGTTCATAATTGCGTCGGCGGCGGTGACGAGCTATTTGGCCTGGGATGCCACTGAAAAACATATTGACCAATTATCTGTAGTGCGCCATTAGCTGACCGTAGGGGCACTGATCGCTCAATAAGGTACTGTAAACGTTCGTGCAGGCGGCGTCGTCATAAACGTTCCCAGTTGTTTCGTATACAGCTGACACGGGACGGTCAACGGGTGGGCAGATGGCGTCGACGAAGAAACGTGGCGAGTTGCTTCGTATATAGCCGGAGACGATGGCGCACGTGGCCGAGCAACAGCGGCTGCATACGTTAATGGTGCGGTAACAGGTGGTGGAGCCTGAGCTGGTGGCAATGCTTCGGCAACTTGCGATTGGATGACCTGGCGAAGCGAAGGCGACAAGGCTGCCATCAGCTCGGTAGTTCTGGTGATTATAGATAGCTGCCGGGCGAGCTCCTCACGTATGAATTGCTTTATAAGTGGCATCAACGCTGAGTGGTCGGTGGTGTCATGGTGATAGTCGAGGGGTGAGAGGTCCGCGGTGTCTTGAGCGGCGCAACGTGTAGAAGCGTGCTGCCTACGCAGCTCATTATAGCTTTGACAGAGCTGAATCACCTCGGCGACCGTCTGGGGACTTTTCGCAGCAAGCATTTGGAATGCACCATCGTCGATTCCTTTCCTGATGTTTTTGACCTTGCCGGCCTGAGTCGAGTTGACGAGCTTGCAGAGGAAGGGCACATTTTCGTTGTAGCTTGGGAAAGTCTCATCTGTTCTCTGTAATCTGCCACGATATCGCTGTTAAGCACAAAAGTGGTGGACAGCAGGACGGCCAAAGACTTCCGAGAGGGTTTTTGCCAATTCCGACCTGGTACTGAAATCACTTTGATGATTCCTGTACCATAGTTTCGCCACATCGGTCGGGTAAAAGCTCACATCAGCTGCGTTCCACTTATTGTACGCGCTCACCAGTTCATACTTGGCAATCCAGTTGTCCACGTCTTAGTCCTCTGTGCCGCCCAATATGGGAGGGGGAGTCGCGCTGCTGGAGAGCGCCAGCGCAGAAGACAGGTACGGGTAGGAGATCTGTAGTGGCGGCCTGAGACGGCCCCGGATCAGTCATTGCAGAAGGTGGTTGGAGTGTACGGCTGCGAAGTTCCAGGGTGAGGACCAGATGTATCCCAGCACTTCCATCACTTGAAACAGGATGTTGAACAAGAAGGAGTTCACACGGCGAAAGAAAGATTTATTTAGCGCAAGGGCTAACTCAATGCAGGCCTGTGATAACAGCGCGTCTTCTTCTTCTTTTCTCTACTCGAGCTCCGTGTCCACTGCCCTCGTTACAGCATGAACGTTTCTAGCGTGGAACGATGAATTATATGAAAGGGTAGGTCATTTCATCTTGAGAGTTCAAGTGGAAAAATGAAAATCTGAAACATTCAGCACTAAAGCGGTTTCTTTGTAGTGTTTCAGTTTGCTTATGACGAGTCTGTCTTGCTACGGATTTGGACAGGTATCGTGTGCTATCTATGGAAAGTAAGTTATGCATCAGCTGGTATATTACTTTCAGACGAGCTAGTTTGGCGCGATTTTGTAGCGTTAGTAGCCCAGCTCTGTTCATTAGTTGAGATGGTGAGGCAGTTTGGGGACTTTATACTGTAAAAATAAATCGGATTGTTTTTCTCTTCAATCTCTCGATTGTTTTAACTATTTTTTTGGTGGTTCGAAACCAGACTACATTACGATATTCTACAACAGGTCTCACAAACGCTGTATAAGTGAATAGTTTAATTTCCAATGTTGCATGCAATAGTCGCATTCGAAAAAAGAAAAATTTTTAATCCTTTTGATGCTATGATATAACATGAAAATTCCACCTGAGGTAATCTCATAATACCTCACCGAGGTATTTGTATTCATCAACAGTTGTTAACGGAGTGTTGTTGGCTCTGTATGAGTATAAAGAGACGTTTTGTTTTCTAGTTAGACGCAGTACGGCTGATTTGCTAACATTGAGAGCCATTTGCCATTGATAACACCATTTTGTTGTTAATTTCAGCGAATTATTCAATAACTCGTGATCTTCAGGTGAACTGATTTTGTGAGAGATTATATAATTGTCCGCGTATAGTCTTATGTTAGTACTGATAACACCACGAACTTGGTTGATGAACATTAGAAATTTGAAGAACCTCTGAGGTAACCTTGGTAATTTCTGAAAAGTCGTGGTTTACTTCGGTGGACTGAGCTCAGTTTGAGATATAGCTTTTATTCTATTCAGTGATTTGTCCGTCCCATATTTTGAACTAAAGCTTTCTAATCAATTCTGCGTGAGATATTGTGTAGAAGGCCTTAGAGGAGTCGAGCAGGATTAGGTCTAGCTGTTCTTGGTGGTCAATGCTTGAGGATTGTTCATAGTTCATTTACAAATTCTAATAATTGTGCAACTGTAGAAAGTCCTCGGTTGAATACATGTTGTCAAGGCGATAATACATGGTTTTGTTTGAGGTGTACAGTTATGTGTTTGAGAATGATATGTTCAAAAATATTACATACAGTGCTGGTTAGTTCCAGGCATCTCCTTAGCTACGCGATTTATGTATAGGAATTATCCTAGCACTTTTACAGTCCAGAGGAAGGGAAAAATTTTTTAAGGATTTGTCGATGATAACACACACGTATTTGGCTACCCATTCTGCATAACGCTTTAGAAACTTATTCGGAATGTTGTCTGGTCGTGTTATTTTTTCAGATCTAGGTCAAGTAGCAAGGTAAATACCCCCGCCTCATCTACTTTATTGGCTCAATTGGGCTACTATAGGTAGTCAAGACATCCGGGGCGCTTCCGTTATGTGTACTGAAGAATGATTGGAAGTACAAGTTTAATGAGTTGGCTATACGTTTACTTTCTTCAGGTGTTTGTGGGCTGGCAGCATCTTGTTTGGGGTTTAGGTAGTTCGAAGTTTTTTTTATTAGAGTTCCTCAGAAAATTGGGAAACAACTATTTAAAGTAGGTATCCTTAGCCTTCTTTGATTTGGGTTTCGAGTTTCTGATTGTTTTATTGAGAGCAGTAGTGGTTGTCAAGTTGTGGTCTTTTTTATGGGATTTCCCGAGGCGCTAAACTTTTCGTTTCAAGTGAATTATATATCGATTTATCTACGGGTTGTGTTTGTTTGTTTGTTTTGTTTTAGTCGGCACGAAGTTGCGATTGCAAAAGAATGAGATGACCTTGAACATTTGCCACAGTGTTTTAATGTCAGTGTTTTTGTCGTCAGCTAGGACTCTAAAGGAGGCAAATTCAAAACTCATTTGACATAGTACACTGGTGTCATCAGCTGCATTGAAGTTGAAGAACGTTGTTGCACATGTAGGTAAAATAGTTTTACGCACGGATGGAATACTGCAGAGCGTTATTTTTGCGGTCCGCCCATGTGTCGAGGAGAGTTTTTGATGATTCCACATAAAACTAATCACTTGAAAACACAACTCTAGCAAACAGGGGCTATATTACGCGAGTAGGTTGGTTTACTTTTGGGTCAGGTTAAAGGACAGTGTAAAGGAAAACTACCGACACGTTTATTCCTTTTCTTTTCCAACAGACAGCATTATGTCGCAAATACGTCAGACAATCTTGAGCGATAGTTCGTAATGCGCCAATGGATATCAGGTAGGCTTACATTCTCGAGCAAAATTAATTTAGCCCCTTTTTTGTGGTGAAACATGTATATGTGCAAGAATTTAAGATATCAATATTCAATGAAGAAATACGAGAGACGCAACCAATGATGATAGGGCGAACAGGATACTGTAGTTGACAAAAGATTACCTCAACACCCTCGACATAGGAAAGAACTGTGAAAGCAATGTCGCGCTTGATCAGAATAGCCACCCCACGACCGCTTGTTGGCCTATCTTTGCGTATGACGAAGTATTCTGGTACAGCTATTTTGAAATGTTTCACATCTCTGTTAAGCCATGTTTCTTTGATAGCTAGAAAATCTGGCTTTCTAGCGAAAAGAAAAAATTCAAGTGAAATTAAATTAGGTAGTAGGCTACACACATTAACGTTCGCGAAAATTATTTCTGCCGATGCTGCATTGCGCGAGGTCGGAGGTGAAGTGCCCATGACTCGGCTTTGCTGTTTTTTTTTTCATTCGTCGCTTAAGAGGTGAATGTAACTTGATCAATGGTGTTTGTTTCCTCGTTCCAAATGTACAATTCTTCATCATTGCGCAATTTTTTCAAAATTTAAAGCCACCTTATCTTCGGCTTCCTTTCTAGCTTTAGCCGCACTCCGTAGCTTTCTTCTTATCTCACGCACTCGGACACATAAATCTTCGCTAATTGAATAGGTGTTACACTTAAGTTTGTGGCAATTTAGCATTTTCTTAATTTTTTCACTGCAGTTAACAAGTTTGAAAATGATAGGCGTGCATTTCTTGGATCCATGTTTTTCTATGCGATAAATTATCTCAATCGCTATGGAATCAAACTTCAGACATTCTTTTAAAGCATTTTTGGAAACAACTTCTTCAAGCGAGTCGCGGTTTTCTTCGTTGTTTTCTGAAACGCCATGCAGAATTAAGTTTGATCTTCTGAAGCGATTTTTCAGATCATCGATTTTCAACTTGACAGATGCTACAACTTTTTGAAGATTGTTAACATGGTCTACTCATGATGAGGTCTTGCTATCCCGAACGGTTAGTTTTTCTATTTTTTTTCTATTGATTTAAGCTGATCTTCTTTGATTTCTTTCAAATCATCAGCTATTCTCTGGGAGCTGCTTGAAAAGCTGGGTCAAATTGGGACCAGTGTTTATTTATTTATGTATTTATTTATTTAATATACCTCAAAGGCCCTCAAGAGAGGGCTTTACATGAGGGAGTGGGCGAACAATAAAGATTTAGTAAAACAACGATTCTATGGCATTCCTAAATGTATCTGTGTTGGAATGGTCAACGACACTTGAGGGAAGATCGTTCCAGTCCCTGGCTGCCTGAGGGAAGAAGGAATGAAGGTGGGCTGTAGTGTAAGCAGGAGGGAGGTACACGGCCTTGTGGTGACTGGTGTGGGTGACGTCCGATGGGCTGGCTGAATAGGGGAGTTAGGATGAAACGCATGATACAATTTGTGGTACAGTGATAGTCTAGAAATCTTACGACGTAGGTCAAGGTTAGGTATTCCTGCTTTACTTTTAAGGGTAACGCAGGATTGTCAGCTAGTAGCAGCAGTTCTACCAATAATACACACAGGTCGTGAAAAACTGGACAAGTAAACTGAGGGAACAGCAACACAATCAAGCAAACATTCTTCGAACCAATACACTTGCCGTAGCGTCTGCCTCTTTCTTACCAGTAGATAGATGGGTTAAAGCCACATGTCGATGGTGTCACCGTGCCCTATGTTGGATTATGTTGGATTTACTATTCCCGCGCACGAAAAGAGCTGATGCCTTTTAAGTAGGCTCACTCGAAAGATGTTATTAGAGAAATAGTGCCAACTTGTATAGAATCAGCTCTCAAAAACTCGTGTTCGCGCAAAATGCAGGACAGATTTCAATATCAGATACACTGATTATTGGGCGTTACCCTATGACACTGCTCACAGCGGTGGCCAAAGCTCTGCTTCAGAGAAGAAAAGTTAGTAAGAAGCCGACATGTGAACGTGAACCGTCAAACCCTGTTGGAATGGCTTATTTTCGTAACGTCACACACCAACTCATAAAGTTGCTAACAGGCATTGTGTCGCTTTGGTGTTTTCCGCATGCAAAAAGCTCTCCAAGTTATGCTCCAGCACTTGCTGTAGTAGAAAACATGAGTGCCACATAAAAGACGGTGTCTGCTATATCTCTTGCAACACCTGTGTAGTATATGCCATACCTTTGGTATACGGAAATACTTACGTCGGGAAGCTGGACGATGAAAAAACGAACGACCTAAATGACATGCACAAAAAATTGCTAACAAAGTGGGCAAAGGGGTTCTAGTTGTTACTCATTTCAACTCCTCCATTGACTGTGCACCATGGTTTCATAATACGCTGATTCTTGGCAGAAGCCAAAATGAAGATGTGTGGTTTCTTTTGGAAGCATATAACATCAGTAAAAGGGGAGCTCATCATATCAGCAATATGTGTATTTCTTTGCATGCCACTGAACATTAATTTTTACGTACAAATCTTGGTTAGAATATCATGCTTTACGATGGCAATATGACACAACGGGTGAGCAGTGTTGGGACTCCGGGTCCTGCCGGTCTCGTTGTCGGTAGCTGGCCCCGTCGCAGGATCCATCGTTCAACAATTCAGCGAGAAGAAGCGCCCGAACGAACAACAGAGATTTATTTACATGTGGAGAAGTGGTCAAGTGACCCAAAGAGAGAAGAGTGCGTGCGATACAAAACGTCTTCGGCATTTTATAGCGCCACGTTGTTGACACTGGGCGTCTTGTCCGCATCGTCAGCCAATACGGTGTCGCCGGCACCTCGGCCACGAGGGAGGGGAAAACACCTCTCACAACACAAGGAGTGGCACAATCCAACACCATATATGGTCCCGGCGCCCCAAAATGTTACCAAATATGGTCACGAACGCACAGCAGACCGCGTAGCTCTCCCGGCGAGGAGGAACCCGAATGGGGAGGTGGGGGTGGCCGCCACCGCGAGTCACGAACCGGTTCTCCCCCAAACACTTCCTGCTTGGCTCCCCAGGGCCGATCGTAACAGTCCACTTCCTGCTTGGCTCCCCAGGGCCGATCGTAACAGTCTCTCGCGCGGGGGGGTGAAGATCTCGATGGGCTGAGGTTTGCAGCCACTGTCCGGAGAGATCAGCGCCGGCAGTCGGTTTGGTGACGACCGTCTTTGATGAAGTAGAGGGCAACACCTGCTTCATTGTGGGCTCAACAGACGTCACATACGCACATGAAAACACAACTACTCAGCCGGTGAGCGCCGGACAATTCCGCCAAACTCCACCAGGCAATTTTCCCTTTTAACTGATATTAAAGGAAATACACAATTTATTCAAAATGTTACTCACACTTTAAGGTGACACAAAACAACAACACTGGAAGCACACCGAACCCGAAACCCTGGATAGCCGTGTCTTCAACGTTTTAAAGCAAGTACACCTAAAAGAGTAAAAAAAAACAATCACTAGCTCTTGTTTAGGTCAGGAAAAAAAAATGCCAGAGTTCTCGAGACATCCTCTCGCGTCAGGGGCATCGACTTAAGCCATCAGCGTTGCCATGGAGTACACCCTTTTTGTAGCGTATTTCAAACGTATATTGTTGCAAAACGAGGCTCCAACGCAGCAGGCGGCCGTTCTTAGAGGACATGGTCTGTAGCCAGGTGAGAGGACAGTGGTCCACTTCCACAATGAACTTGCTTCCGGCAATATAACAAGCCAGTTTCTGGACTGCCCAAACCAAGCACGCACATTCCTTTTCGCTAGCGCTGTAAACCTGCTCGCGAAGGGTGAGTTTCCGGCTAACATATAGGACGGGATGCTCTTGATCCCCCTCATCCCTTTGACTAAGAACTGCCCCCATGCCTCTATCACTAGCGTCGCATTGTACTATGAAAGGCCTCGAGTAGTCCGGTGAACTAAGCAAAGGTTGGCTCGACAAGGCCACTTTCAAAACGCGGAAAGCCTTTTCTTTCTCCTCATCCCAGTCGACCATTTGGGGCTCGGTCTTGCGCAACGCGTCAGTAAGAGTGCTGGCAATGTCGGAATATCTAGGGATGTACTTACGATAGTAACCAGCTATTCCAAGAAAAGCCCGAATATCGGTTTTCGTTCGGGGCTGGGGAAAGTCTCGGATAGCTGCCACTTTCATTTCAGAGGGATGGCGATGCCCTCGACCGATAACATGCCCGAGATAGAGTACCTCTGCTTGTGCTAGCTGACACTTGGGCGCCTTTACCGTTAAACCTGCTTCGCGTAGGCGTGTCAGTACTGCTCTCAAATGCGTCAAGTGTTCTGGCCAGGACGAGGAAAACACGGCGACGTCGTCCAAGTAAGGCAATGCGAAGTCCTCTTGACCACGCAAAACCTTATCCATTAATTGGAAAAACAGTAAGGCGCGTTCTTTAGGCCGAAACTCAACACTTTAGGGCGGAATGTCCCCAATGGTGAAATAAATGCAGCATACCGGCTCGCCCTCTCGGTGAGCGGCACCTGCCAGTAACCTCTCACTAGGTCTAGCGTTGAGATGAATTGCGCGCTGCTTACCCTCTCGACGCGTTCCTCAATGTGGGGAATTGGGTATGTCTGATCCTTGGTGATGAGGTTTAACTTACGATAGTCTACGCAAGGACGCGGATCTTTGCCGGGTACCTCCACGAGAATTAACGGGGAAGTGTAATCACTTTCACACGGCTCAATCACACCCAATTCCAGCATCCTGTTAACCTCTGCTTTTATTAGCTCAAGCCGGCGAGGTGACACCCGATACGTCTTAGATCTTACCGGTTCCGACGAGGTAAGCTCTATGTCATGAGTGAGGACGGATGTCCGGCCTGGCTCGCTTACAAATCTGTCCTGAAACTCGGTCAAAAGACCACGCAATTCCTGCTTCTGCTTCGTTGTTAGTTGTGACTTTGATACTAAATCCTCAACTCTTTTCTCGATCGGGACTTCGTCCGATTCGGGAGCTAATTCAGGGATTTCTGCCGGAACCTCTTCCGGAACATTTAAAGTCATGTTCACGATGGCTTCCCTCTCTTTGTAGGGTTTGAGTAAGTTGCTATGATACACCTGGTGTGCCTTACGACTTCCTGGTAATTTTACCACATAGTTGGTGTCAGACAATTTTCGAGTAATTTCGGCCGGGCCGACCCATTGCACTTCAAGCTTATTCTTTTGGGAGGGCCTCAACAACATGACCCTGTCTCCTACAGCAAAGTGTCGTGCTTTAGCGGTCCGATCGTAGTAAAGCTTAGCCTTCTGCTGTGCTTTGGTCATCGCACTCTCGGTCAGTTCTTGGGCTGTTGTTAGACGATCCAATAAGGTGAGGACATATTCCACTACTACAGGATCATCACCCTGACCTTCCCACGACTCTCTCAGCATACGAAGAGGAGACCGCAGTCTGCGGCCGTAAACAAGTTCCGCTGGCGTAAACCCTGTTGTCTCATGTGGTGCAGTTCTTAGTGCAAACATCGTTGCAGGTAAGCACATTTCCCAGTCAGTTTTCCGTTCAAAACATAAGGCTCTTAACACTCGCTTCATCACGGAGTGAAGCTTTTCTATCGAGTTCGACTGCGGATGGTAGACTGAACTATGCAATAATTTCACGCCACATCGCTCTAGAAAGGTTGTCGTTAAGGCACTCGTGAAAATGGTGCCCTGATCTGATTGTATCTCGGCAGGAAAGCTTACCCGGGCAAACACGGACAGAAGTGCGTTCACTACTTCGACGGAACTTAGCTCTTTTAGCGGGACCGCCCCTGGAAATTTAGTAGCTGGGCAGATTAAGGTCAGGATGTGACGGTAGCCTGAAGTTGTCTTGGGCAAAGGACCTACTGTGTCAATTACCAACCGACGAAAGGGTTCCGTGATTACGGGTACCAGCTTCATTGGAAATTTCGCCTTATCTCCCGGCTTACCCACTCGCTGACACACATCGCAAGATTTTACAAACCTCTCTACATCTTTAAAGCATCCAGGCCAGTAGTATTCCTGTAAGAGACCATTTTTCGTCTTCTTTACGCCTAAGTGGCCTGACCATGATTCTCCATGCACCAAACTAAGCAAATCTTGACGATACGCCTGAGGTACGACTACCTGGTCAAATTCTACTCCTCGCCTATCTAGATATTTTCGATAGAGTATGCCGCTCCTCTCTTGAAATCTCACATTTCGTTTGGCGATTCCCTCTTTCGAACTGTCCTGGAATTGCTTAAGCGTTGGGTCACCCTTTTGTTCGGTTATTAATGAAGCGGGGCTCACCTGCAGCAGCCGACTGAATTTATCCGAAGTTGGCATGACACACAACTCTTTTGTATTTCCTAGTACCTGGGATGTGTCACCCTCTGTGCTATCCTCTGTACTACCAGGAATCGGCTTGGGAGCAACGGCATTTTCTATTTGCTCGGCCAACGAGGCGTAATTGACCCCTTCCAATTCGGGAGGAGGTTCATCGTCGCCTTTAGGAATGGCTGCGTCCGCGACTACGGCTTCGGCCGCCTGTTCTCGCACAAGTCGATTTGTTACCGTGGTGTCCAACTCGCAACCAGGCCCGTTGTCGATTTGAGGCTTGTTTGCCTCAGTGAATGTTGCTCTCGCAGCCAGCGCACGTGCCTTCGATCTAGTCAGTGCCTGCACTATGCCTTCTCCCCACGTTAGACCTTTCTCCTTCAGCATTTGATCTGACTTATTTGAAAATAAGTAAGGATACTGAGGGGGTAGATATGGCGATACCGCGGCTTCTGTTTCCAATGTTCCAAATGCGCCTTTAAGGACAACTTTAGCTACGGGAAGGCACTGACTGTTTGCTTCTACGGCTTGTCTAATCCAGGCACAGTCTCCTGAATACTGTCCGGACTGAACAAAAGACGGATGAACTACGTCCTTAGTGGCTGCGGAGTCTCTAAGAACCCGACACTGCTTGCCGTTCACGGTAAGGTCGTACATATAGGGCTCTAACAACTTCGTGTTCTCGTCGGCTTCATTTATAGATAAAAAGGCCACCTTTTCTTTCGGGCAGTCTTTCGCGAAGTGCCCTGTTTCGTGGCAATTGAAACAAGCAGCCGGTTTTCTCGCCTCAAATTTCCTTTTGCTTGCCTCTGCCGACGCCCCAGGGTTAGATGAATTGTTTTCCTCACCCTTTTGTGCGAGACTTGTCGGTTGTTTTCTAAACGGCGCCTTATTCGGCCGTAGGAATTTTTCCCTTTTAGGCTCGCTGTTTGCCCCGAGGGCGCGGCGCGTAACGAATTCTTCAGCGAGCTCTGCGGCTTTTGTTACGGTGTTCACGTCTGGTCTATCCTGAACCCAGAACCTCACCTTTTCTGGTAACCTTTGATAGAATTGTTCCAGACCGATACACTCGAGCACCTTGTCATGATTCCCATATGCCTTTGCCTCTTTCAGCCACTCCCCCATGTTGGCCATTAACTTGTAAGCAAACTCCGGGTATGAATCATTGCTCTCTTTTACGGCGTTGCGAAATTTTTGTCTGAAACCTTCCGCTGACAACCTGTATTTCTTGAGAAGGCTCGACTTTACCTCACTGTACTCGTCAGCCTCCTCTTTCGTGAGGCGCGCGATTACTTCTGAGGCCTCCCCCGGAAGTAGGGACAACAAGCGTTGAGACCATGTATCCTGGCTGAAACCTTGCCTTTCACAAGTTCTCTCAAAGTTGACGAGGAACAGCCCAATGTCCTCCCCTAGCTTGTACGATCTCATTAGGTCCGTCATTTTGAACCTGGCCCGCTCTGCTGTACCGGATGCCTCGCTGCCTCCTGTTCTACTATTATGGCTAATCTCTAGCTCGAGGCGCTTCATTTCAAGCTCGTGCTTTCGCATCTTGTCTGCCTCGGCCGCCTTCCTTTCGGCCTCGGCCGCCTTTCTTTCAGCCTCGGCCGCTTGCCTCTCCTGAATCTCCTCGATACACTCTGACAGCTCGTCATCCTCCGCCCCCAATGCGAGAATCGCCTCTATCAGCTCTGGCTTTCTTTGAGAGTCCGACACCTCCAGATTCAACTCCCTTGCAAGTAGCAACAACATGGACTTTCGCAGGGAGTTCAGATTCATGGCTGCCTCTAGTACCGCTGTCTCTGTTCCACAAAGATTCCTGTCCTGCAACTAATTAACCTTGACGGCAACGACAGCTCTAGATACCTGCCTTGCCTCAAGTTTTCCGTTAACTTAGTCTACAAATAAAGCTTCAAAAGCTCTTACACGAAATCCTGCCCTGTCACTGTTAACCTTGACGCCACTGACAGAAAGAGCTTAACCAAGCTATCACACAATTTCTGCCTGACGCAAGTTACCTGTTAACCCAATGACCAAGACAGCCCCTCTCTACCAGCTTTTACTTAACACATAGAGTAAATGCCTGGTAAAATTTAACAGAGAAAGCCGGCACTCACCCAGTTCGCAGTCATGTCTCCGGCGTCGTGCCTCTCAGAAGTGCCGTTCGATTCCCTTTGGAAGTCGATGAGCTCGTGTAATCCTTCTCCTGTCGTCCCGTTGTTGAACTTCGGGCTCACTCCGTCCAGTGGTCGCTTTCGGGGTTATCAGCATCCCGCCGCTGCCATCCAGTTGTTGGGACTCCGGGTCCTGCCGGTCTCGTTGTCGGTAGCTGGCCCCGTCGCAGGATCCATCGTCCAACAATTCAGCGAGAAGAAGCGCCCGAACGAACAACAGAGATTTATTTACATGTGGAGAAGTGGTCAAGTGACCCAAAGAGAGAAGAGTGCGTGCGATACAAAACGTCTTCGGCATTTTATAGCGCCACGTTGTTGACACTGGGCGTCTTGTCCGCATCGTCAGCCAATACGGTGTCGCCGGCACCTCGGCCACGAGGGAGGGGAAAACACCTCTCACAACACAAGGAGTGGCACAATCCAACACCATATATGGTCCCGGCGCCCCAAAATGTTACCAAATATGGTCACGAACGCACAGCAGACCGCGTAGCTCTCCCGGCGAGGAGGAACCCGAATGGGGAGGTGGGGGTGGCCGCCACCGCGAGTCACGAACCGGTTCTCCCCCAAACACTTCCTGCTTGGCTCCCCAGGGCCGATCGTAACAGTCCACTTCCTGCTTGGCTCCCCAGGGCCGATCGTAACAGCAGTTAGGAGTTGTGGTGCGACGGATCACGGTGTATTATCGGTCGTTGCTTATACAATACGAAGCTGCGTGTGTACATGTATTGTATGTGGTTTTTGGAATATATATGCGATGCTGTGGAAATGATAAAGCAGTTGTTAGTTTGGCGCCATTCTGCCTTTTTTCCTCACCTCTTATTCCGTTTTTTGGTATTGTTTGCACCAAAGAAGTTTTTTTCTTATATTGCTGACCTAAAGATCAATGGCTCAATACTGGCCGTGGCGGCCACATCTCGCTTCATGTGAAGTGTACACGCCTATGAACTGTGTGATGTCAGTGCTTGTCATAGAACAAAACACAGTTAAAATCTCCGGAGGTCACTACTACAGCCTGCTTCATCATTTACTTGAGGTGCATGGTCTTGACACGTTAAAACCCAGATAGTTTTATTATTAATACTAATATTACCATTACTAATATTCACTCGCCTGACTAGTTGTCTTGTTGAAGTGGTTCAGTATCAGGATTGGCCCAAACTTGCTTTTAGCAAACTTTGGAGCATTAATTGTACACCTGTGAGTATGAATATTGGTCTGCGTCTCATCGAGAATTTCAGAACAGGTGCCAGTAAAGTATCAGCGTGGAAAAAAGTCAGGGTTTTTACGCGCTGGTAATTTGACTGCAACGACGTCAATTCATTGGCGATGCACTTAGATGCCTTCAAGGAAAATCCCTACGTGACTAAAACGCGCTCTTTTTATTTTTCAAGACTATTGTGCCCAGGATCGCAAGCTTGTTGGCACGTGCAGTCTAAGCTGTGTACGATGTACTTTTCCGTTTGAGGCAAATACAAGCTCCCCCACATCTGGTAGGTTCCTTGTGAGGTGGCAATCCCGCACGGACGCGCAACGCGTTCTTTCCCACAAGTCGGCCCTTGTGAAACGCATACAATAGCAAGCAGCGCCGACGGATCATTGCCAAGCGCGGCGATCGCTTCCAATGCTAAACTGCGTCATCCGCAGCACGAGGGCCTTACACCCCAACTTTACCACGGCCGGAAGTGAGTTTCGAGACGCCGTGCCAAAGCTGAACGGACGCCCAGTGACGCAAGTGTGACGCCATAGCTCCACAAAGACTGGCTACCTCGTTCGCGTGCTCTTTCATGTGAAGCGGTGCGCACAGTGACCTTGTGGTGAAAGAGAGAGCAGGGCTTATACTGATCGGCCGGATTACTTGGCTCCGATACGAATTACAAGTGATACGAGCGGGGAGGTGAAGGAGGCCAAGTAAAAGCGAACGCAAGCCGGGTCATTCACGGCGACACATCGACGTCCCTAGGGCGGACACATTTCCGGCTTTGGGGGCGGCCTAGCAGCGAAAACTGCAGTCTCCCTATAAACGCCGTCGGTTCCAAAAACTGAGCTTTCCGCCGAAGCGCAGTGAGATGGTGGCTCGTTCGTTCTCGGCTTGCCCGGTTAGCGCAGGTACCCTGGTTTGAAGCGTTTGTAAAAGACGTGGTATTTGCGCATTCGTCGAGAGCCTTGGGACGTCGCCTGTGCCGTGAATATCAGCGCGCCTCGTCGTGTCTGCCAACGTGCCCAGCAGAGCTGCCAGCTCCGGTGCAGCCAACTGGTTTTGCGCCGCGTCAGAAAGCAAATAAGGCGCGCGCACACTACCGACTCCGTTACGTAACGAGCTGCGCTGCTTATTGCTCGCTGTGCGCGTTTTGAGAACAAGGTTGTGGTAACCACCACGCCGATGATGTAGCAACCCAAAGTGGTCAAGTGCTCATCGCTTCAACGGTAAGTGTCGCTGCAGTAATCGTTTTGTCTTCTTTTGCTTTTTCGAGTCAGCAAGGGGCCACGAATACGTCGGTTCAACGCTTCGTCGGTAAACGTGGAAACGGCGCCAGAAGCAGTGGAAAATTATATGCACCATACACAAAGCTCAACGCGGAAACAATTTTTCACTCTTGCCAGCAGCTGTTTATCAATACCACTCACGCAATGTTTGTGACATTTGGCAAATTATAAATGCAAAATATATGTTTAGCCTAAAGAGATACCATGTAAAATCCCACCTTACTTATTTATCAATGTGTTTAGCTTGGGAGCGAAAGCAGATTTCAAAAGTGCTTTGTGAATGCTTCATGTGCTGCTATTCGGTGGGCGTAAGCAAGTTTTAAGCCTGCCAATCAAACTATGCTTAGAGCTTGCTTACGAATGAATTTTTACTTTGGTGTCATGGATCTTTGTTACAAATGTGGCTACTTTGGTGTGAAGTATGACATATATTCCCAAATCGACACAGTATATCTCGAACATCAATCCAGATTTTTAAGGTACACCAATAAAACATTAGATTAACTTTGCAGGCGCTTATATAGCGTTAGGTATAGTATAAACGTAAGAACGTAGCTGCGTGATTGACTGAAAATATTTTCATTTATTGTTTTATATTCCGTTCGAAGACATAGAATCTGAAATTGGAAGCCAATACGGCCCTCATGCTTAACCTGCCTTCATTGGCTCCTCTCTCAAGAGAAGCATTCCCCACGTTTGCCTTTTTTCTCGCCAAAGTTCATAATCACCACCCTATAGTTATCCAACATCTGAATAAACATCACAAATATTCAATAATCGTATACAATTTTTTGTCAGGATTTTCTCAAAGTGCATACTTTTCTCACATGAATTAGCAACGAACATCTACTTATTTAACTGAATTACATTATTTATTGCCATTTAATTGCATTCAGACATGTGTTACGACAGCACACTTCAAGCTATTCAGTGCTCTTATGATCGCATAGCCGGTGTCCAACAACACAGCAAAGCGTCAACTTTTACAGATACCAATTCATATCCTCCCTTTCCGCTCCTCCCTTCACCTATGCATATTTTTTACTGCAAATATTTTTCTTCTGCCCATTACTCTGCTTCACAAATTACGTGACATTACGGTATATATACTGCAATGCTAATGCACAGTTCTCGGCTCCATGGAGATCCGTGACTTTTTTACCGCTTCATTATCGTATCGAGTATTTCGTTTTTGTCTCCTGAAACTCTCTCTACATAGCATGGAACTGCAAAGCTGAAATCTCGCGCCAGCGGCTTCATTTAACTTATTTAAGATCTGAGCAGGCTCTTCTGTAATCGTGGAACGTTTCAAACCGGTTCAGTGTCACTGGACTCTTGCTGGCTTTCTGACCACATAGAGTCTTCAGTGTTTTATTTCTCTACTACCCGTATTTCCACGTATAATATCTATGTTTTTGCCTAGCTTCAAGACAAGCGCATGCAGAGCCTTGATTACACTGTCAGTAATGATGGCGTTTTACGAGCGCCCTTTCATAAATGGAGGACACATATTCTATACTGCAGCGCAGCAAAAAAAAAAAAAACGATCACCCACAGTAGTGCGAGCTTTCTTCATGTTCGTTTTTTTGTGTTGTAGATTAATCAGATCATACCTGATATGACGAAGTAGAGGTAATCATAGGTTAATCCTAGAAGAGATGAAATTGTCTGTCAGGCTTCGCTCCGCCGAGCTGAGCCAAATCAGAGTCTAACACAGGCAGTTCGTGGTGAAGCACACGTAAAAATAAGAGCTTAAACTTAAAAGTGTGCGCAATCTTTTTCAGTTGCTTGGCGTATGAAAGTTATTGAGGTCTTGCAATAAAGCAAGAGCGATCTTAAAAAAGCACTGAAACTTTGGCCTCGCTTAGGAAATGCTTTTGCTTGCAATAAAGCCCGTCTTTGGCTTCTCAGAAACGTATGATGAATTATATAAAAACTATCACTGATAGACTATAGCGATGAAGCTGTCTTCAGTTGCAGAACTGGGTAACTGCATTTACGAGGTAAACTTTTTTATAAGTATTTCGCGATTATCAGGGATCCTCTAATCATTCCATAGCAAGTCGGCACACCCTACAACTTTTTTGAGCACGCCCAAGCTTCAACCAAGCCCACGGAATGCAAATTACAAACTGTGCGCCTACCGGACGGAGATAGTGCGAAAATAGATTGGCCTTCCGGTGCAACCGATCACAGAGCCACAGGCAGAGGCACTGCCCGATATCGCAAACGTCTCCGGTCGTGGGAAGCAAAGAGGCATGCGCGAACACTCTGCGCGTTCCCATAAAGCCGGAGATCTGATAAGCCAGAATCTTCGCTCCTTCTCCTGCTACTGAGAACCCTTTCTGCAGAGGACACGAAATTGCACTCGTCCAATCGCCGCTCCCATATAGCCGCTCCCATAGGTAGCGCAGTACGGCCTATGGCTATTAGTCCACTTTATAGGGCCGCACGTGCTCTAAAACTATTTATACGAACTAACTTCACAGTAAAAATGCATTTTACACTAGCAGCATATTCTTGGCTTAATCTATACGGTATTTTTACCCTGCCATTTATTTCATGGGTTATTTACCGAATAATGGTATAGCAAGTCTGCCATCGTTGCCACTGATATTCTAGAAATGCAAAGGTATGCGTCCCCAACACCAGACATTCTTCTAGATCTACCGTCCTACTCCTTGTTACAGGGTGGCTTAGGTGGCCCTCGTCAATACAGTGCTCTCGGCATACTTCATGATCGTTATACGACATACTAGGGGCAACAATGTACCGTTACGTTACGCTCGCACACGTGGCACCTATCTCTGCATGCTTTGTGGTTTTCATGTGCAAAGTACGCTTTTGTTCCTGAAGACAGTGCATAGAGTCCGTTGGAAGTTCGTTTGGGCATGCTCGGTAACTAAGGCACAGCCACATAAACTGCGCGAGGCGCCCGCGAAGCTACAGGGTTTTATATAGTAGCCAAGCTCTCTTTTCCTTTTCACGTTTACATAAGTAAAATTGTCGAATGATTCGGCAAGGAAATTGAGATGCCGTGCAATCAGTGATGCATTTCTTTTTCTAGCGAAAGTAATTGCAGGTCCTTCATTTTCTTCTTACGCTATATGCTTTCGTATGCAGTGTTGACCTTGAGTCCTCAGGACTGTTCCTCGGAAAGGTACGTCGTCGTGTAATTTTCTTGTAGCTTCGCTTGTTAATCTTTATTCGGCACTGAAAAAATTGCAATGAGGCTATCAAAGATTTCCTAATATATAATGATGAAATGCGCTATTGTTAGTCAGCTGTGAATGGTTTCACGATGCGTAGTCGGCGCTGAGTTAAGAGTTTCCAAATCAGTTTTAACAAAAAAAGTCCAGCCGAGCGTGTCCATATAATTGCTATTACAATAAAACCTAAGGCCGACAGACGAAGGATTGATATGTGGGGTTTAACGTTTTAATACCACCATATGATTATGAGAGATGCCATAGAGGAGGGCTCACTAAATTGCGACCACGTGGATTTTTTCTACGTGCAGCCAAATATGAGCACATGGGCCTGCAGCCTTTTCACCTCTATCGAAAATGCAGCCACCGCAGTCGGTATTCAATTCCACGACCTGCGGGTCAGCAGCGGAGTACCTTCGCCACCAGACCACCGCGGCGAGGCCGAGAGATGGAGGAAATAAACTAAGAAAGAAAGCAGCTCAGGAACTAGATAACGAATGAGGCAGGCATTTGACTTATCTTAGAAGGAAATACATAGCGGCACTTCCAGCGTACCCTCTTAAGCTGCGTTTTCGGAGGGGCCTGGGAAAACTAAAACTAAGTGCGTGGGTTACTTAGAGGAAAAAACTGTATAAAGAAAGGCACTGCGTTATTGCGCAGTGGTATATTGCAAATTGTTTACATCACGTGCATAATAATGAATAAGCAGAGAAGGAGGAAAAAAAGACGTGAAGGGCTGCATACGTGACACGAGGGCAGCAAGCAGCCAGGGGGGGGGGGGAGGTGAACGACAACTTTCACGTCTTGGCTCTCGCGCCAAAATGCGTGCATGCGTTTGCAGACGATTGGAGGGCGGAGTAAACAGTGGCGAGTGCCCAAGACCTTGAAGACTATCGAGTACAGCCGGTTAAACTTTCGCGCTAGTATATAAGCCATCCGTGGAGAGTGTCAGGCACAACAGCCACATCAGGTGGACGAGACGAGCAGTATCATGGCTTTCAACAAAATGGTGAGTCGCGGAACCCACTCAGTTAGTTGAAGCGGCAGCAGAAGCTGTGTTGGCGAGTCAGCTTCAATGGAGCGCATAACGAAAGCTGATCAGCGGTCGCTTCATGTTTTGTTCGATAAATTGAGCTAACTCTAGAGGACTCATTGGCGGGAACGGAACTCTGAAACAGATTGTCTTCTTTATAGGTGACCTAACAATCTGCAATTAATAGGTGTGAGTGACGACGAGCCCTAATTCGGCTTAGACTGGTGAATGGTATTGATGTTATCCAAGTTGCCTCTCTAAGTGTTGCTCGCATTGGAGTGAAATGTGTGGACGCGAGAATTAAATTGTTTGTAAGTGGAGTGTGTTTTTCCATATTAATGTGCATAAACAGATACATAAAATAGGGTTGATTAACGCGAAAGTAAAAACATAAAGGTGAATTATAATAGAGCAAAGTCTTGATCATGTCCTGTTTCAAAAACTGGAAAGACAGAGAAAACGCAGTGCATAATCAAAACTTTGACATGAACCAAATAGCCCTAATCACTGCCTTACTAGAACAACCACCAATAAAACGGGCTTGTTCATCCCATCCTAGCGGAGTGCTTCTGCCATAAATCTCGACCATGATTCACAAGAAATATCTTATGGTAGAATTGTCTGTCCGACTTCTAAAAAAGGTGGCAGTCCTTCCGCAAGAAAAGCTTCTGCAAAAAAGCTCTATGATGTTGCCCCAGTGGCCAAATTCATAGATTTTTTTTGCTCTTAATACTCCCTGCCATTGGCTAACCAGCTCTTCTGTTAATATCACGAACATCATGATACGGAAAACCCAGCCTAAGTTCATTTTGTAGACATATGTAGTTCAGCATTTGCCGGGTGGTATTGGGACGTTAAACCCCACATATCAATCAATCAGCATTTGCCGGACAACGCTGTTATTCAAACGCGGCTGCGCATCCTCATGCTGATAATGCGAAAGTCAAACATCGTAAACCACCCATTGCATGTAGTGCTACAGAAGTTATCAAGAGATACAATTGTTTTCTTTTGTGGCATTTTACACTTGTACTCACTGCTTCATTTTATCACGAGAGTCTCACAAATGTCAGCATAACTGAGTTCATTGTCGATTTCGCAGCCTTTGCCCTTAAGAGTTGAATACTCGTTCGTATTAACTAACGAAGAGGAGAAATCTCGAAGAAAAAAAAACCTGAAAGAGAAAATCAGCGCTGACTGAATAAAGGTGACAAAAGTCACATTGTATACGTCATATGGAAGCAAAATAATAGAGGCCCGCGGACTGTCCCTTGTCAGAGCGCGTTAAATAACATCAGATGGTCAAAATTCCGGAGCCCTCCACTGTGGCATCTGTCATGATTATATAGTGGTGTACGCACAGATACCATTGTTACTACTTTATAACTCATGAAGGCTACGCCTGAACATGAGCACCCGTGTTAGTCACTTCTCGTAAAGGCTTTTTGACGCTATGGAAACTTCTCGAATCGCCGATATACTATAAAGAAGAAAAAATAACAATGTACCGGCATCATCAAACGACTTGCGATCACGTTGGCTCGAAGACTTCATCTGCCCTGACATGTCTAGTTGCTCATCTCTTAAAATCGGATCATTCGTCTCATGAAATGGCACGCTGCTCAAAGCAAAGCCGCAAGATGGGCTTCCAAGAGGCCTACAAGCATTATTTGGAGCATGTATATGTGATAAACTAAGAAAGCACAGAAGAGTTCCGTACCACATTGTTTGCTGTGTTAGTTGTGCGAAATATAGATTAAGGTATAAGCTGTACGGTATACTATGCTAAGTGGCTACTGTATGTACGCGCTAAATCTTTTGTTTTCGTCATCATAACCCTTCTTCCCACTTTCCTTCCCCCTTCCCGTATTTCCTGTGTAGAGTAGCAGGCTAGAGCGCAATAGTTCAGACCATTCTCTCTGCCTTCTAATAAATTCTCACATTATCTTTTCATATTTACAGAAGTATTTGTATTTGCTTCACGATTGATCATGAACGTTTCATCGTTCATTATCATTCTGATGCTTACATAAATGAATGCGTAAAGAGAGCTGTGTAATATTCTGAATGAATGCGTGAAGAGAGCTGTGTAATAGTGTTACCCACTATATTTTCTGTGCTTCCTTTTTTTATTATTTTTTCGATGGAGGTGGACATGCTGTAGGTCTATGTGCTCAGATTTCGATGCACGTTAAAGAACCCCAGGTGGTCAAAATTTCTGGTGTGCTCCACTACAGAGCCTCTTGTCATCATATGGTAATTTCGAGATGTTAAACCCCACATATTAATTAAATCAATTATGTTATCTAAGACGCACAGTACAAAAAAGCTAGCGAGTGCACCAGACCATTTTTTTTAAATCAGAATAACATTAGTACTAGTAGAACCAGCGTATGCGCTGTACCACTATATTAATTTTAATGGCGACTACACTGTAATAACATAAATCTTGTAAATCGCTTGTATAGGCCCAATAATGTCGTTCTCGCTTTAGTACATTTGAGTAGTAGCACAAAAGTGGATCACAGCTTATTAGCGGCGGGTTACTAAGCCTCTGAAAGCGTAAAGACTATAGACAAAGGTCATTTTGTTCATCACTGTTCCTCAGGATATTAATTAAAATCTGTCTGTCTGTCTGTCTGTCTGTCCGTCCGTCCGTCCGTCCGTCCGTCCGTCTGTCTGTCTGTCTGTCTGTCTGTCTGTCTGTCTGTCTGTCAGTCTGTCTGTCTGTCTGTCTGTCTGTCTGTCTGTCTGTCTGTAATGGCTGTGGCAGCATCCTGCCAATCATAGGCACAAACATTTAGACTATATTGAATACGTTTTAATTTTGGTGGCACCTATTCCCAGTAACCATCACTTATTATCCAACAAAAAAACTTGCTAGTTTAGCAAATGTATTCCGGGTTATCAGAAGAAAGAAATATTGCTGTGAGATCAGAATTTAATTGTTCACATGAAACGATGCGTCTTTTGATAACTAATTTGAATTGTATTAATATCAGCACGTTCTTTTTTATTCACCCTGTACAGGTGTTCGTCTTGGCCGCTTTCCTGGCCACCTTAATCTGCGTGAGCTATGCGCTCGAAGACGTTGAAGAGCGTCAGGGCGGTGGACTAGGAGGGCGTGGTAGCTACGGCGGCGGAAGCAACTATGGCAGTGGTGGCAGTGGTCGTCACAGTGGCAGCGGCTTTGGCGGCGGTAGTAGCCACGGAGGGAGCCTGGGTAGCCGTGGAGGAGGTCTCGTTGGAAGCCACCACGGAGGAAGCCATGGAGGCAGCCACGGCGGCCTGGGTGGCAGTAGCCATGGCAGCTTTGCTGGACACGATGGTTACGGTAGCGGCAGTAACCTTGGCGGCAGTGGCAGCCGTGGTGGCCTCGGCAACCTTGGCGGAGGTAGCCGAGGTGGCCTCGGTGGCTCTGGCGGAGGTAGCCGAGGTGGTAGTCGGGGCGGACGCTACTGAGCAGGATGACGACTCGTTCACGCGGGCCCTGGGCACCTGTAAGACGGCACCATTCCTGGCGAAAGTCAGTGGATGGTGTTTCATATCATGACCAGGCCCTGCTGATTTGATGCGCCAGTCTGCTGTCCCAAAGACTGAGACACACTTCCTTTGGGCATTAATGCTGTGATCACCTTTTTTTATTTTTGTTCTTTCTGTGTTCTTCGTTTCCTGGCAATAAAAAACTTGTCGACATCATTGCTTTAAAATTGGACTTAGTTTCATAAATGCTTTTCTATCGTGACGTATTGAGACGACGTTCTTGGCTGAAAAATTTAAGACAGGGTGCCAACACGAGTTTTGGTGTGCAATCTTAAATGCGAAACTTTTAAATGTTATACCTTTATTCACGGAAACACTTTGAACCGGACGCGATCTATTACATTTTCATGGATTTCCTTGTGGCTTCCATCTTGAAACGGGGGGTTGTAAATTTTTCTTTTTCATAAATCATGCACCCTTATGCCGCGATTAAGGCACTGTCCAATCTAACCCCGTCTTGCGCACAGGAAATGTAACCACTGTCTCACATCAGAGTGGGTATTCGCTTGACAAACATTGAAAAACACGCTTCGCAGAATAATTTTGTCAGGTAAATGACAAATTGTATGAAATACACGACTGGAGCACTTATGAATTGCGTGTATAGCTTCCGCTTTATTTTATTCTCTCCATGCTGCAACCAGGAAAACTGAATTTGTACTCTTTTTCACTGTAAAGCATCGACTTTGAGGGCAGCTATATTGGTGTTTCTCCTCGCAAATAAGCTAGATAGTTCTTTACGCCTATTTAGAGTTTCGGAAAAATAGGCAAGCACTTTCCACTAAATGCAAAAAAATATAAGCTTCTACTTCTGCATTTGAGATGACTTGCCGAACTTACTGACCAGTTTGAGTGTTTTTTTAATGTTTCCTATAGGAAGTTCCCATGTACTTCAACAAAGACACGGCTTTTACTTCTCGCCTGTCGCGCTGAGTTTGTGATCACACCAATAGTGGACTTAAACTTCAATGACTATTATGCCGAATTACGAGTGTTGTAGCATATATAAAAAGTGTGCGTGTCAGAGATTCTCACGCTTTTCAACTTTTCTATACAAACAACTGATCTCGAGTGAATAATAATGAAGTTTACTAATGAGTCCTTGTTAATTGCTCTTGTCGATGTGACTTTAGGTGGAATTATTTCTTCCTCAATGTAGAGTACGTGTATGATGACGAGAGTGGCTGAACTATCATGACATTATTGTAGAAATTCTGTAGAGACCTAAGGAAAAAAAACACCGCTTGTTAGTTTTTTTAGCATTCACCCACAGTACGAGTGAAGGCACCTCAGAATTGGTCTTAGTGACCGTTTAGGCAGATATCGTGAAAACATGAGCAAGGTATAAATGCAGGAAGCGCCTTACGCACAAGTTCGATTTGCAATATGATATATATACACAAAAGTTAGAAATCATTAAAATAGTGTCAGTATGAAATGCTGTCGAAAAAAGAAGACGACAAGCGTACAAAACAAATTATTTACGAAGGTCTTGGCAGGAGGAGAGCCTGCCTTCGTTACAGTAAAAGACACACACGCACACACACACACACGCACGCACACACACACACACACACACACACACACACATATATATATATATATATATATATATATATATATATATATATTGCACTCTAAACAGGTTTTACTCGAAACTGGTGCACCAAAAATGCATCTGCCATTCGCCCATCTACTTCAAAAATGCCCTCAATGAAGACAGTGTTTCCCACGCTCTTGTCAACCATCAATCAAATTACTTATTTTCCTGACAACGTTTTCAGCCACATGGTCACTTATCTACGCACACTTGTCCTCCTCCCCCAGTGTGAAAGAACAGCGTCGTCTTAGAGGGTGTTTTCAATTGATTGATTGATATGTGGGGTTCAAAGATTCAAAACCTATATATGATTATGAGAGACGCCGTAGTGGAAGGCCCCTGAAGTTTCTACCACCGGGGATTTTTAACGTGCACCCAAACCTGAGCACATGGATGTACGGCATTTTCGCCTCCATCGAAAAAGTAGCCGCTGCAGCCGGGATTCAATCCCGCAGTCTGTGGGTTAGCAGCCGAGTATCTTAGCCACTGTACCATCGTGGCGGGGCGTGGGCGTTTTTGAAGATAATGGCAGATACGCTCTCTGGTGCGTCGGTTTCAATCTCGCCAGCTAAATTAACCGCATTTCACCACTTCGTGGTGATTAACACGGACCGCTTTTCATAAATTTCAATGGGGCTGTGTACTAGTCGTAGTAAAAACTTGAATTACCCCTTTGACTTCACCGCTTATGTGTACTGGTTCAAAAGTTCATTGTGTTCTTTTTCTTATAATTACTGCTGTAATCAATATGTGCGAGCATCTGACGATGCCTTCTGCCACAGTAAAGGGACGCCACAAGTAGTACACAGATGCCCCTTTCCTGTAATTCTGCAATAATAGCGCACACATTTCTTAAAACACCATGTATATTGTATTAGTATGAGAAGTTGGGCGAGTTGGTTCGATGAAATTCTCGGAAACGTTTCGGCGCGCACACAGTGGGCGGGAAATTTGAACCAAAGAAGACAAACAGGCGCCTGTTTGTCTTCTTGCTTCCGTTTTCCCGTCCACCGTGTGCGTGCCGAAATGTTTCCAAGAATACCCTGTATATTATATACTCGTTGCGAATAGCAGTTTTAGTAGCAAACAGAGACAGATTCATGTTACGAACGTGACAATTATGTAATGGTATTTCATGATTGTTTGTTACAGCAATGGTATTTCTGCAATAAGAATTAAAGACTGGATTCCAAGAGAAGGCAAGCGGGTGAATGGGAGACAGAGTTAGGTGGGCTGATGAGATTCGAAAGTATCAGGGTGTAAAGTGGCAGCAGAAAGCACAGGGCTGAGTTAACTGGTGAAACATGGCAGAGGCCATTGTCCTGCAGTAGGCGTAGTCAGACATATGATGATGATTTCTGTATTTAAAATGTCATACTAGTGTTTCGCGTTGGACCACACAATTTAGTATTGCTTGACAACATCATTAGTCACGTTATTAGTGGTGACAAAGTGACAACCAAAAATAAGGATTTTTTTATTTTTGAATATAACAGTCTGAAATGTGGCTTCTTCGGAAATTTCATCATCCAGCTTTTCCATCAGGCTCATGTATAGGTGCACATGTGCAAGTAATCTGTATCCGCCAGTATTGTTGACGTGATAACACACCCTTCATCATAAGATATAAACAAAATTAAGACTGTTTTCTGGAGTTTCCACCAATTCTACAAGCAGCAGTTCGAAAAAAAAACATGAAAGAAAAATTAGGTACACTTCGCCTACCGCTTGGTGATCATGTAGTGTTTGATCCCCTCCCCACCGCCCACCCAAAAGCAGCTGGTAGAGATCAAACATATCCCCCTCTATATTCCCGAATGTTTTATTTGCCACACGAATAAACAAAGTGACCAACATTTTCAATCCTTTATTTTTTAGTAGCCAATTGAGCCACTGACCGCTTGTCCTCCTCTCGTGTCTTTTTCGCGCCATAAGCTACGTTCGCACTGACGCAATGATGAGAAAAAAACTTGGAAAAGCAATGTATAAAACAGAAACACCATAGTAGGCAGGATAGAACATAAAACACGTGCCACAAGGCAATATTTGATTCTGAGAGCATGAGGTAATAAAAGTCTGCGTTGTATACAACTAGGTTGTTACAGCCATGCAAAATGCATGCAAATGGGGCTAGCTCAGAGCCCTTAAAATATTAAGACAAAACCAAGAGAAATATATTTATATTGTCAAATAATGGCACACTACTTGCAGCGTGAAGTATAGGTGAATGAATGCATGCGACCAGTGCGCGGCACCTGGTTATATACACACGTGTGTGTAATTTCTCCTGAAAAGTTTTCGAGGACATTAAAGGACCTACTCGAGGACATTAAAGAGCGTGTGAACATACACACACACAATGACACATGTACAAAGGAATAAAATCTAAGTAGAATATGAAATTATTAGTATTACGAAAATCATAACTAACCTTCTGCAGAACCTCTTACGAGAATATTTCACTACCATGATTCAACATTAGGACCCGGATGGGAAACCTCAGCTCAAAGAGGACACGGGAAATATTTTGTTGGCAGTAGTGGTGAGAAACTTCAAGAGGAAGTAGTGCGAAGGCTGCAGGAAGTGCGAATACCGGAAGCTACTTGCGTAATAGGTGATTCTAAGAATGTTTGGGGCGTAGGAGAAGAGTCAGATCTTCCCCCGCTTGCTTTGTTGTGTTTACGATGTGGGTATATAAAGACGCGTTCGGGATGTCACTTTCACATCAGTATTTGGCTTCAACAAGCTGTGCTTTTCATCGAAATATTTATATACTTATTATTGTTGACCGAGCGTAGAGCATTGAAGCAGCGTCAATGAAGGTATGTGCACTAGTCCGATGGCTTTAAAAAGTTTAATTTCATTGTTTGATTTGTCATTTATGAAGTGTACATAAACAATATTTTCTGAAAATACTGACATTTTGGGCAACTTTTTTTGCCACAAAAGTTGTCTTTAGCAATGCTTTTTTTTTCTTTTGGAGTTTTCTGTGGTCGAACAGCTTCATTTTTGCTTTATTTTTACAAAAACGTTGTACATGGCCACAAATAATTGTCATTTTTGCGTTACAGAAAATTTAGCTTGCTTTCTGTTTGTCATCTTTCTGTTATTTCATACTTATTTCTGCTTTTGCTGTACAGATATTTTATGCTTAAAAGCACGTTTCAGTTTCCGAAGGTACAAAGGTGCTCTATAGAGCATCTTTATGCCAAATGACATCCATTATTCACTATGCCTTGTGACTTTTTCTGAAACTTTCTTGTGATGTGCCAGTGAACAACTTCAATTTTTTTTGCTTTTCGGTCTAGTTATCTTGCAGAAAAAGTCCAGAGATGGCACTTCCCGTGACTGCTAAAACGCATTATGGTGCTTGGCGATATTAGCATGTTTGGTTTACAAAGTCTGTGAACTCTCCTAATTTGCTAGGTGTTCAATGTCAGCCGCATGTTTTGTTCACGAGGGCGCTTCTGTTCTGCCGAGTGCCACACTTTTGCAGCGGATGATGAATGCTAACGCTAATTGACTTGACACACAATGTCTTGACGCCTCAGAATGAATTTTCAGGTGAAGAGCAGATGAAATCTAACAATCTGTTGCAGCAGACGGTGCATGTCAACAATCTTTTACGCTAATTGATTTCAAACACAAAGTCTTCGCGCCCTAAAGGAAATTTTCAGTTGAAGAGCGGATGAAATTCAACAATATTAGGGAAATATTACGATATAGCTGTGATATATAAGTAACCGTTTTTTTGTTATGTAGCACTGATAAACTACACAATTTGAAAAACAAAGCATCCGAATCATTTATTACTATCATTCTCACGTATTCAACAGAGAATACCAGAGAATACCAGTATATGGGTGCCAAAATAAGGAACGCCTTTCTCATAGCATGGAACGACAAGAGGAAGATTCCCGGACACTATATACACTTCCTCTGCATCCACAGAAGCTACATTCGCAATATTGCTGTATTACCTAATGACTGATGATGCATACGCTGCCTGCCTAGTCACGTTTTGTACACATGATCTTCAACAGGCTACATTGATCTACCTCTTCTATGCATCATATTATATAATTTGATATATTTAGGTTTTTATAGCGTATTTTACATATTTAACGTAACTATAATAATCCAAACAATTATGATATTACATACTTACCGATAAGTGTTTGGGGAATTAAGCATCAGAATATGCCACTTGCCCAAAATGCTGTTTATGACCGCAGGCAGGCGGTTGAATCAGCACACACACACACAAAAAAAACATTCACTTCTAAATGATCTCGTACATGTTAGCTATGGAACCTTATTTAGCTGCACGGTAACACCTGCTCGGCAATGTATCACAAGCACCTGATCTCAGCAGACAGCAAAAAAGAGCTCCACACTCGGCGCCATGCCTGCAAGTGCCGTAACACTTCCAGGTTTAGGTGCACCGATATATCCGATAAAGTGAACTTCAGGACACTCACCACCCTAGTTCAATTGGTAGCGCATTGGACGTGTTATTAGAAAATTTTATGACGGCCCTTGCCGGTGGCAAGCTGTCTTTTTGTACACTTTACTTTCTTCACGCTTACTTTGTAAAAAATACAATACACTTAAAATAGCACAAGTTTTGCGCCTGTGCCATCCTGGGCTTTATGATATGTTGCTTTTCATTTGTATATTTTACTCCGAGATATCTTCGTCCTCGTATTTTATGAACTGATAAACTGGCTTTAAATAGTTGGACGAAATAATTTTTGCTTTGATACTATAAGCCCGTATTACTATGATCATATCCTTATATGCGCTATGTGTCAGCGTTCCTTCAGAGAACGATGTGCACTTCACCACTTCCTGACCTCTGTGATTTTATGTGGTATCTATGAACGAGATTCTGCCTTAAATGTGCACGCTTTTCTCGATCAACACAGGCATCAGTATTTTATGCTTGGGTGTCGCCAAGCGAATATGCACCCGTCTTGCTCTAATGAAATGACCAATGAGCACAAAACGCAAGCAGGATAGAGCTATTTTAATTCCTAAATAAAGGTTCTGTGAGAACCTCTGTAATTTTTTTACATTTATCAATTCTGAATTTTTATGTGCTTATAAACGTCTGACCTTTTCGCAGGTGGCTCTATTCATCCTAAGTGCTATTGCCGCCATGGCAATAGCCACAGCTTCAAGCATTGGAGCTGTCCAAAGCCAGCCTCCGATTCCAGAGGCTGGGTCCGAAATTACGTCCGCGACCCCTGACTCTGGCTTTGTGCCCGGAATCGAAGCTGAAAGTGGCTCCGGAACCACGAGCACCGAAAGGCCAAGTGGCACCGATAGCGGCTTTGATTTCGTTGCGGATATCGCCAAAGGCTTCGGATTGAGCCAGTTCAACGGCTTCGACGCCAATCCTGGTGGCCTCGCACAAGGAGGAGCACTTGGTCTCAATCACGCACTCGGAGGAGTTGGCTTGGGAGGGCTCGGTCATGGCGCTGGTCTTGAAAACTTCTACGGGTCTCTCCTGGGATCTGGAAACCCTGCGTTTGCGCAAGCAGCCCCATTTCTGGGCTTGGGAGGAGGAGGAAAAGGAAGCCGTGGTTACAGCAGCGTTAAGACATACAACTACAAATTTGATTCCAATGACCCCTCTAACGGAGCTAAACAAGCCTAACAAATTTCGTAAGCGGACTTGGTCTGGACTGGTACGGGTCAGTTCTCGTTATGCCCCTAGTTCATATGAAAATGGTGGCAGTGAATTCATTGCTGAGCGCTGATCGCGCGAAGCCGAATAAACAAAAGCACCGTTTCCACCTTAAACGCTTCAATGCACCTACTTACCTGCTTTAGCAGCTGAAATGATTGTAAGGGCAATAAAAATGAATAGTCGACATTCACTCTTATTGAGCTTATCTTAAAAGGAACAGGTGCGTTTTTCGCTCTCGACGCTGCAGGTTCCTGCATGCGATCAGTCAATGTCTTGAACCCATTTTTCCATCTATCTCTTCCCCACACCGCTGAGCAATGCTGGACGAACTATTCCGAAACAAAATGAGTCATGAGGTGACATGAGTGGCACTTTAAACATGACTTTATAGAGGCCTTATGACAAAAACTGGGATAGCCCTAGCTTCTGAGAGCACATGAAATTTTTCCGATCAATATTATCATGTGGGTTTTAACGTCCCAAAACCACAATATGATTATGGGAGACGCCGTAATGGAGGAGGGCCCCGCAAATTTAGACCACCTGGGATTTTTAAACGTGCACCTAAATCTGAGAACACGGGACTCAAACATTTTCGCCACCTACATCGAAATGCAGTTGCTGTAGCTGGGATTCGATCCCGCAATCTTTGAATTAACAGACATTTGTTTTGTTTTTTCAAGGTTCTGTCGTGAGTCATGACATAGCATACAAAGGCGACGTGCGTGCGCATCACAATATACAGTCGACGAGCGGCGCTCTAGGTGACAAAAAGAAAAAAAAGACCACACCCCTCTATTGTGCCGGTCAATAATATTATAGAGTTTCTCCAAAATAAGTAGAGGGCACCCTGGCGCTGCGATCGTTCAGCGATGATGGAAATGATGGGTAGTACACACATTTGCCTAGTCTTCGTCCTTGCGGGCGGCGAATCGTACTTGCGGCTTCGTTTATTGCTGTGTTTCGAATTTGTTTTGAAAGAAAGATTCAACCCTCTGAAACTTCGTTACCTAATTTGGAAAGATAATTCGAAAAAATAGGCTGGTGAAGCGCAACCACTGAAATTCGCCCATTTTTTGTTTCTTGAGAAAACAGCTTCAAGCCACAGGAACACACACGGAGCCAAAAGCAGGCCAGAAGTACGAAGTTTAGACAAATGTGTGTAATACCCATCATTCCCATGCTCGCTGAAGCGCCATGCATTGCAGCTCCCATAGACACTGGCGCCAGAGTTCCCTCTAGTGTGTATTGGGAAACTCTATGAATATTATACACTCTGGGGGAGATCACCTGGTCAAGCCAACTCGGTGCATGAACTTGTCACCCAACAATCCGTTATGACGTCACACACTAAACATGGGCAAACGGTAAAAGCACATCCAACCCCCGCCCATTCCTTTTTTCTTGTTTCAAGCACAGAAACGTCTGCACGTAGTACGTGGTAGAAAATATAGCGTATAAAAAACAAAACAGAACGCCAAACCACTATTCATGAATGCCCAGTTATACGGGCTTCTTGACCACCCTACCAAGCCGCGTTACAATGGGAGTGGGTTCATTGTTGGCCAAAGCACGAGTGAAAAGCACCATTGAATCGGCTGCTGGGAAGCTATCTCCGCTATAGACCACTTGTGCAGCGCTCGGCTGCCGTGAGTTTTTTGGAGATTCGTAAGTTTTTATGTGCGCCCTTTCTTTTAGGAGACGGTTAAGCATTGTCATGTTTCGGGTCAGGATCACAACATCGTCGGTTCGCAGTAGATATACTACTACTAATAATATTATTCTACTACCACTACTACTACTAATAATATTATTAATAATAATAACAATAATACAGTAATAATATTATTAAAATTTTATTTGCAATTTGAAAGAGCAGCATATAGTGTTACAAAATTGTGCTGCAGAAGCCTCATTGGGCTTGATATGACCGCAGTTTTGGTGCTGGTGCGAGGACTGTGGTCTTACTTTGCCTATCCATCACCTAGAAAAGGTCTTCTGCTTCTAGCTTGAAGAGCCGTCCGCCATAAAGGCGTTAATCGTAGTCGCGGCACTGCCGTTGTCTGACCCCTTTCGGGCTGCTTCTTTCGGGCTGCTGTATCCTGGATTTCATCGACTCAGTAGCAATGGGACTCCTGTTTTCAGTCACCTACTCGTAGTCATAAGTGCTTCCACAGGACTGACTTCATGAATGCCGGTCGTCGCCTTGTAAACCAACAACACCAGGTAAAAACCTTCAGAGTTAAACAGGAGGTGCTTAACCGTCTGAACCATTCGCTATACTTTCCCATTGGCCTGCGGCTGCCTCGAACTAATGGAGACATGGCAAAACTCTTATGACACAGGGAACTGTTTAAATTGGGTGGTTACGAACTAGGGACCATTGTCGGTCAACGCACACTCAAAGATTCTATGCCTATAGTAAAAAAAAAGAATTGGCAGATCCCAAGTACAGTGGGCATGAACCAAATGCGAAGCACAAATGAGAAAGGTTGATATGTCAATTTATTATGAGCACAACTTTACGAGGCGGACGTAAATTATGCCGTACACGCCTTCCATGTCATGATAATCTTGTTTGGACGTGTGATTTACCTTCGTCCTCTATTCACGTAACATGAAATAACAAATTTAGTATACGTGGAGCTACCGAAACGTTCGCGAGCATGCTATGAGCGCGGCATGTCGTCATGTACTTACAAGACAAACATGTGATATCATGTTACGACTTGTCATCTAACTTTGTCGTCCATTCAAGTCACGTGATGCCAAATTTGGTATGTGTGGAGCTAGTGAAACGGCTGCGAGCGCATCATCAGGGTGGTATGTTGTCATGCTCTTATACGTCACGCATGTCATGGTTATTATGTTTGCATCAGTCATATACCTTCATCATTCATAGGCATCACGTAACATAAAATTTGCTATGTGCGAATCTAGAGAAACGACCACGATTGCGCTATGAGCACGGCATATAATCGTGTTTTACATGACACTTTTGTCGTGATTATCATGTTTGGACGTGGCATTTACCTATCGTCCGTTTGCGTCACGTAACAGCTAATTTGGTATATGCGAATTTAGCGAAACGGTGGCGAGCGCATCATGAGCGTTGCATCCTCATGAGCGTGGCAGGAGCCTGACATCCTCACCGCCAGGCAGGCAGGCCATTTTCCGTTTACAGGTGTTAGACCCTGTGGGAGGGAGGGGGAGCTCTGGCACAACGCCATCTCGCCTAGTAAGGACACGAAGGGCTTGTGACCCGCCTCGAAGCTAACCTTTAGGCCACAGATGTTGTCATCAAATTTGTAAGCTTCCTCCATCAGTGATGGTGCTTCTTTTTCTATCTGGTAGTATCGCCGGTCTATGTTCGTGAGGGAGCAAGACGCGAAAGCTATTGGTCTCTATGGTGACCGTCTTTCTGTGGTTGCAAAAGGACAGCTGCCAGTGCAAAACAGGATGCATCCGCTCAAAGGACGGAAGGATGTGCCATACATTTCGTAGAACAACTTAGCCCTTACAGCTCGTTGAGCGCTTTTGCTTGGTCACACCCCAAGACACATTCGCTATCTTTGTGCAAAAGAGCACGCATCGCAGCAGTAGTATGCACCAGTTGGGCCAAACAGCGACATATGTGATTGGCCATGCTGAACAAGCTTCTCAGTTGGGTGACACTTTCGGGGCTTTTAGGCTCTTAATAGAGCCAACTTTCACTCGAACAGGCTCAATTCCATTTTTATTCAAATTGTCCCAGCAATTTCGCTTTATTAAAGCCAAGCTGGCACTTTTTTCTTGTTCAGAGTCACTTGTGCGCTAGCTAGGCGCTACATGACACCTGATAAACGTTCGTCGGGCTAGGCGTTTCATATCTCCAAACACTAAAATGTTATCCATGGCATTGACAACACCAGGCAGGCCACATATGATTTTGATATCTTTTTTTTAAATATTCCGGTGTGGACGTACTTCCAAACAGAAGTTTGGCAAAACAGTACTTCCCGAATAAAGTGAAGAGCGTAGGTTGTTCAGCACTGTTGCTACACAGTCGGACTTGATGTAATCCTGAGTAGGCGTCAAGCCTTAAAAAGTATTTCGCACCAGCCAGAGAACCTAATGTTTGATGCACAGTAGGTGCCGTGAAGCGCTCATGAACGAAGCGCCTATTTAACTTTGTGACGTCGCCCCGCCGCGGTGGTCTAGTGGCTGAGGTACTTGGCAGCTGACCCGCAGGTCGCGGGATCGAATCTCAGCTGCGGCGGCTGCATTACCGGTAGAGGCGTAAAGGTTGTAGGCCCATGTGCTCAGATTTGGGCGCACATTAAAGTACCCCAGGTGGTCAAAATTTCCGGAGCCCTCCACTACGGAGTCTCTCATGATCATGTGGTGGTTTTGGGTCGTTAAACCTCACATATCAATCAGTCAATATCAATTAACTTTGTGAGGTCGACGCATATTATCAGTTCCCTGGACTGTTTTGTTACCAGGACTTTTCCTTCGCACCACTTAGTAGGGCCATCTACTTTTTAATTATTTGCAAGTGCACGAGTCTCTAGATTTCGCGCTTCAGATTTACCATGATCGAAATTGGCCCTTGCAGTAGAATGACTCTCGGTTGTAGCCTGATTGTGTATTCATCTGCGATTGCGCCCTACGCTCCATGCGTGGAAAGAGGGCCTCATATCATTGTGTGTTTGCACTAAGCGCCTCGGCAAATTAAACATCACCTATAGCCTTCGTCGCGAAGAGGGATAACGACATAGCTTGTTTGGCGGACAGTCCTCCTTTTCAACGCAATCTCTATGACAAACTTACTGGGACATTGACCTTGTCGCTACCAGCCACCTGTAGCACCTCGTCTGCTTTATTTAGGTGGTGAAAATTCCTGGAAATATAGAAGGTGTAACCGATACTTCTGCGTTTGAATCAACTTTAGAAAGGATGGGCACAAAGTTCATCAAAACATGCACATCGCGCGCTTTCCCGACCACGCCAATCATGCTAGTAAAAGTTTGTCAGGTATCGCGTTCTACGGCCAAGCCGGGGACTTTCCTTTCTGCTTATCAACTTTTTTGAGACAAAGTCTGTCAAAACATTTCCTTCGCTGCAACATTAGTGACACTTGGAAGCTCGGGCAGCGCACGTTGACCTCGGGTGCACATCGCTGGTTCATAGGGGCACTGTCCCCGACCCGTTGTGCTGCGGAGGTTTCTGGTGGCTCACAATGCCCGCTATGGTGCTTTGGTCCTGAATTTCTGGGAGGCTACCGATTTGAACTCGTTCCACTAAAAGGCTCTGCTCCAGCTGCGGCACGGGTTCCTTGAGGCGAGTCTTGTGAGCCAATGTGAACCATGGGTCCCTCTGCAAAAATTAGGATAGTTGAGCGTTCTGAAGCGCGACGACAAACCGGTCTTGGATAAGTCTCTTCTTCATATCTCCAAAGTCGCAGTGGTCTTTCAGCACGTAAAGTGCTGTTTCGAACTGATCCACCGATTCATCTGGCCGTTGCTATAGCGTCTGTGAAAGCAAACACTTTCATCTACAATGCTTCTTTTTTTTGCAACATGAGTGTCGATGTTTTGCTTCACGACATCATAACGTTTTGCTTCTTTTTCGGTCAGCCCAAATACAGCTAAGACATCGCCGGCTTGGCAGCCTATTGTGTATTGAACGTCCCAAATGTTCATTGAGAACTGTGGCAATCCACGCTGGCCACTCCGACGTTTTGTCGAAGTTCTGTAGGGATGACTGCTGCGGCCCCGCGATTACCGTTTCGGGCTTCTCTAAAATTTTATAGGAATTCTACCATCCACGGCCTCAGTGACATTGTTGGCCAGTTCACACCTCTGACCAGTGACGGATCCAGAGGGGGGGGGGATTGGGACGACCACATCCAGCACACATTAATAGTAGTTATGCTGTGAAGCGGTTTTTTAAGTAAAAATAGCCATGACAACGCCCCCCGGTCACGTGTTACTTCATGCGACAGCCCCCCCCCCTCTTGAATTGAGTAGCTGGATCTGCCCATGCCAACCGCTTCACAACCACTTCACTGAAAACGAGTGCGACGTGTATGTGCGCTGCAATAAACAGTTGACGAACTGTGGTCTAGGTGACTAAAGATAAAACCGCCCCCCTTCATAGTGCTGGTTGATAACACACTCCGAGAAACATCACCTGGTAAAGGTAGGTTGGCGCATTAAGTGTCGCCCAGGTATATGTTATGACATCACACAACGAACTTAGGCAAGCGGTAACCGCTCAGGTTTCGCACTTTTTTCGCGTCATTTCCAATTTGTTGCGGCCTATTACGATGTTAGGGTGGCCACTAAGACTTTCTTTTCCGAAAACTATTTCAGTTATAACTAACAGATGAAAACGTCGGAAGTGTGCTTTTTAAATGTTTGACAACGCACTTAACATAGTGAGGCCTGACAAAACTGCTGGGAAGAACACTGTAAAGGGCGTGCCTTATAAATGGAAAGTGTTTCTTAGCGAACTTTGGCAACTTTGAGCGTATCTATCTATCTATCTATCTATCTATCTATCTATCTATCTATCTATCTATCTATCTATCTATCTATCTATCTATCTATCTATCTATCTATCTATCTATCTATCTATAACTAAGTAATGCGCCACCAAACCGTATTGCTTAGTGAACCAAGAACTAGATTTATTTTTTTTCTTTAAATAGTGAGGTTGAGGACTGGTACTTTGCAGTGAAGGATTTAATTTTCACTCGTGCCTTCACTTTAGCCTCCAATCAGATAACCTCCTTCTAGTTATATTCTACCCGCTTAAACTCTATTTTGCCCTCCCTGTCCCTAAACCCAGTGCTTTGACAAACTCTGCGCCATCTTCCGGAACTATAGGGTGAAGCCCTTTACAGAACAATATCAAGTGATCGGCAGTTTCCTTCTCCTCTCTAAGCGCACTGCATACTGTGTACTCCTTCGCATTTGGCTTGATATGTCTTGGTTTGCAATACTCCCGTCCTCGCCTCAAGCAGTAGAGAACTACCCCGAGTATTGTCATAGAATATTTCCTTGATATTTTCCTGCTTAAAAGTTCGATAGATCTCTAGTGCGGACTTCTTAATCATGCCAATTCTTCAGATATCGATCTCCGCTTCCTTCACCTTCTTCTTAACCGATAGTTCTTTTTAGTTGGGCCCCTTGCTGTTTTCTGAGTATTTACCCGTCAATTTTCCGGTTCAATTCTTTCATTTTGTATCGACATTCGTCATGTACAAGTAGCTGAAAACCTTCCTAGCGGAACTCTCCCCCCCCCCCCGTTTCTCTCAATCGCTTCTCTTATTTCATCTTGCTGCTAGCTTCCCTGCCCTCAAATGATGTCCATCCCATATCACCTTGTACTCCCTGATTTGGTGTATTCCTGTCAGCTCCTAAGGCAAGCCTACCGATTCCACGTTGCTTAATTTCTAATCTTGCTTGAACTTCTCATCTCATGCCCAAGACCGCATTGCCGAACGTCAGACCAGGAACCATACATAACCTTTTTCCATATTCCTCTCACAACATCATAGATAATGTAATTCCACAGTGCCTTATTTTTCATTACTGCTGCATTCCTGTTACTTTCAGCGTCACGTATAGGTCGTGTTCTCTTAGGTACTCAGTCCCGTTGCTTATCCATACACCGAGATATTTGTATTTATCTGTTATATCTATCGTCCCCTCCTGTATTCTATGCTCACTATCTTCATTATCTATAAAAATCAAGACTGACAATTTTTCCTTACTGAATCTGAAATCTAACCTATCTCCCTCATTACCGCAGATGTCCATCAATCTCTGCAAAACTTCCTTGTTGTCGGCAATGAGCACTGTATCTTCTGCGTACATCCATGCTGGTAGTACCTGTTCAATGATTTTTTTTGTTTGACGAAAGAGAGGTTGAAGCCAAGTCCACTTTTTTCTCGTTTGGCCTCTAATGCTTGTAGGTACATCATGAATAACAAGGGTGACAGAGGACACCCCTGCCTAAGTTCTCGTTTTACTTTTGTGGGCTTAGATAGCTGTTTTTCCCACTTTATAACTACCTTCTTACCTTTATAGATATCTTTAAAAAGATAAGTAACTCCATCTTTCACACCTAGTGAGTCCAGTATTCCCCACAAGTCCTCTGAACCACGCTATCGTACGCTCCCTTGATATCAAAAAATGCTAGCCACAGGGGCCCGTATGTCTTTTCTGCTATTTTGATGCACTTCGTCAGTGAAAACAGATTGTCTTTCAACCTCTTGTGTTTCCGAAACCCATTCTGCTGTTCCCACAGCACCCCCTCATCCCCTATTCATGCCTGAAGTCTTCCCTTTATAATCTGCATCGCCAGCCTGAAGACCACTGATGTCACTGTTATAGGATGGTAGTTGTTTATGTCAGCTTTGTCCCCTTTTCTTTATAGAACATGGTCATCCTGCTAAGTTTCCATCCATCGGGGACTTCACCATCGACTATTATTTTGCTCACTGCCTCTTTCAAAGTCTGCTTAGACTTCGGGCCCAATGTCTTTATCAGCATAATTGGAATGCCATCCCGGCCTGTTGATAAACTACTAGGAACCTTCTTCTCAGCCCTTTCCCTCTTTTGTTGTGAAAATGGAACCGTTGCGCCACTTGATTCATTTTTTTCTATTGTAGTGCATAAGGTACATCCTCGTTAAAATTTTTCTCTAACTCTTGATCTTATATGTTCAATTGGTTCGTCCCCTTCTAGCCTAGCACCTTGAGCAGTAGTTATAAACCTCTGCTCTAGGCTCATCTCATTTTTTAGAGAAATTAATTGGTTCCAAAATATCGCAGCTGCCTTTCTATCTTTTTTATATACTTCTGTCAGCCACTAAGCCACCTTTCTTCCAATCTTTTCCTTGATCACAATGGATGCTTCCCGTCTACAGCTTAGAAAGATGTCCCTTTTTTCAACATCCACTCTCGGTTCCTTTACTGCTTAGCATGTCTGTGTTCCCTAGAGGCTCCCTGACGTTTGGCTATGGCTCTGCTAACTTCCTTATCCCACCAACTCTTGGGTTTGTGTCTTCTTTTCCGGGGTGACTTCTCACGTGCCTTAGCAAGCTCTAGCTCAAACAGTCTAATTAAATTTGTGTATGTCCGCACTGTTCTATTATCCTCATTGATTACTTTCTCAATTTGTTTAGTAGCTATTTCAATTTGCCTTTCTGAATAAAAATTTTCCTGTAGTTGCTTATCTTGTCTCCTTCCCACTTTCACTGCTGTTCCAAAACTTAGCTTGATATGTTTTTGATCACTACCCAGACTTCTGGAGTCACATATATCTATGTGCATTCCCCTGAGCCTATCATACATCCTATGTGACATCTGTGCGCAATCTATCGTCGACTGCAGCCTTCCTACCTCCCATGTTATTTGTCCTTCACACTACTTGGTACTGTTGCAAATAATCAAATGATGCCTATCACACATATCCATGGTCATTTTGCCTGTTGGATTGGTATACACATCTATATCTTCTATGTGCGCATTCATATCTCCTAATATAATTATCTCACACTGTCCTCCTAATTGTTAAATGTCGTTTGATATACTCTGCACCATTGCATGGTTTTCCTGTTTGGCCTTTGCTCCCGTCCATAAGTACACCAACCAAGGAGTGTCATTTGCCCTGCCATTTTCCCTTTTAGCCGTAATTGTTCCTTGCACTCCTACTTGACCATTTGCCAATCTGTACTTTCATGAATGAATGCCCCAATACCACACCTCATTCTGCTGCCTACTGTTCTATTACAATATTCTCACGCGTAGTCAGGATTGTTAGAAGGTTGTTTCATGACCCTAAGATGTGTTTCTACAAAACCGTATACCATCGGCCTCTCCTTCCTTCGCTGTTTTTCTATTTCTTCCTACTTCAGCCTCTTCCTGCCACCCTGCATGTTAATATACCCTACGTCTGAATTGGCTCGGCCCTTGTGGCTACGTCTATTTCTGCCACGCACTCTACCTGTCTTAGATATTGATGCCACTTTGGAATCGTATCTGTCCATACCACCTGTCAACGAGTCTACCTGGTTGTTTTCCTTGTTACTAGCTATCCTGCACGCAGAAGGGCCCGCGTGCCCCCCAAAAAAGCTACTCGCTGAAGCTGGGCTTGGGACCATTGAACCGGCTCAACCTGTTTTTTCCAAACTTGCTTGCTCTTTATTCTCCGCCATTTTGGTTACCGGTGCCCTACTGCTCTATCCGTCGGCCGCTCCTTCGTTCACCTTGGCTAGTACCTCCACAGCAGACTTCAGCCTTTCTCCCATAGCCCTCGTTTTCTCTTGCCCTGTCGCCAATGCAGTCTCCAACTTTGTGATTTTCACCAGCAGTTCACTCTGGGCAACCATTTTCTAAATTTTTCCTCGAGCTCACATTGCCTACACTTGGCGTCAGCCTCCTCTCCATTCGTTTCTGCAGTAGGGCTCATTTTCAAACCCACCCCTCATCCTCAACACTTTACAGCCTTTTTAACACTGTCTTTTTGACGTCAATTGACCTTATGAATTGTCTCACTTGATAATTACAAAACACAAACCCTGCACTACGAAAAACAGAAAATCTAAGCTCTACTACAAAAATTTGCGCGTTCAATTTACGTGCGCCACCCCCACAAGGTGGCGAGAGGAAAAAGACACACAGAAAGAAACACACACACACAAACCAGTAAATACTTGGTGACCCCCCCGAAAAAGCGGTATAATGTAATAAGTGCTACAAAGGTATTAACTGCTGCCTTATCAATTATAAAGGCAAGCTCGAAACATTCAAGCCCACTTATCTGCGCAGTCGATCGGGAGCGCTAAAAAACACGACCATCCACCGTGCCAGGCTGAACTGAACTGAATATGAATAGACGGATGGATTGATATGGCTGTACCCATTGGATCGGGCGGTGGCTAACGCCACCAAGCCATATACTTAGTGAACCAAAAACTAGATTTATTATTTTCCTTTAAATAGTGAGGTTGAGGACTCGAACTTTGCAGTGAAGGCTTTATTTTTACTCGTGCCTTGACTTTAGCCACCAATCAAATAACGTCCTTCTAGGTAATTCTACCCGCTTAAAATCTATTTTGCCCTCTCTGTCCGTAAACACCAGTGCTTTGAAAAACTCTGCGCCATCATCCTGAACTATAGAGTGAAGCCCTTGACAGAACATTATCAAGTGTTCAGCAGTTTCCTTCTCCTCTTCGCACGCACTGCACACTGTGTCTACCCCTTCGTATTTGGCCCCATAAGTCTTTGTTTGAAGTACTTGTGTCCTGGCCTCAAACAGTGGAGAACAACACCGAGTATTATCATGTCTTCTTTCCTTGGCAATTTCCTGCTTGAAGTTTGATAGATCTCTAGACCGGATTTCTTAATCATGCCAATTCTCCGCATATTGGTCTAGGCTTCCCTCACGTTCTTCTTAACCGATAATTTTTTTGGTTTGGCCCCCTGCTGTTTTTCAAGTATTTACCAGTCACCTTTCTGATTCGCTTCCTCCATTTTGTAACGACATTCTTCAAGTACAAGTAGCTAAATAGCTTCATAGTGAACTTCTGATCTCATGCAGAAGACCGCATTGCCGAACGTCAGACCAGAAACCATGGCCCCTTTCCATATTACTCTCACAACATCATACTTATTGTAATTACACAGTGCCCTGTTTCCCATCACCGCTGCATTCCTGTTACCTTTAGTCGTCACAAATATTTCGTGTTCCCTTAGGTACTCGTTCCCACTGCTTATCCATACGCACAGATATTTGTATTTATCTGTTATCTCTAGCGTGACCTACTGTATTCTAAGCTCACTACCTTCATTATCGTTAAAAATTATGACTGCAGATTTTTCCTTACCGAATCTGAAATCTAACCTATCTCCCTTATTACCACAGATGTCCATCAATCTCTGCGAATCTTCCTTGTTGTCGGCCATAAGCACTGTATCATCTGCGTACATCAATGCTGGTAGTGCCTGTTCGATGAATTTTCCTTGTTTGACGAAAGAGAGGTTGAAGCCAAGTCCACTTCCCTCTAACTTGGCCTCTAATCCTTGTAGGCCCATCATGAATAACAAGACTGACAGAGGACACACCTGCCTAAACCCCCGTTTTATCTCTGCGGGTTTGGATACCTGTTTTTCCCATTTTATAACTACCTGGTTACCTTTAGAGATATCCTTTACAAGATTAGCGACTCCATTTTCCACACCTAGTGTGTCCAGTATTCCCCAAAAGTCCTCTTGAACCACGCTATCGCACGCTCCCTTGATATCCAAAAATACTAGCCACAAGGGACCTGTGTTCCATTTTCTGCTATTTCGATGCACTGCGTCACTGAGAACAGATCGTCTTCCAACCTCTTGTGTTTTTGAAAACCACTCTGTAGTTACCCCAGCACCGCCTCATTCTCTATCCATGCCTGCAGATTTCCCTTTAGAACCTGCGTCGCCAGCCTGTAGATAACTGATGTCATTGTTATAATGTGGTAGTTGTTTATGTCAGCTTTGTCCCCTTTTCCTTTATAGATCATGCTCATCCTGCTAAGCTTCCACCCATCGATTATTATTTTTCTCACTGCCTCTCCTAAAGTCTGCTTAATCTTCGGACCCAATGTCTTTATCAGCACAATTGGAATGCCGTCTGGGCCTGTTGATGTACTACTAGGAACACTCTTGTCAGCCCTTTCCCACTCTCGTTGTGAAAATGGAGCCATTGCGCCACTTGATTCATCCTTGTTTATTGTGGTGCATAAGGCACTTTTTTGTTAAAATGTTTCTGTCACCCTCATTCTTATATAATCAATAGCTTCATCCTCTTCTAGCCTGGCACTTCGAGCTGTAGTTATGACCCTCTGCTCTTGGCTCGTCTCACTTCTTAGGGAGTTTAGATGGTTGCAAAATTTCGCAGCTGCCTTTATATCCTTTTTATGCATTTCTGTCAGTCAGTGAGCTCCCTTTCTTCTAATCTTCTCATTTCTCAGAAGGAATGCTTCCCTTCTACAGCTTAGAAAGATTTCCCATTTTCTTTCAACGCCATCTGTCGGTTCACCCTGCTGCTTAGTACTTCTGTGTTCCCTAGAGGCTTTCTGACGTGTCGCAATGGCTCTCTTAACTTCCTCATCCCACCAACTCTTTGGTTTGTGTCTTCTTTTCCGGGGTGACCTGTCACATGCTTTAGCAAGCTCTAGCTCAAACAGACTAATTAGATTCGTGTATGTCCACACTGTTTTATTATTCTCAGTGTTTACTTTCTCAATTTGTTTAGTAGCTATTTCTATTTGCCCTTCTGAATAAACTTTTTTCTGTAGTTGCTCATCTTGTCTCCTTTTCACTTTCACTGTTCTTCAAAACTTAGCTTGATATGTTTGTGATCACTACCCAGACATCTGAAGCCACATTCATCTCTGTGCATACCCCTGAGCCTATCATACATCCTATGTCACGTCAATGCGTAATCTATCGTTGACTGCAGCCTTCCTGCCTCCCATGTTATTAGCCATTCACACTTTTCAGTACTGTTGCAAATGATCTAATCATGCCTTTCACACATATCCATGATCAATTTGCCTGTTGGGTCGGTATAACCATCCATATCTTCTATGTGCGCATTCATATCTCCTAGTATAAGTATTTGTAAGTATTTACCAGTCAAGTATTTACCAGTCATATCTTCTAGTATGAGTATTTCTAAGTATTTACGATTGGATTTTCTGGTTCGCTTCCTCCATTTTGTATCGACATTTTTCAGGTACAAGTAGCTGAATACCTTCCTAGCCCGACGTTCCTCCCCCATTTCTGTCAATCGCTTCTCAAATTTTATATCGCTGGTAGCTTCTCTGCCCTCAAATGATGTCCATTCCATATCACCTTGTACTCCCAGATTTGGTGTATTCCCGTGAGCTCTTTGTTTATATGAGTGAATGGAGCGATTATAGCAGCAATAAAAGGCGTCATAATGTGGAACTATTTGAAACTGCTTAGGCTGATGGCAGCAACATAACTTTCCTTTCCCCCTTTACAAAAAGAAGCACAAGAAGCGAAATAAAAAAGGCAGCATATCCACGGCGTGAATGATGGAGAGTGGGGCGAACCATCCGTCCGTCCATTCGTTCTGCTTCCGGCTGCCCATGCGTCCGTCTGCCCATGCGTCCGTCTGTGTGACCGTCCGTGCGTTCGTCCATGCATCTGTCTGTGTGTCCGTTCGTCCATCTAGTAAACACTGCAAGTACCACCGTCTCGCATCTTTTCATCATATATTCCGCATATAGAAGCACCGCCAACCAGCGGAGAGTCCAAGGACTACACGAGAGGTGGCACACGCACACTTTCTTACAGCTTGCGCTTTGTGTCTAGTTCCCACCTTTAACTACCTCGAGTTCATTGTATATGCTAGTTCACTGTATTCATGGCACGGCGGCCCAACGCTCGCTAACCTTTTTAAAACCAAGGTGGTTACGCCCAGCGAGTATAACCTAACAACCCTTTCCTGTCAGATAGTGCTCAATGTACACGCCAATGGCTGTACAAGGGAATGAGAGACAGGTGAAATCGGCTTTTAGTTACCGCGCACGCTGCGATTTTTTTTGTTCAAGAACGCACAGGAGAAATATCCCAATGGCACCACTTTGCATGTCAAAGCGTAAGACTGGTTACGCACTATGACTACGACGAGGGACGAACGGGTGCCGCTTCAAGAAGCTTCGCCCCTAAAAAAAAGAACACGAAGAACAAGTGCTACAATGGGCAAGCAGAGAGTTCAGCTCGACTATTGGGGCGCATAACGCATAACAGGTTACCGCACTCGCGAGATGCGGCGAAGTGAAGTCAGAGAAAGGGCCTCTTGCTTCGAGGCATCCACAGGTGCACTGGCACAACCACCCGGATCACTGGTGACACATGTGTCCTCGAATTCCCCAGACGAAACCCCCATAGTTGCAGTGGCACCAGTGTTATCTGTTGGTGCGTAAAACGTGGCAGCACCCGCAGCATCCAGAGGCACTGCTGGTTGCACACTTGCAGCATCTAGAGGGTCTGTGTGGGAGCAGCCAGGATACTCTGAAAGCTCAGGCTGCCATGGCACCACTCGCACATGATTATGGTGCCGTATCCATTCGCGGCCATTTCGTAGTCTTAGCAATGCCGCATACCCTTTGTCCGCCTCTACCGTTGCCGGTACCTAGGCAGGACCTGGACGAAAATTACTAGCAAAAACAGTCGTTCCTGGTGATGTGGCTACGGCTCCTCCCAATCTTCTGTTGACCCGAAAACTCTGACAGATCTGTAGAGGCATCACCGTGGTCCGTAAGTCCGGCTGTAGTAAATCCAATGCCGTTTTCAACTTCTGCCCATGAGAAGTTCAGCGGGACTACAACCTGTTACTTTATGCGGAGTGGTCCAGTATGTGAGCGAAATTCTCGCTGTCTGTACGTGGAAATAATCCTCTGGCTGCGCTTTCTTCAGCTTCTGTTTAATGATCTTTAGTGCACGTTTCGCTGCTCCATTAGAGGCTGTGTAATAAGGTGGTACAGGAATTCGTCGGATGCCGTTTCTACGCAAGATCTTGTATTATTCACTCACAAATGCTGGACCAGTGCCAGATACGACTACAACAGGGAGTCCATGAGTAGTAAATAGTTTTCTCAGGGCTGGATACGGGGAACACTTCTATACACTTCGAGTATGTGTCAACCGCTATGAACAAGTAAGCATTCCTTAGTAGTCCAGCATAGTATACATGGATCCGGGACCATGGTCTCTGCGGGAATGACCATGGCTTGATTGGCACTCGTCTCGGTAATCACCAATTTTCTTGGCAAGTGCGGCATGCTTGCACCACTGCCGTGACGTCATCATCTATGGCTGGCCACCTAACATGAATACGGGCGACCGCTTTCATTTTCGCCACTCCTGGATGCCCTTCATGTAGCAGTCGCAACACGTCGACCTGCATAGACGTGGGTAGAACCACCCTGCTACCTAGAAGAATGCAATCACTCTGCACATTCATTTCATGGGGGCGAGTGGCATATTCTTTCCATGGAGCTCCTAGGGGAACTCCCCTACCAGCCCAAAGAGCTTCGCCAAAACGTGACAGCAGTGGATCTTTGCTCGAAGCGGCCGCAATAGCTTGTGCTGACATCACTCTGGGGTAAGACCCTTGCAGCATAAAAATCTGCGGAAGGTTCTCAATTTGAAAATCAGCTGTTAGAAGCGGAAGTCTGCTCAGGGCATCGGCGTGTGGAATGTGGCTGCCAGGTCTCTACTTCAACGCATATTCATAGCTAGACAGGAAGAGTGCCCAGCGGAGTAATCGAGGTGAGCAAGACTTTGGGATTGGCTTATTTTCGGCCAGAAGCCCCAAAACTGGCTTGTGATCAGTTGCTATTTTGAATCGCCGTTCCCAAAGGTACTGTTTGAAACGTGTTAACCCAAACACAAATGCTAAGGGTTCTTTATCGAGCTGGCTGTAGTTTTGTTAAGCGGTGGCAAAGCTTCTGGACGCGATAGCGATTGGCCGCTCTTCTCCCTATGCTTCCCGCTGGGCTAGAACTGCGCCAAGACCTTATGGCGACGCATCAGTTACAGCACTGTAGTTTTCTTTGGGCCAAAGTGTGCCAATGTGTTCGCAGATGCAAAGGACTGCTTACTTTAGCGGAGGGCCTCCTCGTGAAGTGGTGCCCAGGGCTAGGGTGTACCTGGTACCGATAGACCATTCAATGGATTGAGTACCGTTGACAAGCGAGGGATGAATTTCCGGTAGAAGTTGATCGACCCCATAAAGCTTTGCAGAATTTTCACGTCTTCTGGCCTTGGTGCCAAGAGGATGGCTTCCACGTTCCTACGGCTGGCATGCAAGCCTTCAGCGGTAATGTCTTGTCCTAAGTACTCACTATGGTCTTTTATAAATTTGCATTTTGCTAGCTTCAGGCGCAAGCCGGCATCTTGGAGGCGCTTGAGAACTTTGCACACGTTTCTCCAGTGTTCCTCGTCAGTATTTTTTGTCAACAGGATATTGTCAAAGTAGACAACGACGTGAGAAAGGTCGCTAAGCAAGTTGTCCATTTACCGCTGGCACAATGCGGACGCTCGAACGACACCAAATAGAAGTCTCGTAAATTGAAACAAGCCTTTCCCTGTATTGATAATAACTAGCTCCTGCGACTGTGCATTGAGCTTTATTTGCTGGTAAGCGTCCTTCAAATCCAATTTTGTGAACTTCTTTCCGCAACACAGTTTCGCAAACAGCTTTTCGATCCTGGGAATCGGATACATTCAGCCACCGTGACGGGGTTGATAGGGACCTTAAGATCACCACACACGCGTAGTCTACCATCTTGATTCACCACTGGAACTACTGGCGCGGCCTAATTGGACGTCTTCACAGCGCATAGAATGCCTTCGCGCTGTAGCCGCTGCAACTCTCTGACATACCTGTCAACAAGCGTGAATGGCACTGATTGCGCCTTGAAGAATTTTGGTCTGGCTCCTTCTTGCAGTGATATTGTGGCCAAAACTCCATTCATTGTACCAAGATTGTCTGAAAAGACGCCGCTGAATTGCCTGACCAGGCCTTCAATGGTGATGATTGTTTTCACGTCTAACGGCTTCAAGATGGTAACACCGAACGCTTCCATCCAGTCCCTTCCGAAGAGGGTCGGGCATGCTCTGCTCACAACTATAACGGCAAAATGGCTTCCTGTGCGCCTACATTTACTGTGGCTGACATTTTCCCCAATACTGCCGACAGCTCTCCAGAATCGCTTTTGAGCTGCACGTCAGTATGCTGCAACGGCTCTCCTAGGAACAGAGCATTAAATTTCGCATCGCTTATTATCGAAACACTGGCACCGGTGTCAAGTTCCATCACTAGCGGCACGTTATTAAAACGAGTTTTAATTCTCATGGGTTCCGGTCTGGTGGCACGAAGAGACCACGAGGTGTATTCCTCACTTTGTCCCAGCTGAATTTCGGGAAGGGTATTGATGTTGTGATGGAGTGGGAGCCTGTCGCATTTCTTCTGTTATTCGCAGCTGCCTTGCAAACCCTTGCGCGGTGGCCCTTCTGATCGCACTTGAAGCAGGTAACGTTGCGGTGGCGGCAGCGCATCGTCTGGTGTCTGCCACTGCATCGGGCGCACATTACCTCCGCCATCTTCCTGGTCGGTTCCTTGCGAAGTTTGCTGACTGTACCATATCTGCAGAAACAGACGGGGCGCCAAGCACGTGCGAGTCTCTTCTTGTGGTTTTTATCGCCATGACGGGATTTTTCATCGTTTCCAAGTTTAAATCTACAGTTTCCAAAAGGTGATCGACTCTGCATTCCGGCATCGTTGATTTCACAGACCCTTTGGTCACGAATCATTCGCTCGTGCACTGCGCCAAAGTTGCAATTGTCTACTTGCTTGTCAAGTGCGGCTATGTACTTACTGACGGCCTCGTCTTCGTGCCTTTTTCTAGAAAAAAAACTTGAAACTTGCGACCTCTTCGGAAACTTTGGGCTTGAAGTGAGCGCCAAGGGCACGAAGATAGCTGCAAGTGTCGCATCACTCGGTTTTGTAGGCGACAGCATTTTCCGTAGCAACGAGTACGTTGCTGCTCCACAACTTGTCAGGAATACCGCCTTCTTTTTTTCCTCAGCCACATCGTTCGCCGAAAAGTGAAGTAAAATACGCTCGTGATATTCGGGCCACTCACTTGTGCTTGCGTCAAACGCTTCCAGTCTGCCCACGGACGACATTCTTGTTGATTCAAGGCACGAGTGTTTTTTGCCGCACCCTACTTGCAGATTTTATCTCTCGTCGCCAGTTGTCATGTTCTCCCGAGGCAGCACACAGGTGAGGCTCAGGTCAAATGCCGATGTACCTATGCAGCCATCAGCAAATTTATTTCAACAAATATAGGTTCGATAAAAGGCGCCATCCTGTGGCGCTATTTGAAACTGCTTAGGCAGATGGCAGCAACATCTATCTATCTATCTATCTATCTATCTATCTATCTATCTATCTATCTACTATCTATCTATCTATCTATCTATCTATCTATCTATCTATCTATCTATCTATCTATCTATCTATCTATCTATCGATCTATCTATCTATCTATCTATCTAGCCGCTTACGTTTGGGTGCTCTCGTGGTCACCTCCTCAACTTGGTGTGAACCAAAATTAGCAGGAAAGAGTAAGATGGTTTGACAAATACGACGCGCTGGATATGAATGTCACAATACTGTCACGTACAACAAACACTTCCCTACAAACAGTGGCACGTACCCATGGGTGGGTATAAGCCGCTGGTATGCGTGTATGTGCTACAGGTAACTGACACTTACAATCCATACCGAGGGACGACAAGAAAAAACATGGGTAATTTTAATGCGCCATCGTTATTACCCGACATTGGTAGTGTCCGCCCGACTAATGCGAAAAATAAATGTCAGAGTCCCAGTGGGAATCAAACCCAAGCTTTCTGCGTGGCAATGAAGCATTTTACCAGAGAGCTACGCCAGGTATACGAACTACTTTTTAAACAGACGCTAATGTTCTTGAAACATCAATAGTGGTTTCAGTGCTGCCTAGCATGCTAGAGCAACCTAGCTCAGGCCAACCTCTCTGCCTTCTAATAAATTCTCACTCACACACCCCCTACCGAATTTTATAAACATTACATATGTACTTCTTTCATACAGCCGTCACGTCGGGTCAACGTCAATTGTAGTGAGTTGCCATGCGCTGGAGTTGATTTATGTGGCAGTGTCAAAGGCCAGCATCTTCGCGAGCATCAGCGCTTCATATCAGCTTCTGGTGTAGCCAATACGCATGTTCCAGATGGTATCACCGCGCAAGTGTATTCAAGTGGTTATATAAACATCTGTAACTCTTCAACATATGTCTGTGCGCGCAACATTTCTGTATATATTTAGCGTCATTTCATCCTTTCGCATGCTTTGGAGACGTCGATCCCTTGATTCTTGAACGCATCCCTTGATTCTTGAACGTTTTACTGCTTACTGCAGTCAAACTTATCAACATTATTTAAACATATTACTCTAATTGTAGTGTATGGCGTTAACCATGTATGATTATGCGTAAAAATAGTTTTTCGTGTGCCTTCCTTGTTATGATCTCCCAAGCGAATGGCACAATTTTTGAATAAATGATACCATAAATTTGGTGCGACAACATTAGTTGCAAAAAAAAGGTCTATTCCACATTTAGACCGCTATATATATATATATATATATATATATATATATATATATATATATGTGTGTGTGTGTGTGTGCGTGTGTGTGTGTGTGTGTGTAGGAATGAGTTACTTAGTAGGAATAGTTACTGGCTAACTGTAACTGTTACTGGTTAACAAGTGATTGTTAGAAGCCTGGGGGGACAAAGTACGCGTGACAGGACAAGAAAAGCAGAATTCGCGCGTGCTCACTTACACAAGGAAACGAAGCAAAAGACTGAAACTACATTACATGTGTCATTTGTACTAACAAAATACGTTCAATTGTAAGCAGATTATTGATCAACATTGGCGCGAGCGAGACATTCCGTCATAATTCAACAACAAAAATGAAATTAAATATTTACCTAATTTATCTGTCCGAACTAGTATTGATTGATATGCGGAGTTTAACGTCCCAAAACCACCATGTGATTATGAGAGACGCCGTAGTGGAGGGCTCCCGAAATTTCAACCACCTGGGGTTCTTTAACCTGCACCCAAATCTGAGAACACGGGCCTACAATATTTCCGCCTCCATCGGAAATGGTATATAAACCATTTCCGATGTTTGAAAGAGTAGCAGTAAAAAAAAACAGTGGGGAAGGTGAGGATCAACTACATGAGTACAAAGAAAAAGTCGCCAACGCTTTCAATCAAACCACAAGCAACAGCATTATATTTGTGTATTAGGTATGATTCTCGAAGCTCTCTTTAAGGAAATGGAAAGCAGATTGAAGTATTGGAGCTATGTATGATCAAATGAGTGCCCCGGAATCCGCATATTTTTTGCTATCAGAAGGACACAGATACTGGCCGAATGACACCTGTGGTTGTTTATTCGGTATATGAAGGGCGTTTCTGTTTGTCCAATGTACTCTACTTTACAGACGGAACATTCAAGCAAATAAATCCTGTTGTAAGTGTGACACGTTAAACTACCTTTCATCTTATAGAAAAAATCAGAAGCAGTTCGTTTAGGGATTTCTTAAGTCATCGTGTGAGCGCTCTTTGGAAGGTCGACAACTGACATTAACGGGAACACTTGTTTTAGATGAAGTTAAGATGTCATGCACACTGCCCGACCATTTGATGACTACAAGAGCTGGCACTGGAAATATTGCTTTGAGGTTACCTTTCTGTGCTATTGAACCGTTTTCGAGAATTGAAGAAACAATTGGAAGTGATGCTGAGTGTGTTTGGACCAGATAGCCTTGTGCCTTCCTGAGTCACCCTCATCAGCGAAAAAAGTGCAATTGATCAGAGAGATGTTTTTTTTTTATTTGTGAAATACAATCTAAAACAGCCTATCCATAACAGAGCAAAAAAAGCGGCGTTGGGGACATTTTTTGTATTGTTAACTGTAGTGTAGAAATAATGGTATAAATAGAAAGGGAATGTTATAGAGCGAAGAAGAGCTTGCCGTCGATGGGAACCCAACGTAAAACTTTCAAATAATATGTCCTAGGCTTTATTATTCAAGCTACTCCGACAGTATTTTCTCCGTAAACTTTATTGATTATTTTTGTGCCTATAATTTCAGAAGTGTTAGCCAGCGGGATTGGTGGGCATACAAGAGAATAGGAAATGCGTGGGTTAACAAAAAAAAATTAACCCATCGTATGTACTTATTTTGCGCTCATTGGAATACTTAATGTGAATTTTCATTCTATTAGAATATTTATATTAGGTGTTTTTTGCGATCAAACGTGGTCAATTGCTCAATTTTTTTTAATTCAATATTTGAAGTTCCAAAGATTTGCAGCCCCCAAGTGTTATGTCATGTCGCAGATGGTTATCAAAACAAAAACAGGTTTATTAAGCAAAAATAATGCAGACACTGCGGAATCAGGGCGTCGATGAAGTATATATAAACATCCTGGAAGAAATCTACAGGGGATCAACTGCTACCATAATGCTTCATTAAGAAAGCAACAGAATACCAATCAAGAAGGGTGTAAGGCAGGGGGACACAATCTCCCTAATGCTATTTACCGCGTGCTTACAGGAGGTTTTTAGAAGCCTAGAATGGGAACAGTTAGGGATAAGAGCTAATTGAGAGTACCTTAGTAACCTGCGCTTCACCGTTGACATTGCATTGCTGAGTAACCCAGGGAACGAATTACAACTCATGATAACGGAGTTAGACAAGGAGAGCAGAAAGGTGGGTCTTAAAATTAATCTGCAGAAAACGAAAGTAATGTACAACCACCTCGGAAAAGAGCAGCGCTTCGAGATAGGTAATAGTGCAATTCAAGTTGTAAAAGACTTTGTCTACTTAGGGCAGGTAATAACCGCGGAGCCAAACTACGAGATTGAAGTAACTAGAAGAATAAGAATGGGGTGAAGCACAATTGTCAAGCACTCTCAAATTATGACAGGTGGATACCACTATCTCTCAAGAGGAAGGTATATAACAGCTGTATCTTTCCAGTACTTAGCTACGGAGCAGAAACCTGGAGACTTACAAAGAAGGTTCAGCTTAAATTGAGGACGACGCAGCGAGCAATCGAAAGAAAAATGGTGTCACCTTAAGAGACAAGAAGAGAGCAGAGTGGATTACGGAACAAACCAGGGTTAAGGATATCATAGCTGAAATCAAGAAGAGGAAATGGGCATGGGCCGGGCATGTAGGGCGTAGATATGACAACCGCTGGTCATTAAGGGTAGCTGACTCGATTCCCAGAGAAGGCAAGCGGGTTAGGGGGAGACAGAAGGTTAGGTGGGCAGATGAGATTAAGGAGTTTGCGGGTATAAATTGGCAGCAGCAGGCAAAGTGGCGGGCTAACTGGCGGAACATGGGAGAAGCCTTTGTCCTGAAGTGGACGTAGTCAGGTTGATGATGATGATGATGATGATGATGATAATGATGATGAATAAAAAAAGTTCATTGTGTTCTGGTTAGTAGCGTTCTCAGCTAATTTACAAACAACACACTTCGAGGAGGAAAAATCATGCGTGAAAAATATATCTTAAACACGTCTACGAAGGCGCAATCCCCTCTGTCGCTGTACTTGTAAAGTATTCTTCGAAAGCACATGAGTTTTCGTCAAAAACTGTGCGCTTCAGAGAATATGTATTTACTTCTGTAAACACCAGTGAGGCATCCTCCTCAGTACAATATGCTTAGGGTGCTCGGCTGCTGACACGAAGGTCGTGGGTTCGACCCGACTATGGCGGTAACATTTCGAAGGAGGCGAAATGGTAGAGGCCCGTGTACTGTGCGATGTCAGTGCACGTTATAAAACACCAGATGGTCAAAATTTCTGGACCCCTTCAATACAGCGTCACTCATAATCATATCGTGGTTTTGGGCCGTAAAACCCCATATAATAATATTAAACAGCAGGGAGGTGATGTTCAGGTGGCAATAATTTTCAAATATTAGAAAAGTTGTTCCTAATCCGAATTTCGACAGTGGCATGCATCCCGCCGCCAGTATTCCAATGTCGACTGGTTAGGAGTGTATAAATATGCTGCGCAATCACAAGAAATCAATTTCTACGTTGAACTGTGCACCAATATTTTTTTCAATTTTGCTAAGTGTAAGGATATATATATATATATCGCTTACTGTCAGATCCACCGGGTCCATTCAGTCTAGTCGTATTCCGTGTCAAACTTAGTGTACGCACATTTCAGAACGAGCCACACTAAACGTTCTTCAGCAACACACATACGCCGATGAATATGCAAAATGTAAATGAAAAACATCGAGCGAAATTCAACTTCCTTATTACTGTATTCAGGGAGTGCAGCATGACGGTGGCTTTTCACAGAATTAAGTAGTTCTCGCGGCAGAGCCGTTTCTGTGATTTCGTTCTTGCACACATCTTCTCAAGCTCCTCTGCTGTTCATTTGAATGGATGCCAATCCCGGCTAAATTTCTTTTTTGAGTTTGCTCCAACAAAATTGTTGCTACCACATCTATTGATTATCGGTGACCAAACGTGCGAGGGTGCACTCAAAAGCAGCGTGACGTCATTGAGAGGTGACACCGGGAAAGGTCACTCCCACGCTCGTCACCTTACAACGGGGCAAACTGGTTCAGGCTGGCACCGCGACGCGTGCAAAGACCGAGCAATGCAAACCAAACAAAAATATTAATAAAGGAAATCCTGATTCTTGAGAATTCATCTGAGCTGCCGGTGAAATTGCGTAAGCCTGAAGCCGCCGTGTTACGCGTCCTTTCTTGATTGAAGGCTAGCACCGAAGGTGCAACACTCTTTCTCGGGATACAGGAAGGCTTGACTTGCCGAAGTGAAATGGTCTCCTGAAACGAAAGCACCTTTTCCAGTACATGGAAAGCGGAAGAGGGGGAGCTCTATTATCTTTCGTGAGGCGTGCCTTATTCCTTGCTTAAAAAAAGTACTTACTGCAATGACCCAACTACTCTCCTAGAACTAACGAACGGTTCCACTCTGCCTGTTTCGGTTTTTTCGTCATACGACAGGCTTTATACGAGTTGGCTTAATGTATAAAAGCCAGTCACTATTGTGTCGAGATTCATTCGCTACCAAAGATTTGTCGACAAACCAGAGAGCCCTCGTGAATCAAAAGCTATACGCAAGGGCGGCTGCCATGAAGGTAAGTGCACTTCACTATTCGTAACTCAGCTGAACCATGGTGGCCTATTAGAATTGTTAACTTACTTTTCTGAGTGGTTTCACCAGAGAAACATAAACTTTTGAATCTTTTTTGAAGTACCTTGCTGAATATTGTGACTAGGTTTTCTTCATCTAAGCCTTAAAATGCAAGAAGGTCGTCATATGAGACAACAATTACCATTAAAATAACCTATCTTGTATGTGCCCTTCTTTATTAAACCTTCGTTTGTTGCACTGTTCAAAATCTTGATTTGTTCACTGATATTTTGAAAAGCCTCAAAGTACTAAGTATGCTCACAGTCATTTTGAAAGGATGTTAATAAATATATCGATGTACATGTTGAGTTCTTTTTACTTAATACCTTTTATGAATTACACTTTACCGAATATTGAGTTGCTATGTAACTGTTTCTTATCAAAATGATTTATGAAGGAAGCCTAAGTTACCTATGGGTGACTCTCCAAAGCAGAAATGTCCTAATTTACTGCGTGACCTTGGCTGTAAAAACACTGCTATGAAAAAGCACGATATCACGCAGTATATATTAACTGTAAAATATCCTATTCATGGTATTACTATATTTGATATACTTGCTAGTTATTTTGAGAATGAGTACTGCACCTTTTTTTATCGCCTGCACAATGTTTATTTAAGAATTTTAAATATTTGAACGATTGTTCTTACGTTAAGGAAAATAAAATTGCCATAAGGATTTCCGAACTCTGAGCAGGATTCACAGTCACCACTTATGAGCATGAGCTATGAAAATTTTTGGAACTTTTTTACCGCCACTCGGGTGTACTGATGTGTACAATACGATAACGTCAATGACATTTTGTCTTTTTTGGAACCCAGTTCTTCGTAAACATCACAGTTTGCGCCCTCGTAGCCTGCACTGTTTTCGCCGACGACACAAAAAAGGTGATAAGAAGTACGTTGAAGCACGTGGAGGAATCTTAGGTGCTGGAGTCGGATTTGGTGGAATTGGGGGTGGATACGGGGCTGGGGTAGGCCCTGGCCTTGTCGGTGCTGGACTTGGGGGAGCAGGTCTGGGTGGATCTGGCCTCGCCGGAGCTGGCCTAGCTGGAGCTGGTCTCAGTGGTGCTGGGTATGGTGGAGCAGGACTCGCTGGTCCTGTTTTCGTTGGTCCTGGCGTCACAGGCACAGGAGTCGTTGGCAGCCCAGCTCTCGTTGGAGCCGGTGTAGGACATGGTGTCAGCCACGGCATCGGCCACGGCGTTGGCAGTGGCTACCAGTCTGGCTACGGATCTTCTGCTGGAGGTCACCAGTCTGGATACCAGGGTGGCGCCTCTGGTCACAACCAGGGATTTGGAGCATTCGCCGGCGGAGCGTCTCACAGCACGGTTAATGCCTTCAACAAAAAGCAGGGCTACAGCCACAGCTCTGGCTTCTCGTCCAGTGACCACAAAACATTCGGCACTGGTTCCAACCAGGGTTCTTCGGGTTTCAAGAAAGGTGCCGCAGGACATCAAGCCGGCTACGGGCAGTCCTCTCACGGACATGCAGCTGTTGCTGGAGTTAATGGAGTTGCTCACCTTGGCTAAATATAGGTACCTCTGCTTAGGCTACTTAATTAATGTACAGTGTTAAGGCGGATATTACCTCCGATTTACTAGCTGTGACAACACGCACCCTTGTAGGAACGGTCTCTTGATGTGCTACATTTTCTAGCTATCAGAGTCAAAAGGGGTCTCTTGTGGCCATGTGACTTTTTTCGAGGCTCAGTTGTTTGCACAATTATTTGGCATAACATTTAAAGAATATATATATATATATATATATATATATATATATATATATATATATATATATATATATATATATATAAAAGACGTTTTTTACCCATAATCTACAAACCATGTTTCTTACAACGTACCTTTAGAGAACCAGAGCAATAACGTGAATAGACCTATTCACGTGCTTCTTATATATGCCGTGCCGTCAGTCTTAAGTTGTTTAGAATGGAATGTTACGAAGATATTTTTGTGTTGCTTTCAGACCCCGACAAAATACTGCTGCTGCAACGTCCTTGTTCCTATTTACAAGCCCAGCCTCCTCGTAGTAACTACCTTTAATAAAAATGTTTTCTATTGCGTATGCTTGTTGTGGAGTTGGTCTTATTGTGACATTAAAAAACCTACACATGCGCGAAAACAGTTTTAGGGCTGCTAACGTTCTGGGAATCGTCAGCAAAATTTTGCGCTTAGCATTTCTTTTTTCGGCTTTTGATAGCGGCACAGAATACTAAAGTTTTAAATATGTCTTATTTTCTAAGTATCTTCCCATTCAAGCCTGTACGGACTGTTGTCAAACTCGGGTGATCATTGGCAAGAATTGCTGTAATGTTGAAAAAATAGCAAAAGTAACAACGACGATCGGTGTTTCACGCTGCCGTCCTGAGTATTGAAACGGCGAGAGAGGCCGTTGCAGTAACACTTGTAGCAGGACTGGTGGGTAGAAAATGCACGGTGAAATAGTAAAACACGCGTAACCATCAAAGGAGGACTCGAGACAGAACTGAGCTGTTTTCTTTTCGGACTCGAGTCATGGGAGTTGCAATTTTTTTTTCAGTGACACGGTGCTTAATTGTTTAATTGTGTGATCGTAGCGCATAACGGGTGCACTCCAGTCTGAAGACATTTGTATGTGAGTGCGTGGTGACAAAAGACGAAAACAGCTGTTATTTTTAATGCCCAATGAACATGGCAGGAGTACCGCTATAGAGGTATAACATGGTGTATTCGTTTGGTTGTGTATATGAATGAGTGTATATTTGATTGAAGTGGGAAATAGTCGTTGAAGTGTTAAAACTTGGAGAGAAAAAAACTGCAATAAAAAACATCGCAGATGTCACATTTGATACAGATTGATCATCATATTCACCATTGTAGAGAATAACATAAGCAACAACAACGTAAGAAACTTCAACCACGGGTGTGATGCAAGATGGCCCGAGCTTCTCGGCAGCCGAGTTTGCTCCGAGCTTGCTCGGCAGTGGCCATGGCATTAAGAAAGTGTGGAGCGCGTGACAGCAGCGTTGATAGAGATTGTTACAAAAACGTGCGTAACGTTAGAAACGCATGTGGTACATTTGCGGTGGTTATCAAAGAAACACCGTCTGCGAACACGTCAGCGTCGCCACACGGTAAACATTTTCATAGTGCAGCGACGTCAGCGTGATTGCCACGCTATCTTTTTGCCAACTCAACATGCGCCTCCCACAGCCGTGTTCGTGGGCATTTGTGCACTTTCGAAAGGGTTCTTTTTTCCACCTGCAGCACAGAAATTTCCCCTCGTGAAGGCAGCAATAGTGTACACGCAGCAATCTTTAGCTGCTCGTTTGGCTCCTATCAAATACTGCATATATATGTAAGGACAGGTGGTCACCAGGGGCGCTCGCATCATGGCGGCAACGCGGCTGTGGTTGGCAACGTCGTGAACGCGGTGAAATTGAATGCGAAACAACATAGGCGTGTGGTGATATCACTTTTACTTCTGTGTGCGTGTGTGCATAGTCTGCGCGATAAAGCTGGTAGATAACTCATACCGCTTGACGTGAGTACTTCTCCTCGGCAAGTAATAATGTAATAGGCGTACCCGATCTCCGCATCGGGCGTCTGTCAATCAAACTGGCTGACGCGTGAACTCGGACACAAACTCGTTGATTCTGAGAAGGCCCGAGTTCAACTCGGGACTTCTCGTTCAGCGAACAGCCACTAGAACAAGTCAGTGCTCCAAAATTTCTCAGAGTCTGGTTTCACAAGCACCTGTCAAGGACACCTCACGTTGAATGTCTCTTAACAGATCTAGCTCACTTGGTTGGGTGCTTGAGTAAAATCGCTTTCCTCCTCTCCTCATAGTTATTGAAATAGCTGTTTTATACCGGTTTCAATTACTCCAAACTTTTATATAGAATGTTGGTATGGGGAACAACAACTAAGAGCAATTATGATAGGTTATTAGTTTTACAAAAGGGTGCGATTCATATCTTAGAAAAATATGAAGGTCATCTCAGAGGCCTATAGACACTGAACCGCTTTTCCTCAAACGCAAAATTCTGTCTGTTAGACAGGTTTATAATTTTAAGCTGATGCAACAAAGTAATAAACATGAACTACAGGATTCCTACCGAGGAACAATATCAAATGAATATGGCTTCAGAAGTTTTCCCGTAAAACTAAGAAAATACGCACGAATTATCGAGAGAAGGACATTGATTACAAAGTTACTCAGTTGCTAAACCTTTGCGAATCGAATATAGACTTTACACTGAAATCTAAACCATTTAAATTTAACCTTAAATTGCTTTTTTTCTCGATTGATGTCATTTATTGTACACCCATAGCCATTTGCACGTAAGAGTAATTGTACTCTTTGTTTTTGTTTATTTTTGTGATTGTTCACTGTGATTCTAAAATGATAGTTATTCCAACAACGTTTTTTTTCCTCAGTGCTGAGTGGATTCTGAGTGTATATTTTGTGGAACGAAGCGTATTTAGAAGTGTAAGCTTTTGTTTGTTTGTGCAAAAATACATGTTCTAGATGTTTGATTATTTTGAATATATGAAACAACTATATTATGGGCATGCCAGTAGCTTCTGCCAGTGAAATAGGTAAATACGTGTGAAACATGTAACTGATGTATATAGTTGTGTGTTGCTGATGTGTAAATGTATGCCACTGATGCAGACTGTTTTTTTTTTCGGTTAATTTCGGGTGAGACCTCATCAGGCTTTTCGCCTTTGGTCTTTGCCTCCCGCAGAAAAATTCTGTATTTTTTCCTGCAAATAAACAACGTTTGGTTTGGTTTGGTTTGGTTTGATGGGGCCGGTGTGACTGTCAAGCGTTTGATGCGGTGAACGCTAAGGGGCCGCTCCTGTGCATAAAAAATAATTTGGTGAGCTCACACTACTTGGGAAAGACTGGAGCCAACAAGGAGGTTATGATAACCTAGCTTCTTGCAGTTTTTTAAATTGGTCGTCTACACATGGGCGTTATCGGCTTCGAAGTGAAGACCAGATCAGCTCTGTCTAAAGTATGATTGAACTAACTGACTGAGGCTTAATGACCATTACACCGAGCTGTCCTGACTTCATTGATAAGGCTTCAATTAAATGCAACAATCTCGACCGCCATTAGCAAGGAAATAATCAGCATGAAGCTATTAAACGTAATCTTGATTAGCAGGATACTAATTATGATTATATTAGTAGGTGCTAACTAGCATGGTCTTATTTAGCATGCTCATGGTCAACGTCGCGTTGATTAGCATGATTTAGTTAGCTCAACAACTACCATACATTAGTTAGACCGGTTCCAGCTTTACATGGCTTCATCAGCACGGTCTTTTTAAGATGTGGCGTAATTACCTGGGCCTTACCATGACTTGGCGTGAATGGCTTGGTCGTAGCATGTCCCAGCCTAACTAGTGAAGTATACCGTTCAGCCAAATAGCTAGTTAGGCGGCCACACGTGCTCGGGTGCTAGCACGTGATGAAAACATGGACGACGCGCACCGGCTGAGCAGCGCGCTTGAATGTACTCGCTGACACGTGGCCTCACTAGAATGTACAGACAGACAAGGGGCCTCATATGTAGCTGCGGCCATGATGTAAGACGCTCGGCCAGTACAGATCTGAGAAGCCACCATGCTGATTATTCTAAAAAAGCTTCAAAATGAATTTACACATCCCTGCTTCTAAATATTATTTTCACGAAAACTTCTGACAGTTTTATTGCATGGGTGCACATCTGCACTCTTCGGAACGACAAACAAATGAAAAAAGATGTCTCTGTTGAAAACAACGCCCAACCTAGTCGACCGTCTTTGAAGCGATGACTGGTTCCATCATAATCAATGAAACGCTGCGTGCTGAGGGGTCGATTTGACTTTTTCGTCCTGTTTGCTCGTTCATAAGGGGTGTCGCCAGAGGTCAAGAATATCCCGAGTTTGGTAAACTCGGGCGAAACGCTGCCGATCCTGCATAGAGTTCTACGATGATGAAAATAAAAAGAATATAAACTTTTCTCCTAGCGCTGTCCCATTGTGGGTCAAACTCACGCTGCTACACCTAATTAAACAGAATATGAGTACATTTTACAGGAAGACACACATATTACAATAATAACAGCCATCAAAGTCATCCCCAGCCCCAGCGTTTAGGTCCATCGTCCACATCTGTACCATTAAAAACAACGTTTCGCACTGTTAGTCATTGATTGTTACGTTAGAAATGATTCATGATGGCAGCTAGTTTTTGCAATATTTGTGGGGCGCTATTACATTCTTGACCACTATAGACTAACAATTTTTGTGGCATTTCTTCTTCGCGCGAACACTGTCCTTGTACCTTCATCATCACGATGAGCTCCAAAAGTTATTAAAAAAATGTGGCAGAATTGCAATGGAAGGTGGGGGGAATAATTATATAGGAGAAAGCGCAGGCACAAAAGTTGAAACCCATGCATTCGGACCTTAATGGTTTGTTGGGCCAACTGAATCTAACTTCTGTCCCGTTACGAGGCTAAGCTGCTGACAGGAAGACAACGGCTTCCATCCGGACCACGACGGTTCCATATCGACGGAGGCGAAATTCTCGAACTAAGTGTGTGCCCAAATTTCCGAAGCCTTTTAATGCGGAACGCCTCATAATCATATTGTGGTTAGGGCACGTGAACTCTAAAATAATGTAGTTCAGTCTCTTTCGTTTGAGGCATCAAAGGTCAAAATGTCTCTGGTTCCACATGTTCCACATGTACGCTGATATTCTTTTCCCCAAATGGTGATGAGAGGAGGCCGCAAACGTGCGGCGATTCTGAAGATAGTGCAGTTCCGTTGATTGATTGACAGGGGGGGGTTTAACGTCCCAAATTTACTATAAGATTATGAGAGATGTCGTAGTGGAAGACTCGTGAAATTTCGACCGTCTGGTGTTCTTGAACGTACACCCAAATCTGAGCAAACGGGCCTGCAGCATTTTCACTTCCATCGAAAATACAGCCACCGTAGCCGGGATACAGTCCCGCGACCTGTGGGTCAGCAGCTGAGTACCTTAACCACTCGACCACCATGGCGGGGCTATTTATACCGGGTGGTTGGTGTTAGGTTGTGAAGTGCGAGTGGTCTATGCGTTTGATATTTACTTAGTTGTTGGGTGTATGTGTTGAGCACGTGTTTGGCGGGTGTAGGGGGGGGGTACACCAAATTAAAAAGTGTGAAGTAATTGCGGATATTATAATAAATTACGGTTTATCTTTTATATATTCGTGTTGGTTCATTTCCCATATTATAGCCGGAAAAAACCAATTCAAATCAAGATTTCTCGAAGGGAACCCTGATGGGATGCGAAGCAACAGTGGTGCGCACAGCGTTGACCCGGTTTAAACGGGCGTCAACGTGGGTGCGGGAAGAACGGTTTGAAGCCAAACTCGGTGTAGCATTTACTCGAGTAAACACTTGCTTAAACGCAAAGACAATGAAGGCAGGTTTGATTTCGTGTAAGTTATCATGATTCTATCTAATTATTCTATCATTAGATAGAATCATACTTAGGCGAAATTAGGTGGGATTCACTCCGACTGACTCAAGAAATATATATATTGCACTTTGGACTGACTCGGGCTCATAATCAATAAAATGTAGCTCACCATACTCACTCAGACTTAGACTCACGGCTTGATCTTAGTCTGAGTGAGTCCGAGGGATTCTACTCATGAATGACTTCGCCGAGCTATGCTTCTAATACACTGATTGCACAACACGCATGATTTACATTGCTCAGTTAAGCCGCAGTGAATATAGGTGGCTAGTGTGCGAGCACATCAGTATTGACCGCAAGTTGCTAATTATCTAAAGTAATGGCAATTTTAGGCGCTCGTTTTATTTGTAAGGTTTCGTATTAGGAAAAAAAAACAAAGAATCAATGGTGTCAAGGAAAGTATAGGGAATGTCATAGGCACAATTTTAATATTAATGAAAATGAACAGAAGTGAAACAAGTTATAACGTGCCTCTGGCAGGGACTATACCTATGATCTCCCAAAACCGCATCCGATGCTCTACCAACTGAGCTCTAGCGGCGATCGTCTCCCCGTCTAGTTTATGGCAGATATATGTACATATAAATCCATGCCAGTGATAGGACCGCTTTGGACGCGAAATCGAGTCGAGTCGCCGCCTGGCCAGATGGCGATGTCTCACGAGTGGCGTGGCTTAATGCGCTCGTTCGCCTCCGCTGCACGCTCGAGACACTCTAACGCAACACCTTCAGAATACCATTCACCGATTTTCTTGAGCAGAACATCAAGTAAACCTTTTGTTCACTCTCTCCAGACGCAAGACTATCGTCTTTCGACTACATTTGCAGAGTAACATGCAGATACGGGGCTAATTTCTTAGCACGTGATCTTATCATAAGCTGGCAGCTTACCAACAAGTTCTCGCATACAACCTGAATTTCTCAACTCTGGTCCGACCTGCCTCTTATGCTATAATGGTAAGACGGAAACATACGCAGCTATACTATTCGGCACATACAATGGTAAGAAGTTTACGTGATGCATCGCGGGGATTGTTGATGACAGCATACTGCTCCTGCCAGATAATTGCATAGCTGAAAACACATGAAAGAGAGCGACAATATACGCCCTTTTCGCGACACAAAAGTAATTTCTGCCAGGCAGTACTATACCTTTCGTGATGTTTTTTTTTTTCTGGGGACGCCCCTTCACTTGCATGCTTAAATATTGTCGAATTTTAAGCTTCCATAGCTTTTAAAGAAATGAGCTGCAGGCTCATTCTCTGTGACATGTTCCTCTGTGGTGTTCACAGAACACCACAGAGGAACATGTCCAAACACATAGAGAAGTTGACGCTTATATTTATTTAGACATTCCCCAAAAAACAGTCTTGTTTTCTCTGTGCACTTATGTCTGCGTATTTGGCCGTATAAGCATGCTTGATTTAGAAACCCGCCAAAAATCCGTTCATTACGCTTCAGTTGTGGCCACACTCTCGTCAAATATCTTCATTTTCATCGCATACAGAGCAACGCTCTCTGTTTTTTCTGCAACGCTGTTAGACTGAATGTGCCCGTATGTACATCGTCAGGTTAGACGTGTGGTTTTAGTGCGTGCGTACGATGATGATAATCTTCGTGCTACCTTGACACAAGCCCGATGATTGCCCAGTGACTTTCTAGAAAGATAGTGGAGGATGCAGCGACAACTGTACAAAAACTCTCATATGGACGTCGGGAAGTATGGTAAAACTAACAGACATCAAAGTCGGGGCTGTATAAGGTGGCCTTCGAGTCATGGCTGTACTCAAAAAGATGAGACCTTATCCAAAGTAGATATACTATAGCAGCAGCCTGTCTAATCAACCTGACTAAGTATCAATAAGAACTAACAGATAACAGCGCCATGCAAGGTAAAGGAAGGGGATATAATTTGCGATATTTATGACATAAATGTGAACAATGTCAAAAAGGTGAATATATGCCCAGCTGAAGATACATCTAAAAGCAATCTTGCCCCTTGCGCTGTCCAATACTATAGAGATCTGTTGTGCAAAAAAAAACATTGATAAAGGCTGAAGTGATAAATGATAAGTTGTTCTATTCGAGACACTCAAGTAATAATGACACAAATATTTTTTACACACTTTGATATTTAATATGTTTTAGCGTTAAACTTTCATCAAGATCAACATTCAGATTCGGCGTGTCGTGACATAGGACCATTTTTTACTGCGTACTACCTGAAGTGTGACCTCCTAGAACGACGACACGATATATTCATGAAGGACGTCTTAGTAGAGGGTGCCGGAAATTTTTGCCATCAGAAGTGCTTTAATGTTCCCTGACATCATACAGCACATGGTCCTCTATCCTTTTGCCTCCATCAAAATGCAACCGTGCACCATGGCCGGGCTCAAACCCACAACCTTTGGGTCAGCAGCGAAGCACCATAACCACTAAGCCACAAAAGTGGACAACTTTCGATTGCATAAAGCTCAAAGTATGGCCCTCGAACTTTACACCTGTATCTAAGCAGATAGACAAATTTGACTACGTGTTTCTAGCTAGCTATGTGGTAGGCTTTCACATAAAGCTTTAAAAATGAAAACTGTGCTGTATGCGTTGAAAATTTCAAAACTTTGTCATATGAAATTCTCTTTCATTTTCGTTTAGCAGCCTGACGAGCCACAGAAAATATGACATGAAGGAACAGGAAAGCGTTGATTAACAACAGTATTGGGTACACAAACTAGGTGTGATTACTCATTCATACTGAAACTAAAGATAGCAATAGGAGTGAGGCATGCGTTCCCATTTTCCTTAGTTACGACAAAAAAGGGATATCATATGCATCTCTGTACAACATTACAAAATAACAAGTTTGCGACAAGATGGGCACAGGTTAGAGGGATGTTGTAATTAAGACCCAAGGCGTACGGAACATCTATTACGCATGAATTGAAGCGGTTTATATACATCGTGTTTTGCAACTTTATTTTTCATTGTTATCACACTTCTCATGACTCCTTAGGCGCGACAGCTTGTGTGCTGCCAAAAACACAAATTTGAAGCCACTACGCTTTCCAACTTTGTCATGGTCATGAAATCGCTTAAGAGCAGCCGTAGTGCAAGTCGTTTACAGCACACATCACTCCTGAAAAAAAAATTGGCAGTTCTCACATACAGTGGGAATTGATGATATGCGAAGCACGAATGAGGAAGTTGGATAAGTCACACTAAAATCGGCACAACGTTATGACGCGGACGTAAATTATGCCGCACATGACTTCTATGTCATGATTATAATGTTGGGACGTGTCATTTCCTTTCGTCGCTATTCACCTCACGTGATACTAAATTAGGCATATGTGGTGCTAGCGAAACATCCCCGAGCACGCTATGAGCGTAGCTTGTAGTCAGGTTTTAGTTGACACGCATATCATGATGAACATGTTCGGACGTGTCATTTACCTTCACTGTATATACACGTCACATGATACCAAATTTGGTATATGTGAAGGTTACGAAATGGCCGCGAAGACATCATGAACGTGGTATGTTGTTATGTTCTTACATGGGGCGAGCGTGTTTTGATTATTGTGTTTTCACCAGTGATATACATTCGTCATTCATTCACGTTACGTAACACCGAATTTGGTATATGTGAAGCTAGTGAAACGACCACTAGTGCACTATGAGCATAGCATGCAGTCATGTTTCACATGACACGCCTGCCATGACTATCATAATTGGACGTGTCATTTACCTTCGTTGTCCGTTCGCGTCATGTAAACCAAAATTGCGATATGTGAAGCGAGAGAAACAGCCACGAGCACATCATGAGCGTGCCATGCAGTCATGTTATTACATGACACCCATCTCATGATTTCCGCGTTAGAGTCTGTCACTTTTTACGCCATGCAGTCATGTCATACCATACCAGTTTCGCAATATGTCATTTGAACGAAACCACCACAAGAGCAAGAAAACCATGAAATGTGAATCATGACATTTATGGCATAGATGTCATGATTTTCGCATTATGACTAGTTACTTATGCTTGTATTACAGTCATGTTATACCATACCAATTTTGGTATGGATACAATTATCAAAACGGCCAGGAGAGTTAAATGTTATAGATAGGTAGATAGATAGATAGATAGATAGATAGATAGATAGATAGATAGATAGATAGATAGATAGATAGATAGATAGATAGATAGATAGATAGATAGATAGATAGATAGATAGATAGACAGGCTCGAAGCCCCGAAGTTGGCTAATCCTCAAGTGAATAAGTTCAACACTGTTTCTAGTCGTCTCGGCATTTGTGGCCGAAAGATTCACTAAATGCATGCTAATCTGTGAGTTGCATTGCTGGAAGTGAATATGTATTCTTCAGCACGCGGCACCAACTTCTCTTTTGTTGTACCTTGGCGTGGTATATAAACCTTGTATGTTTGTCCAATATAGATTGCTGTAAAGTAGCGCTCTGGCATTGCTCGCTTCTTACGTCAGTAGCCATGCTTATAACCGCAAAATCAAAGTTATCATTGTTCCCGTTCATCGACCCTAGCAACACTATTGCATTACAGCAATATTATGCTAAAACTTGCCCACTCGTGTCTGATGTGATCCGCACTCTCCACTATGGGAATAAGAAGCACTGCTCTTTAAAAAGAAATGTGGTAAATGCTTGTGCGCCCATTGTTCTTGAGCTGTACTTGTAATAATTCATTAATGTGAACTCTCAAGTGTTGCAAAAGCGTGCTTCTGGGCTTTTATGCTAGACTGCCGTGAACAGTTATTTCTTGAACAAACTCGCCGGTTGCGCCGGCATTGAGAGCAGCTGTGTGTGTGGTGTGTTTTGTGAATTAGAATGCTTTTTGGTTCTTTCCGAACTACTAAAACCTTAAGTAAACAGACTCGGGCCAACTTCGTCGGGATGTACTGAGAGCAGCTGTGTGGTACGTGCGGTGTGTTTTGTGAATCGAATTGCTTTTGGGCTGTTTCCGAACTACTGAAACCTTAAGTAAACAGTCTCGGGCAAATTTCGTAGACAGACTGCACACAAGACGTCCCTTACGGAAACGCCATACATGGCCCATATATAAGTTATATCTGGCCATATATAAGCATATATGGCAGCGTATGTGGCCATATATAGGCATATATGGCAGCATATGTGGCCACATATAAGCATATATGGATGTATATCTGGCGGAGTCGGTTCATGTATGGGGTTATATACGGCCATATATGACGAGGTTGGCCCATATAAGGAGTCAAATCTGGCCAAATAAGGCACGGCCACACCATATATAACATATCAAGTGGATCCTTATATGTGGAAGTGCTCTCTTATTTGGGATGAACCACGTATATATTTAGCACCGTGATCACACATTTATGCGAATTGTAATATATAACAATTTGTACACAAAGCTGACCTGCTTGTTTTTCATAACAATGGGAGTATTAAATATATATATGTTGTTTCTGCCATGCAAAAAAACCGAAATTTCAGGTCAGCTTTGTGTACGTGATAGTTGCAACTCAGTTGAATGCATATATGCATGCATTCGTGTAATTTACCTCGTACATTTTTCATAGCATTTAGGTTTGAAACAATAAGTTGCAATTAATACGACGTAAATAATGTATACAAGAGCAGACATGTTTTACGAGGAAGGAATTGTGTCAAGTCACAAAACGTATTGAAGCTTCTGAACCTCGCTATTATTATAGAGCAATCCTATATAGTATTATGTAAAGACAAAATGCATGCAACTTATATTGTTCACATTAATGCATTGTTTAAAGTGGCAGCAAGAAATAGTAATTTCAATGCACTTTAAGCTTCCACATCGGTGGTCAAAATTTCTGATTATTTGGAAGTTTTGATGGCTATATGCTCCCTTCATATAACAAGATTTCTATTAATCCTGTTGACCCCTCATCTCCGATTGCTTTCAGCAGCCTTTATTATAATTGCATGCGCAGTGCAATGTTTAAGGGAGTATTTTCAAAAACAAAAAGAACTTACGTGAATGCAACTTGCAGGCACCATTATGATTACATTCAAGTTGGAAGTTGTACTAATTTATTGCAAAAGTACATCTTGCGTTTCCTTTGGCTACGTATAATGTTCCTGGCTGTGCACATAGTAAATTTATCAAAAATTTTATGATTGCACAAGTGAACAATTATTTTGTGTAATGTTTGCAAGTGTCAAATAAATCTCACGTCATAGACATGTACGTTAAAAAAGGTGCAACTGACTCACACGTGATACATATTTATTAGACCATGTAATGAAATGCTGAAGCTTTATAGCAACATTTAACGTAGGCTGCCGAATTCAGAAAACTTCTATTTTGTGTCGGTGTGTCATTACTTGGTCGAAGTCACTAAAGCGCACGTGCCATCATCAGGATTAGCCTAAACATTGCCTTGTGAATAAAATTAGTATGACACATTTTTTGCGGGCTGGCGTGATACCTAAGCCAAACTCTACATTATGTAAACAGCCCCTTGTTGTGCAGGCGCGTAACGATTCAAACTGCTTGCGAACATATCCTTTCAACACCAACACGGTAGTGCACTTACTTATAAGATATGTATGCCGGCCGGTACATACCCACCAAACTGCGCAAGTGCACACTCGCGTATAGAGATTCATGGGCACCCGGACACTGGCATTTCATTCAATGTGGCTAGATATTTTCGGCCATGTCAGAATGATATGAGTGTATTACTATTATTATTATTATTATTATTAATGTTGTTGTTGTTGTCTTTCGCAAAACGTCCAACAGCAATTCCATATGCTGTCATACTGTGTCGTTATGTAAGTTTTATGAGATCAGTTATCTTGGTGTTCTTTTGATAGCATGCTGAATTTTTTCTACTTGCAATGAATGTGCTGCTATGCGAGGCCTTCATTCTCTTCCTGTTGGCTCAACATCTCGCGAGAATCCGGTTGTCCTACAGCCTTCTACAAATTGTACACCGCGATATGTCGTGGTGAACTTGAGTACATATGCATATTTGATTTGGAATGGCCTTGCTAAATCCAGCAGTAGCGCCACTGAGTGAGTCCAGAAAAATTTCATAAGCATTTAATGCTTGCGAAATAAGATGCGAATTCGGCTGAAACGCGTCTTCGTAGCCAGCGTACACGAAGCAGCGATTTCAGCTCCACTGAATGCCTGTCTCAAAGGTCTTGCACGTGCAGCTTTCTGGGCCTGCGGGAGGAAGTTGAAGTCCATTGTTCGAAAAAACTCGCCTGACTGCTAGGTTGCAAGGGGTGCGCACAGTAAAAAAAATACAAAAAAGGGCGCCTGTCGGATGAGTGGATAATTCGGAGAAAGTTGTTCGAAGAAGCGCGGCGCGTAGGCATCATGTAGCCCTGTCGTGGCATACAACAGTCTGTCGACACAGCAGGAAAGAGAGTGCCGCGGCACATTTCAAGTTACGACGAATAAAATAGTTTGCACAAACATTCAGTCGTATGGTAATAATATTGCGTCAATAATTGTTAAAAAAATAAAACGTCGTTCGCCAATAGGTTCAGAAAAGTTTAGTTCTAGTGAAAAGTGCGTAAATCATTGATCTCAAGGAGTAATGTAGTGTCCATTGCAATATTCATTGTCAAGCCTGCATGCACTGTATCCGTCCGCGTCATTGTTGTTTTTTTTGCTCGCCGGAGTCATGGGTGCCGTGCTGATCGAGTTTGTTAATTTTCATTCCTTTTGCTCTTATTTCGTGTTCAACTACTGCTCCAATTTACACAAGATAATCGCGCAGCTCTCAGGAATCTACTTCGCTGTACGAGGCGAAATTGTGGACGGACGTGGAAGACGAGCAAGATGTCATAAAGTAGTTCAGTCGTGCAAGAGGAGTGCGTAGTAAGCGGAACATTATGGAAGTGCGTACAAACAACACAGCACAAGCGTGATTTAGTGCGTATGTGCGCAGACAATGAGCCAGGGCGAGCTTCACTTGCTCTTAATAGAAATGTTACATGGGCTTCGTGTGCCGATTTGGCAGAGGCGAACGTAAATATTATCAGTAAACTACAGTGAATGTATTTCATTCGCCGACAATCGGCTGAAACCACAGCAGTGGACTGTTGCTGCGTGTATTTGTGTACACACCGCCGACCGCCAATTCACACTCCCGCGGGGACGGGGCTGCCACAAATTGCCCGATGACAGCGAGTGTAGAGCATTCTTTTTTTAAGACGATAGTTTTTTTTGGGACCTTCAACGAAAAAATTTTGGTCTGTCTGTCTGTCTCTTTGCCTGTCCGCCCGAAATGGCACTAAGCAGTACCACAAACAGCCGACCCCATCCACAGCGCCCAGCCATGTTGCTCAAGATTCAGCGTTCATGCTTGTGCCATTGTCAATTAAAAAAGCAAGTATTGGGCATATCTGAGGCAACATAACAACAAGTGAATATTCTGTATGTGTGTCTTTTCACTAGAAAAGGCATACATAAGTAATTCTAAGAACCGTACGTTCATCACGGTGCGCTAACCATGCAACGCTTGGACGATAAGGCAAGTGTTTCCAACGCTTTGCTAAGACGACACGGTGGTGGCACCTACCCGTCGCCTTCCGTTGTACGTGCACCTCCAAGACGGGTGCGCACGCCACGCGCTTCGTTTTCCAATATAACTGCCAGATGGCGCTCATGTCTCAAGAGTGGCGGGACTTATTGCGCTCTTTCGCCTCCGCTGCACACTCGAGCCACTCTAACTCACCGCCTCCAGAATACCATTCCCCAATTTTCTTGAGCAGAACATCAAATAAACGCTTTGTTCACTCTCTCCAGACGCAAGGCTATCGTCTTTCGACTACATTTGCAGAGTGACATGCAGATACGGGGCTAGTTTTTTAGCACGCGATCTTATCATATAAGCTGGCAGCTGACCAACAAGTTCTTGCATACTACCTGAATTTCTCAAGTCGGGTCCAACCTGCCTCTTATGCTATAATGGTAAGACGGAAACATACGCTGCTATACTATTTGGCACATACAATGGTAAGAAGTTTACGTGATGCATCGCGGGGATTGTTGATGACAGCATATTGCTCCTGCCAGATCATTGCGTAGCTGAAAACACAAGCAAGAGAGCGACAATATACGCCCTTTTCGCGACACAAAAGTAATTTCTCCCAGGCAGTACTATATCTTTCGCGATGTTTTTTTTTTCGAGGACGCCCGTTCACTTGTATGCTGCAATACTGTCGAATTTTAAGCTTCCATAGCTTTAAGAAAATTGAGCTGCAGGCTCATTCTCTGTGGCATGTTCCTCTGTGGCATGTTCCTCTGCGGTGTTCACAGAACATGTCCAAACACATCAAGAAGTTGACGCTCATATTTATTTAGACATTTCCAAAAAAGCAGTCTTGTTTTCTTTGTGCACTATATGTCTGCGTATTTGGCCGTATACGCATGCTTGATTTAGAAACCCGCCAAAAACCCGTTCATAACGCTTCAGTTGTGGCCATACCCATGGTCAAATATCTTCATTTTCATCGCCTACAGAGCAACGCTCTCTGTTTTTTCTGCAACGCTGTTAGACTGAATGCGCCCTTATGTACATCGTCAAGTTAAACGTGTGGTTTTAGTGTGTGCGTATGTTGATGCTAATCTTTGTGCTACCTTGACACCAGCCCGATTATTACCCAGTGACTTTCTAAAAAAATAATGGAGGGTGCAGCGACAACTGTACAAAAACTCACATATAGACGATTGGAAGTAGGGTAAAACTGGCAGAGATCAAAGTCGGGGCTGTATAAGGTGGCCTTCGAGTCATGGCTGTACTCAAAAAGATGAGACCTTATCCAAAGTAGATATACTATAGCATCAGCCTGTCTAATCAACCTGACTAAGTATCAATAAGAACTAACAGATAACAGTGCCATGCAAGGTAAAAAAAGGGGATATAATTTGCGATATTAATAATATAAATGTTAACAATGTCAAAAAGGTTAATATATGCCCAGCTGAAAATACATCTAAAAGCAATCTTGCCCCTTGCGCTGTCCAATGCTATATAGATCTGTTGCGCGAAAAAAAATATTGATAAAGACTGAAGTGATAAATGATAAGTTTTTTCTATTCGAGACAATAAATTAATACTGATACAAATATTTTTTACACACTTTTATATTTTAATATGTTCTAGCGTTAACTATTCATCACGATCTACATTCAGATTCGGCGTGTCGTGACATAGGAGCATTTTTGACTGCGTAATACCTGAAGTGCGAGGTCCCGGAACGACGACACGATATATTTACGAGGGACGTCTTAGTAGAGGGTGCCGGAAATTTTCACCATCTGAAGTGCTTTGTTGATCCCTGACATCATACAGCACACGGTCCTCTATCATTTTGCCTCCAATTAAATGCAACCATGCACCGTGGCCGGGTTCGAACCCGCAACCTTCGGGTCAGCAGTGAAGCACCCTAACCACTAAACCACAAAAGTAGACAACTTTCGACTGCATAATGCTCAAAGTATGGCCCTTGATCTTTACACATGTATCTAAGCAGATAGACAAATTTGACTATGTGTTTCTTGCTATCTGTGTGGTCTTTCACATAAAGCTTTAAAAATGAAAACTTTGCTGTACGCGTTGAAAATTTAAAAAATTTGTATATGAAATTTTATTTCATTTTCGTTTTGCAGCCGCACGAGAAACATAGAAAATATGACATGATGGAACAGGAAAGCGTTGATTAACAACAGTATTGCGTAAACAGACTAGGTGTGGTTGCTTATTCATAATGAAACTCAAAATAGCAATGGGAGCGAGGTATGCGTTGCCATTTTCTTTAGTTCTGACAGAAAAGGGGATATCATGCATCTCTATACAACGTTACAAAATAACAAGTTTACGACAAGATTGCCGCAGGTTAGAGGGATGTTGTAATTAAGACCCAAGACGTACAGAACAGCTATTACGCATGAATTGAAGCGGTTCATATACGTCAAGTTTTGCAACTTTATTTTTTATTGTTCTCCCACTTCCCATGACTGCTTAGGCGCAACAGCTTATGTACTGCCAAAAACAAAAATTAGATGCCACAATGCTTACCAGCTTTGCCGTGGTCAAGCAATTGCTTTAGAGCAGCAGCAGTGCATGTCGTTTACAGCACACCTCACTCCTGAAAAAAAATTGGCAGTTCCCACGTACAGAGGGAATCGATGATATGCGAAGCACGAATGAGGAAGTTAGATAAATCACACTAAAATCAGCACAACGTTATGACGCAGATGTAAATAACGCCGCACGTGACTTCTATATATTAATTATCATGTTTGGACGTGTCATTTTCTATCGTCGTATTCACTTCACGTGATACTAAATTTGGTATAGGTGGAGCTAGTGAAACGGCCCCGAGCACGCTAAGAGCGTAGCTTGTAGTCATGTTTTACTTGACACGCATATCATGATTAACATGTTCGGACGTGTCATTTACCTTCGCTGTCTATTCACGTCACGTGATACTAAATTTGGTATGTGTGAGGGTAACAAAATGGCCTCGAGGGCATCATGAACGTGGTATGTTGTCATGTTGTTACATGACGCGAGCATTTTATGATTATCGCGTGTTCACCAGTGATATACATTCGCCATTCATTGACGCTACGCAACACCGAATTTGGTATATGTGAAGCTAGCGAAACGACCGTGAGTGCACTATCAGCAAAGCATGCAGTCATCTTTCACATGACACGCATGCAATGATTATCATATTTGGACGTGTCATTTACCTTCGTTGTCCGTTCGCGTCATGTAAACCAAAATTGCGATATGGGAAGCCAGAGAAACAGCCACGAGCACATCATGAGCGTGCCATGCAGTCATGTTCTTACATGACAGCCATCTCATGATTTCCACTTTAGAGTCTGTCACTTATTTACGCCATGCAGTCATGTCATACTACACCAGTTTTGCAATATGTCATTTGAACGAAACCACCACAAGAGCAGGAAAACCATGAAATGTGTATCATGACATTTATGGCATAGATGTCATGATTTTCGCATTAAGGCTAGTCACTTATACTTGTCATACAGTCATGTTATACCATACCAATTTTGGTATCAATACAATTATCGAAACGGCCAGGAGAGTTAAAAGTGATAGATAAATAGATAGATAGATAGATAGATAGATAGATAGATAGATAGATAGATAGATAGATAGATAGATAGATAGATAGATAGATAGATAGATAGATAGATAGATAGGCTCAAAGCCCCGAAGTTGGCGAATCATCAAGTGAATAAGTTCAACACTGTTTCTAGTCGTCTCGGCATTTGTGTCCCCCACATTCACTAAATGCATGTTAATCTGTGAGTTGCATTGCTAGAAGTGAATATATATTCTTCAGCCCGTGGTACCAACTTCTCTCTTTTGTTGTACCTTGGCGTGGTATATAAACCTTGTATGTTTGTCCAATATAGAGTGCTGTAAAGTAGCGCTATGACATTGCTCGCTTCTTAAGTCAGTAGCCATGCTTATAACAGCAAAATCAAAGTTATCATCGTTCCCGTTCATTGACCCTAGCAACACTATTGCATTACGGCAATATTATGCTAACACTTGCGCACTCGTGTCTGATGTGACCCGCCCTCTCTATTATGGGTATAAGATGCACTGCTCTTTAAAAAGAAATGTGGTAAACGCTTGTGTGCCCATAGTTCTTGAGCTGTACTTGTAATAAGTAATTAATGTGAACTCTCAAGTGTTGCAAAAGCGTGCTTCTGGGCTTTTATTCCAGACTGCCGTGAACAGTTATTTCTTCAACTATTTCTTTCTTCTACATAGCTCTTTTTGTTTATTTTGCGTTGACAACTCTCCCTTTCTAAGCTTTTTTTCATAGGTCTCACATAATCAGCTTCTAAGTTGCTTATTCTTTGCGGCTGAAAAAAAGTCTCAATTCAGAAGCGGAGCAACTATATGCACACTGATATGTCACCACCATTGGCTATACGTAATAGAATTTCAATTCAGTTTCTTGACTTCCTTTTCTTGACGTACGCCAAAAATATGGAGGAGGCCTGAATTAAAAGTGAAACATGCTCACTTGATGGGGATTCAGGCTCCCCTTATAATTCATACAGCAAAAGAGGGAATGCGCTAAAATAAAAGCATACAATAAGGGTATTTGTGCTAAAAATACTGTGAAGTTCTACACATTGTACTTATTTTTATTGTAATAGAAAGTAAACTTTTTCGGTACATACATCAAAGAACACAAAGTTGTTTACTATACTACATAAATAGCAGGAATACACCGAATATGTTAATTATATTTTAAAAACAAACAATATATAAATATTAACTTTACAGAAATTTTTATAACTTGATAAAGAAAAACGCACAAATTTTCTCTGGTGTAAACTACACCAGATACACAAAAAATGTCTTCATGCTTTGTTACTTTTACCTTGTATGGCTATTTTATGTTTTTCAAGATGTTTAGGAGCTTTGGATGTCTCTGTACAAAGAGTATGCTTACTCATAACTAAAGGCATCTTTCGTTCTTCCTCAAAAGGTATCTTTCAATTATTCGTTTTCAGATATTGATCTTTATGGCGACTTTACCGCTGCCGCTTGTGCTTTTACACAAGATTACACACACACAAGATTTTACACACTATTACAGATTGGAATAAACTAACTGAATCGGCTGTGACCAATATTCACTCCTTTGAACAATTGGAATTCTGATTGCTTTGTTTTGCAACTTCGATGTACTCTTGTGTATGTGTTCAATATATTTCCAACAGTGTACCACGTGTATTGCGGATTTTTGTAACTTTGATGCATTCCTGTATTTGTTCAAACTATCTTAATCAGTGTATCGTGTATTGTGCCTAAATTTTGTTTTTCTCGTGATGCCCCTCCTGCTTGGGCCCTTCAATGGGCTTGCAGTATGTCTTAAATAAATAAATAAATAAATAAATAAATAAATAAATAAATAAATAATTTTCAACGTCAAGAATTGTGTGGCTGAAAGGAGCGGCTCAGATTTGCAGCATCAATCTCATGCCTTCCGTATTAATCACCGTCAGATTGCGAGACTTGGTTACACTTGATTGATTGATATGTAGGGTTTAACGTCCCAAAACAACGATATGATTATGAGAGACGCCGTAGTTGAAGGCTCCGGAAATTTCGACCACCAGGGGTTCTTTAACGTGCACCCAAATCTGAGCACACGGGCCTACAACATTTCCGCCTCCATCGGAAATGCAGCCGGGATTCAAACCCGCAACCTGCGGGTCAGCAGCCGAGTACCTTAACCACTAGACGACCGCGGCGGGGCCTGGGTTACACTCGAGACAGGAGGAACCTTGTCAAGGCGAGTCGGAGACACAGCGGGCCAAAACACGCTGGAAGAACCCGCCTTGGTCAAACACACGCTGGTCGGACACATGGTGGTGAAACTCACGCCAGCAGAAGTGGTGGTGGCATGATTTATGCACCCGTGGTGCACAGGAAGAAAAAGCTAGGAAGATTTCGGCGCATTTATCCTTGAAAATCATGTAGTACCACGACAGTTAAGAGGAGCTCTTACGCACCGCTGATATGTATGTTGTGTTAACAAAAACTTAGACTTGCAATTTTAATGTTCTTTATTTATATTTAGTGTTAACACTGTGGATTAATACCCTGTTGGTTTTCTTATGCCTAACAGCGTTACGCCCAAGCAGAAATGTGTAGGCCACATTTTTTATTACCTAGAATGTATTCTTAGTTAATAGTTTCTCACTGTTTGCTTGATGCCGGTACGGAAGTAGCACTGCCTGCATGGATTTGTTCAGTTATTTTTCTTGGAAGAATACGCAGCGCCGGTCCTCTCTCTCTTTTTTTAATCCATACATGTCATTGAGACCCGTGCATAGCGTACTATGTGGGCGGTCAGTAACTATAAAATTGTGTATCAGGCAACGATACTATGTGCATATTACAACTCTTAAATAATTCATTCAGAGTATACACGAGGCACTGTCGCACTCTGTAACGATACTCTACAGATGGCAAAGAAAGCTCTCCTTAGCCAATAAATATAATGGCTTCAGAATTTGACACGGTTTGGTCATTCACGTGTTTGTACTTTATCATCGGTAACTGAAACTTGGGTTGACTAGAAATTTCATATTTCAAGCGACAATTGCACAGCCAAGTGGTCACATAAAAATATTATTTGCCCCCAAATACCTGATTATGCAGTCTCGCTTTCCATTCCTGGCCCCCATGTGTGAAGTCGTAAAATTCTTCCGTTTCGGGTGGCGTGTTTGACAACCGTATGCTGGAGAAAGCGTTAGAGAGAGGGGAGACGCCCATGTCGTCTTCTACGGCGCTCATTGGCAGCGGCAACCACGAACGTAATTTCCGCGTTCAATTAGTTCTTGCTGTTGCCATGCCAGCAGCTAAGGGCGCCACGAACTCGCCGGTTGCGCCGGCATGGAGAGTAGCTGTGCGTGTGGTTTGTTTTGTGAATCAGATTGCTTTTTGGTTGTTTCCGAACTACTAAAACTTTAGGTAAACAGACTCGGGCCAACTGCGTCGGGGGTGTACTGAGAGCAGCTGTGTGGTACGTGTGTTATGTTTTGTGAATTGAATTGCTTTTGGGTTGTTTCCGAACTACAGGAACTATAAGTAAACAGTCTCGGGCAAATCGCGTAGACAGACTGCACACAAGACGTATTTGTTTGCCGCAGCGTCGCTAGCATCAGGGCTTACTTTTCCCGTAGATCCCGCAGCATGTTCGTCACGGCTGTTAAACACATGTCAAGCTTTAAACCGGACGGCTTATTACGCTGTTGGAGGTACAGCCGTACGTCACCGTTTATGTTTTGAGCAATTTTGAGGCTACCGACGTTCTTGCCTATACGATCGATGTATATCGTTAGTAATTGCCAGTTTAAACATTCAAGTGCTCATAATACGTCCCAGTCGGTTTTTTTTTTTATCTGCAGCGAGAGCGGCGCAAAAACGTGAAACAGTTGTTCGATCACTGAGTATGAAATTCAGTAGAGTGACTTCTTAGGTGAGTCGGTTCATTCTTAAAAAGCTTATAATGCGAAAAAAAACACGAAAACACGTGTTTTTTTTCGCCATAAGATTGTTACGACTGAGTAGGCCCTGTTCTAAAATAAACTGCCTAGTTACTTGACGTTGCAGTGGCGGTGCCGCCGCTTTGCGGACTTTGTGGAGCAGTCATTCTCAAAAATACTGCAAATAAAAAAACTTGCAAGTGACCGTGTAACATTTGAAGCAGAATCAGGAAGATATGAGGTAGTTGCAGTGCAAAACAAAAAGCAGATTTGACAACATGTGCGTGGCTCCCAAATGTATCAATGGTACTGAGCAGCTTACTACAATCACGAATAGAAAAAAGGATACATCACAGGCAGATGGTGCAAAAGAAATCTGAATGGCGGTTAAGGGTGACTTTAGTTTTCAATAAATTCGTGCAACTGTATGTTTGTTCAAGCCACATGTTTTATTTGTAATACTTTCAAGGCCTGAGGGAATCGCAGGAGGGAGCAGAAAATTCAATGCACACAAATAAAGTAAGCATTAGTAATTTCTAACTATACAGTGTCACCTATATGGTTGCGTGCTTCAGAGAGAATCAGTGTTTTATCATAGGTAAGCAAGTACTAGTGGACCGAGAAAGTAAAAATCATTTGAATAATGTCATCGCCTTCCTCCTGTCTCAGCACTTTTTTTAATTTTTCATTGCAACCAATTCACTTTATTATATTTAGGATGCCACATTAAGCCTTCGCTGTGTGTCACTCTTGCTGCCTTCATGTGGAGGGCTTCAGACAGGCCGCAAGCATATTCTTAATAAGCTCCCAGCAGTTTTTCTGAACTCTGGGACCTCTTAATGTGGTATTTTTACAATATAGCTCTCCCATAACTGTTTTAATAAGCTTGACATATATTGACTTGAACACGTAAGCTGTGCTCAAGTGTAAACGGTGTTTTCAAAAACAGAATGAAGAAAGTTCGCCTGCATTAGTGAACTGAGTTGGGCCGGTTAATTGGTACGTACATTACAAAATGTTGGATTTAGATAAGTCGGTACCGATCTGTTTAAAACTCGCAAGTACAAGCAAGCATTGGAAACTGCTCAAAACATGAAAGGCAGCGTAGGGCCGTCAAATGCGGCCGTTATAATGGGTATTGAAGGCACTATTATGGGGGACTAAGCCTTAGGCATGAATTTAACACGCGTGGTGAAAAACGAGCTCCCCACGCTACGGAACCCCGCAGCCACGGCCGTGCGTCTCGCTCCAACGCGTAAATCTTGTACGTCTACTGCTCGTCGTAATACCACGAGTGTGCAGATGGCGCTTTTCTATGCAGCCAGCCCCGACACCGTTTACGTACGGCTTCAGTAGTTCGGAAACAACCCTAAAGCAGTCTGATCACCGCATAGAGTTTCTCAAAATTAACTAGAGGGCACTCTGGCACTGCGATCGTTCAGCGACCATGGGAATGATGGGTAGTACACACATTTGCCTAGTCTTCGTACTTGCGGGCGGCGAATCGTACTAGCGGCTTCGTTTAATGCTGTGTTTCGGTTTTGTTTTGAAGAAAAGAACGAAACCTTTTGAACTTAGGCACTTGATTCGAAATAGTAAGCTTAAAAGAATAAGGTTGTGAAGCGCAAACGATGAACATTTGCTAATTTATGTTTTCGTGAAAAAACAACTCCAAGCCACACGAACACACACGGAGCCAGAAGCAGGCCAGAAGTACGAAAATTAGACAAATGTGTGTACTACCCATCATTCCCATGCTCGTTTAAGCGCCGTGTGTTGCAACTCCCATAGACACTAGCGCCAGAGTTCCCTCTAGTAAGTATTGTGGGAAACTCTATGGATTACCGCGATCACCCGCTCCTCACCCCGCGAGCGCGGCGACGGCACCGAGAACAGACGAGAGCGTCAGACATTGTGCGGAAATGACGTTGGCAGTGGTGGTAGCCAATGAGCGCCGTAGCAGACGACATTGGCTTCTCCCCTCTCTTTCACGCGTTCTCCGGCATACGGTAGTGAAACACGCTTTCTGGTGTATGTATTGTTCTATCCTTCTTGAAATAAACTTAGTTGTGAGTAAGCGCCTGGGTCATTCCTTTGCTCCGTGTCTAGTTTGTTGCGACGTTTTTGGCTCACGATGAACATCAACCAACCTGTTCAATTCGCCATACTGCTTAGGAAGATGTATGCTGCATGATGCCCTGCCTCCCTCTTAGGCCACGTAAACTTGTTTGGACAGTCAATTTGTGATAACGTTTACCATGAATCAATAAACGTTATCACAAATGAACTTCTTGAGATTACGTCCTTGAAGTTTTAAAGTACAATTACTTGACATCTGAAACCAGTGGAAGTTTAGTATGGTGAACCTTATGAACTGAACTTTCCGAATCATATATAGTTTTATTCAATATCCACCAGATCGACACAAAACACTTTTTGTCTTCTCTGGAGTGCGCAAAATGACTTGTAGCATTTTAAGTGTATGAGCCTAGCCCCGCCGCGGTGGTCTAGTGGCTAAGGTACTCGGCTGCTGACCCGCAGGTCGCGGGTTCGATTCCCGGCTGCGGCGGCTGCATTTCCGATGGAGGCGGAAATGTTGTAGGCCCGTGTACTCAGATTTGGGTGCACGTTAAAGAACCCCAGGTGGTCAAAATTTCCGGAGCCCTCCACTACGGCGTCTCTCATAATCAAATGGTGGTTTTGGGACGTTAAACCCCACAAATCAATCAATCAGTGTATGAGCCTAGTCAGTTTATTTTCTCATGACACGGTCACCCAGTAGTAATTCACGTAATAAGAACATACTTTTCGCTGATGCATTTGCCCTTTAAAAAATTTTGCTAAAGAAATCCCACAGCATAAATAAATGAGACATAGGAGCAAGAAGGTTACCAACTGCATGGCGCAAACATGTCATAAAATTGCTGGAAAAAAGCTTTCAGCTACTAAGAGCTTTGCTGAAGCTACACCAAATCACTAAATTTCCCCGAGATGAATCAAGAAATTCATGTTAAAAATATTCTTCAACAATTTTGTGGCTGTTGGAAAATCTATGTACAGTGATATAATGGTTGCACGGGGATGTTTATTGACTCTAAAAAGGCGCATTACCTTACATATCCTAATTGTAAATTAGGTCAGTTTATAACAGTGCAAAAATCTTTATGGCGTGACAGCCGTTCTTTGAGACATGATCATAAATCCTTCATACTGATGCATCGCATCTGTATCTTAGAATGTTTACTGTCAGCATACTATATTCTAAGCAAATAATATTTTCTATGCCAATGATTAGCCTCTGTTCTGCTTTATTTGGACGACGGTAGTCTACTGTTGTGTTGAAACATCCTCACTGAACTGATCAAAAGAAAAAAATAATTACCCTGTATCACCAGTGGCGATGACATGCAAAATTTTATTCTCAGTTTCGCCTGTTCTTTATTGACAAACATGGGCTTCGGTTCTTCAACAAATGTAATTTATTGTCATCGTCAGTTGTCGCTGTTCACGCTTTTTGTCACTGCCCCCACTTCCACACTGCTCCTGATGCGTGTCTTACAAAATCGCTCAAGTTCGCTCTGTTCGCAGTGCTATTCAGAAAAACTGATACATACGACACGCGACCTATAACATAACACTGACGTATAACTTAATACACAGACCTATAACATAACATCATTCAAAGTTAAGTTAAAATAACATTAACAATGCACGCATTACTTGTTTGGACGAACGTCCAACACTATATCTCTGGTGATGGTATTGTTTTTCTTTTTTGAAGGAATCACTAGGTAAGACAACGTGCAGCTGCCGCAAGCGCAAGAAGCTTTTGCCCACGACTTCCCCCTTTTTTAATTTACAACCAACTGCAAACTAAAAACACAATGTCCGTTTCTTTTTCTACTTAGTCAATAGTGAAGAATGAGCAGAGTTTACACTTGAACGTCATGTCATAGTCCAGAAAATATTTATTGCTTCACATTTTCGGTCCGTGTTTTTTTTTCCTGTTATTACATGCAAGAAGAAAACGTGCACTTGTCAGGAATAAAATACTTGAAGTGTGCTGTATGTACAAGCGATATTGATTCGAGCAAAGCATAGTGATATTATGCGTGTATAAGTTTACCTAGAACAAAACAAACTTAAGATACTAATAAAAACATAGGACGCATAAGGCAGTTTTATCTTTAGCTGAAGCGTAAGATGTAAGCGAATTTGTTCCCGTTGGCTGAGTGAAGAGGTATGCATCACACTTATTTATAAGCACGAATCAATAAACGTACGCTCGTATCGACCAGGAATGAAAGTACACGCTCAAATAGAGTAAAACAAAAGGCACAAAATAAGTGAAAAAGTCGTTGGGAGCACAATTGAACAAGTAGCGCCGACACTGCCGTTTACGCTCACTATTCACGTCATGCATTTTTATAAAAACTCGCTAGATGGCGAAAGTACTGCTAAGATGAGCAAGCGCCGAGAACGCGCGAATTTTCAACTCGCTTGGCTTCACCCCTCAGCAGCCCTGGGAAATATTTCTCACCGCCAATTTAGTTATAGCCCTTCTCCTACTGGATCCATTGCTTTTACCTTCGAGATTTGTGAAAAGAGAATGCTCGATGCTTGTTTGGTTCATAATTTCAGCTTGAGATTTGTGCTCAATGTTCCATGACGGCATTTTTGGGGCGGCTAGTACCACATGGAATAAAGAGACTGAGCTCGAAAAAAAGCAAAAGAATAGTAATAGTAATAAAAAGTAAAAACAAAAGGCAGCTTGCTTCACTTATGAGCTCATACCACACCAGTTATTTAAACATCATTCCCACCTTGTTGAATGTGCCCTGCAATTTTTTTTGCGAATTCCTGCTGCTAAGCACACATTCAACGACATTTGAGAGCAAGTAAACCACTGCAAGAGCCGTTCTCATGACGGTAGTGCTCTCACGTACAATACATTCTATACCAACGCAGACTCTTTCTATACATGGTGCACCACCTTCGGCTGCACTGTCATCTCAGCATTCAATGGTTTCCTTCTTTTGCATACGTGGCTTTAGGAATAAGCTATAGGAGTGCCGTCTGATAGAGTGGTGTCAAGAAATAGTCATGTTGCTGTTTTTCAAACTGCATCCCCACATCTTTTGTTTGTAGAGATGAAAGTGTTAACAGTGTAGCCATATAATACGAGGAACAGGTCTTTACTCAGGAAGTTCTGTAAATGTATTTGAATAATTTCAAAAGCTTCGAAGAAGCTTTTGGGTTTGATTTGGAAGAGTGTAATGTTGTATATTTCAAACTTCTCCGCACGCAGAATACACACTTTGCCCTGCTCATAAAAGAAAAAAAAGCACCTTCTCGGACCCCATTGTAGCAACGTCACGGATATATGTCTGATTTGATTTATAGGTAAAGATAATCTGTGCCGTTAGTGTTTTTAGAATTCCTCTTCACATTTTTGGCACATTCGTCAAGTTAGTTACCACTGGCATCACATTTGGTTCGACCAAGCTATAGTTGAATACCTGTTTTGTTTTAGAAATTCATTGACACCCATACTATCTAGAAAACTTCCAGGTCGATGAACATTTTCGACAACAAATAAAATAGTTGAACAGTTAAATATTTGTGGTATAGTTGCCAGGAAATTTATCCTTCTTTCGAGGAGCACAACAATAATGTATGTGCACACCGTACATGTTCGATGTGGTCAACATGCAGGAGTCAATATTTGGCAAAAAAGATATTGCTTAGGCTGATTCGTATAACATACTTGACAATAAAACCTTTTTTTCCCGTTTTTTGATGTCTGTTACTCGCTCTGGTCTATCATCTACTCTCCTTCTTTTTTATTCATTCTGTAGATTATACAAAAAATGCTTGTAAAGTAAATTATTATTTTATTTGGTAAATATTTGTTCTCGGTACTATGGCAGTATAAGTTAATTACAATTCAGCTTCTTTTAAGAGTTATTCCCATAATTGTTAAAAGTCTAGAAAGATAGATACGTTGGTTTAACGCCCTAAAACCACCATATGGATATGAAAGACGCTGTAGTGGAGGACTCCAGAAATTTTTGCCACGTGGGGTTCTTCAACGTGCACCCAAATCTGAGTACACGGACCTAGAGCATTTCCGCCTCCATCGAAAATGCATCCGCCGCAACCGGGACTCGATCCCGCGACTTCGGGTCAGCAGCCGAGTACCCTTGGCCACTAGACGACCACGGCGTTGCAGAGTTAAAGAGTCTGTACGCTAAAATTTCTTCCGCTCTAAAACTAATCTACTGCAATAGCAGCTGGTTCTTACTCTGGCAGCCAGCTTATTTTCGTAATCAACGTCTTCGACAAGCACGCAACCTCCTCCCGGCGTAGTACAGTACAGAATAGTGAAGCCTCTGTATGGTACACGAATATGGTCTACTCTTATACCTTAAAATGGGCATAGGAGGCTGGTAATAGGTTTACAAAGGTGTTTGTTTTGATTTTCACTGCATTAATATTTACATGTTCACTGATCCCTATCCTTGCTTAGAACGTGGGGGCATGCAGGATGCCTAAAGAACGAGAGGCGTGCGCAAGAAGCTTTTTTTACTATAAGGTTACATCGCTTGCGGCAGTACCGTCTAAACAACACATAATGACATGTGAAGACGGAGGCTTGATGTGCTGGAAAGCCGTCGAACTTGAATTGTCTTTAATGCGAACGTTTCGGCATGAAGACGGCTCTAGCGGCACTTCCTGTAGAACAATCATTGATCCTAGCAGCCCTAAAACACATGTTTTTAGTATTCATAATATACTACTAATATATCTCTCCTCCTCATATAGTCAAAGTAAGCATATGCGTCCCAATAATAAATTTTGGAAATGGTGGTTTCCACAGCAGCTTTAGGCAAATATAATGTCCAAAAGGCCACCACCTAGCGAAATATGAAGGTAGGGCTGATGCCACAATGAAAACAAAAACAAAAAACGAACAAATCGTGGTGTGTCATCAGCTGGAAAGAAATGATCCACGCCTATACTGAAAAGAAAGAAAGAAAAACAAATCAGCACAAACACAGATTAAGACAAAACAGACGTATCTTCTCGTGTGCCAGTATTTGCATCCCTTCAATTCTTTAAAGGTGAATCCTTACCAAACTGTAACTTAATGAACTTTAGAGAACGTTTCGCCCCGCCGCGGTGGTCTAGTGGCTAAGGTACTCGGCTGCTGACCCGCAGGGCGCGGGTTCGAATCCCGGATGCGGCGGCTGCATTTCCGATGGAGGCGGAAATGTTGTAGGCCCGTGTGCTCAGATTTGGGTGCACGTTAAAGAACCCCAGGTGGTCTAAATTTCCGGAGCCCTCCACTACGGCGTCTCTCATAATCATATAGTGGTTTTGGGACGTTAAAACCCCACATATCAAATCAGAGAACGTTTCTTCAGAGGGGTTACAGAAAAAGAAAAAAGCTAACCAGCTCGACAAAAGATGGTGACTCCCTCTGGTAAATAGGCAAAAACTCCTACTCATGAATTATAAAATAAAATATGGTTTCGATCACAATTTCAGTTTTCGACACCGTAACAGAGGCCTCTTTTGGCGTGGTTGCGCAGAATCGTGGTACGCATATTCCGGTGGCCGGAACCACTGAAGAACTGTTTGCGTGATCTAGTATTATTGAAAGCTTGGTGACATAGTTTCTGAAAGTTGCGACAGAGAGTAATCGGATACCGGGGTAATTGTTCAAGGTCACCTTACTGCTCACCATCAAAAACCAGATGAAAAAACGCTATAGTGATGTCACTTTCAGGATGCGCGTGTTGAAAGCGCGATACGGTAGAGCGACACAGAACGTATCGGATGTCCTGTAAGGTGGGGTTTTTCTTCAACTTCATATTTGAACACTCCTGCAGTTAGTTTTTTTTTCGTTTCTTGTTCATTATATTTTTTTTCGAAAGGTGTGGTGTATTGCTACCGGGAAAACGTGATATCTTGCCGGAAAATAGCCCGGTTGCGGATGGGCAGCCACGCGTGCACACTGGTCTCATGGTCCTGGTTGTTTATTAGTCTTTTTTTTGCGCTTAATGAACCGTTGTTTTAGCCATTCTTGATGAGTTAGACCTCTTCGTAGAGTCGTTTCCGTTTTACTTATTATAAAAAACGCTCTTAGCAGAGGCCAAACATTTAACAAACTATTGATAAATAGCTTCATATGTAAGCAAAATGTTCCAACAAAGAAAGCCGCGGATTTAAGTAATATATATATATATATATATATATATATATATATATATATATATATATATATATATATTATATATATATATATATATATATATATATATATATATATATATATATATTAACAATTACAGGGGAGAAGGCTTTCACTGCTGCCTTCATTCATTCCCAAACCGTCGGCCGAGATCTCTTCGTGACCTGGTGGTGGTCAGGGAAGACCGATAATTTTGAGTTGGGATTCAGCTTCGTGATTGAGTAATAGGTTTTGCCAGGATTGTACATTTCTTCTTAGATCTCTATGGGAAGGACTGTTTCAGACTATGTGTACTATATGTATACAATACCACTGTATTGCGTCCATCATGAATTGAACATTTCAGGATGAATGTTACTCCACAAATTTGGGTTTGCAAGAACACGAATTTGCAATTTTCTTGCATGACTTCTTCATCTTTTTCGATGAGCTGGAGTGAATGATTTACAAAAAGAGTTTCCTTCGTACAGACAGCCGTTACTGCGCCCACAAAGACACGTTGCATTCTGGAACAATCGGCGCCAGACAGATTCATTGTTCGATTACTTTTCGACACTTCAATTCCACATCTTTCTGTAAATGATTCTCGTGTAAAGTAATGTATGCTAGTTAGATAGGGATAAATTCCAATATATGGATCGTTAGATTGTAATACGCATGGCCTTGTGATACTGGGGCCCTAAATATTGTAGTTTGAAAGCTTTTTATAAAAACACCTGTAGAGATCGCATGTCTCATTTGTACGCGTGTAGGAAGGCCTGAATCGGGAGACGTGTATCAGCTACCAATTACTGAATGCAGCCTGCTTTTGCAGGTTGACTACTGCAGCGAACAAAGCACGCATGACTTTCTGTCATTAAAGCACTTATAAGGTTGCTAAAATATACCTTCGTCTCTGTTGTGCTACACTGGTTATCTTTCGATGACCTAACAAGTGAGCTCATTTAGCGAAATGATATCTATCTAAGATAAACAATATTTATAACTAAACAAAATAACTAATCATTTGACCCAGTTGTTTTTTTTTCAGCTCATGATACTCTGTAGTCACCATTTTTGGCAATCAAAACATGCGTTAGATATATGTCATTTGCGAAAGCGACAGTGCATTGGACTATCACATGTATACGATGTGGCTTATTTTATAAGGGAACAGAGTTCGCATTTAACGCTGCTCGGTGGCTCATATTCTCTGTTTAGTAAATATAAATACGGTAACTCCTTGAACTTACCTTTGCCAAGTTTAACCACTAGGCAGGTTTTCCTTCAGTTTCTTAAGGGTGAGTAGCCACATTGAAATGTATATGACTTTTTCTATCAGTTAACTTTTGCAAGAAAACTAAGCCGATATCAGTTTTCTTTGTGTTTAATACTTCATGTGTTTGCCATTGACAATTGTTTTCCTCTATATGAGCGTTTTGCAAAATCGAACTCATTTTTAACTACGAGAAGTGAACTGTAGCAGTGCGAAAGCGATTTCATTGTAAGCTCTTAAGTTTGGAATGAAATACAACAAGGCTCATCCACCAACTTAGTTGCCACGTACTCGCCACATCCATGTACACACACACACACACACACACACACACATTTATTATATATATATATATATATATATATATATATATATATATATATATATATATATATATATATATATATATATATATATATATATACAGTTTTTTCAGCCTATATACTGCACTTTATTCTATACAAGAATTGCTTTTTAATAAGCTGGACCTTTGCAGTATTATAATATATGACGGATAGTTAATTTTACAGCGGAAGAATATGAAATACTGAGGAGTGGAAGTGATCTGCATACTTACTGCTGAAGCAGGGACTGTGTAAAACATTTTCTGAAAGACGCACCCGCGAAAATTCCCGCAGTGTGGCTGAAAGCAGCAAAAAAGTATGACTGATCCCCGTTTTTTAGAATTGGTACAATACAAAAGTGAAACGTGTCTTCGCAGAGCTAGTTCAGCATTCGTTGTGCTATGTTTCGCCACAAGAGCGAAGAAATGAATGATGCAGCAACAAATTACAATGTTACGCGAAGAACAGCAAGCAGCTCAAAACTTCCCTACTGAAACGTTCCGTATGCGACGTCCAATAATCCCGTATGTTTCCGTAAGAATCTTACGGAACTATACGGAAAATATATAGGAAACATGGGTATTCTTAATAAAAACAAATGGAATTATTGGACTCGCCATACGGAACGTTTCAGTAGGGTTGCAGCGCGCACCTCTAGCAGAAAGCACGCACTAAAAGAACATAAACAGGACGAGTGCGGACAAGCAACTCTCACAGCTCGACACTTGGAGCGCACTGACAGAAAAAAACGATGTACGAAACGAATGCACAAGTTTACACCTGAACGAGCGCGAACAGTCGAAATTCCTGCTTCTTCGTGTTTGAGAAGAGCAATGCTTTCGTAAACGTGGCAGTGGCAGGAAACGAAGTGATGTTCATGCAGTCTTTCCCAACTGTAGCTTCAAAGAACGCTTGTGGTGGAAGCACACGAGCATGGTGTAACAATATTCTTACACCATCCACGGGAAAATCTACTTACACCATGCATCGCTACTGATGACGAAAACAGACTGAAGTGCCGAGCCCTGAGGACCGACAGTTGTGCATGGTGTATATAAATGGCTCACCGTTAACGTCTTCGAGAAAGGTCGCTCAGTGACTTTGTGGTTAGCGTTGCGCGCTGTTGAGTGCGAGTTCGCTGGTTCGACGCCCCGCTGTGGAACCTTTTCTAATGGTTTTAAATGCAAAGCATTTCTTGGCGAACTTTGGCGACTTTGACCGTATAAATCTCTATATCTACTTTACCCCTATGACATTTAGTTATTCTGGCCATTACGCTTAAGGGATACATAGGAAAATTAGTATGGCAAAATATGACTATACGACGAGCATAAGCGACTACTCATAACATGAAAATGATGACATTTATGCCATGAATGTCATGGTGTACATGTTGTGGCTGGCCTTAATGTTCTGGTGGTAGTGTTGTTCACATCACATATTGCAAAACTTCTATGGTATGATATTACTTCATGGCGAACATAAGTGAGAGACCCTAACGTAGAAATCATGACAGACATGTCATGTAAGTGATGACTACACGCGACGCTCATGGTGCACTCGCGGTCGTTTTGCTAGCTTCACACATGCCAAATTTGGCATTACGTGACGTGAATGGACGAAGAAGGTAAATTTAACGTCCAACCATGATAGTGATGACATGTGTGTCATGTAAAACATGACTACATGCTACGATCATAGCGCGGTCATGGCTGTTTCAATGGCTTCACATATACAGTTGAACGCTTTAATAAAAGGCATGCTCCGCGCAGCAATTCTTGCCTTGTGTATGAGATGTCTCTTATGAGCATGGTACCTCGCATGCATTTTTTATCAAGCCATATTTTACTAAAGGCACACTGGTGCCTCTTATACCCATTTGTCTCTTATATGCGTGTGTCGTATAAAAGGGGTTCGACTCTACCAAATTCGCGATTACGTGACGTGATTGCACGACGAATACAAATGACAGACACAAACATGATAATCATGACATGGTTGTCATTTACGACAAAATTTGCGTACATCTCGTAATGTTGTGCTTATTTTAATGTGACTTATCAACATTTCTCATTCGTGCTTCACATATAATCGATTTCCCACAATACGTGTGGGATCCGCTAACTTTGTCTTCGCAATCTGTAAGTAAATATTTTAACAACGTTATATTTGTAACGGAAATACATCACGAAGCCGTGGGAGACCACGGCATAAAATATTCGTGTGTTAAAAAAACGTTAAGCGAAATAGCGTGGGTACAAGCGAGTGTGAGATGCCAGCCTTCACGAAAAGCAGGCCATATTTGCAGCTTCAGTTAAGAATGGCGCTGGCTAACGCTCCGAGCCAATAAACGCCATAAATACCCAAGAAAGTATATCAGAGAGCAGCCTCCGTCGTAGCTCAATAAGTAGAGGACGCGTAAGGCGAAAGTTGCAGGTTTATATCATAGTGACGAAAACTGCAATGTTCATTCAGATTGTTTTATTTATGCCACATTCACTACTCTAGAGCTAAAACAAGAAAATTTTGTTCACTAAACTGTCCTTGGATCATTGTCTACTGTTTTCACCGATTCTACCTCAATCTCAAACCTGTGAAATTGAAAAAAAAAGTGAGACGTGAAGTGAAAAAAACATGAATAAAGTGAACACAGAGATGTAACAAGTGTAATAGTTGCCGGTAAAAAGAATAACTCAAGCTCGGTAGGCCATGTAGTACGTAGGGTGGGAAACCAGCGGACTGTAACAGAATGGATGGACAGAAGGTCTAGCACTCAAGGACAGCATAAAATTAGATGTTGTGAGAAAAATAGGTGAGCGTGCACGCAAGAGGTGAGATCAACAGTCACAAGGGAAGGATGGTCGCACACAGCTGGGACTGGCCTTCAACTTACAGTTGGACATAATTATGATTATGGTGATTACGAGCATTAAATGGAGATCCCTTCCTCATATGAATGGCGCAAGGCGTTGGAGAGGCACACTCACGTCTCATAACATGCGACAACTGGTTTTTGTGGGACCACACCATAATGGCGATGGCGAAGTGACGTGCAAAGGACGAGATAAAGCTCGAAGGGCAGCCGGGGCAACATTCTTGTTTGTATATATGTGTACTTCTCTATTGCTACATGTTTGAAGGCTTATGATCTGTCACGGTATTGCACGGCCTGCGCTAGAGACTATATATATATATATATATATATATATATATATATATATATATATATATATATATATATATATATATATATATATATATATATATATATATATATATATATATATATATATATATATATATTGCTGACACACGCATGTTGGTCAAGGTTACTAAATGTATGTAGCTAATTAGGTCAAATTTATTAACTAACTTTTTAGGCAACAAAAATCAGCCAGACATTCCAATGAGAAAGATGTTCATCGGTTTTCAAAGCCTGCAATTAGGCAGTTTTGAGCTTTATATCTGTTAATTCTTCGTGCTTTTCTAGTAAGTGCAAATGTCCGCGAAAAGCAAAAAATACCACTTCACAAACCCACTCCGTGACAGGGCGCACAATGATTCTGGTGCTCCCCGACGTTCCGCGTACGAACGACCGTAGCATTTGCCCGATTGTGCTCTGTAACAATGGTGGTGGCTTTGCGATGAACACGTTTCGCTATTTGCCAAAAAGGCGATAACCGCTGTGATTGCTTACCACTGTCATGAACCGGTTTGTACGAGGAACGTTTGCGAGTACCAGAATCGCGGCGCGCGTAGGTTCGCCAGTGGGTTTGTCACGCGGTATTTCTCTGCATTTGCCAGGCATTTATATTTAACAAAAACACTAATATTTGCCAGATATAAAGTTCGAAACTATCTAACCGGGCGTTTTGCAAACCAATCCACAACTTTCTCATTGAATTTTTTCACCCATCTTTGTTCATTCAGAAGTTAATTAAAGGGGTCTAATTAAACACTTGATCTGAACACAAAATATAGTCTTATTCAATCCTGCCATTGGTTAGCAACATGCATTTGGTCGCGTAGTGATTGCGCATGTCGGCCCATTTTTATACTCTGGCTGAAAATAGCTAGGGCACCCTGAATATATATGGGTCATTCCAAATTTGTGTACCCAGTGAATTTTCGACCATTTGCGATCATGTTTAAAAAATTGTGGAGGTATACGTGAAGTTGAGAAGTAGTTACTGGGGTTGTTATATTTTATGAAAAAAGTTGCGTTGCTTAGAGGGCGCTTCAAACTTTGAGCACCCTAGTGAATCTGAGTCACGCTAAATAATTGATATAATAATACTGATTTGAGTAATTATTGCAACGCATTTTTTTTGTAATGTCAAGGCGCTAATACTTTTTTACTATGTTACTTTATTCGTGTTTCTTTTACTTTCTTTGTTGTTCGCTTTGGCAAAAATGGCTATATGCTACATGTTTTGCGTTTTTTTTTTAAAGAGAAGTGGCAGTAAGGAGTGGTCTCGGAGGAGGGAAAGAAAAGAGCCATGCCGTATAGGAAGAGGTAAATAAAAGCAGAAACATGACAGCAATAACAAATGAAGAGTTTTTTTTGTCAACTGTCATATTGTTTCTTCTTTAGGGGGTTCAAAAGGACCAGCCATGGTTGTCTAATGATTAAGGAACTCGACTACTGGCCCACAAGTCACGAAATCGACTCCTAGACGCCATGGCATGAATTCGATCCAATGAGCTGCCGGCCAGTGGTTAAGCACCAAACCACTAAACCACCTTGGCGGTTCCTTTAGAGCTCCCTGAGAAAAAGACAATACTTCACAGGCTTTAATTTTTTCAACTGTCGTATTGTTTCTTTCTAACAGAGGTCAATGGGACCTGCCAATGTTGTCCAGCGGTTATGATGCTCGACTGCTGGCCAGCAGGTCACGAGGTAGATTTCCGGCCATGGCCGCTACATTTTCGGTGGAGGCCATGAAGGAAGGAATATACTGAGGAGAGGCCGTTACGTCACATTATGTGAAGCCGGAAGTAGGGAAGAGTAGTTGACTCCTCCTCCCAATGGCGGGCATGCTACTGTGGCTCGCGCATGCGCAATAGACGCCAGCGAGAGGCAAGGACTGCCGCGCGAGCCAATTTCGGAGGTGCCGGGTGGCCCCATCACCACCATATGATAGACCAGCTAGAAAAGCGAAACTTTTCTTCCTTTTATGAGCAAACGTGCTGCTATACTCGCTTGTATAGCGCTTGTATGTCATATGCAGCCTCATTACAGTTCACATTGTGAGTCTACAATACACTTGCAGCTTTGCTCTTTGTGTTTTTTTCCGCTGAATGCAAGAGAGCAATGGCGCGAATCGGCCAGATAATCACCACGAAAGGCTGTTTTCTTCTGCAGATAAGGTAAGTTCGGGGTACGGAGCAATATGTAACAGTGAAATGTTATTTCATTTGTCTTGCTTTTTAGCCAGATGAAGCCTCTTCAAAACATTCTTTGACATGTGTATCAGGATAGGTGCACACGAGTATCGTTCGCAGCAGCGTGGGTCGGCTGAATGCGACCATATCGAAAAAAAAAAGCTTGGCCAAACATGAGGTTACCGCACGCAAAGTCTAAACAGGAAGCGATAATTCACATATTATATCTCCTTACTGTGTCAGGCACGTCTGATTCTTGACTCGGCAAGCTCCGGTGAGAACAGTGGGTCATGTACTGCCTTCCGACAGTTGTGACCGTCGAACATGAAAACGGCTCACTAATGCCTCTCGCATTAAGAGCCGTAAACGCTGCCGTTCCAGTCTAGGAATTCTAGACTGCCTTCACTGAGGCAGCAAAGTGCTGAAAAAAAAAAAACGAAGCTGCGGCGCCAACCATTTTTGGAGAAGTGCTTGCCAACTTCAAAAACCACCACTATCGACCTCAAGCGATATAAATTAAACTCGTAACCATGAAGAACAACGCTCACTATAGGTTTCTGACACATTGCATGATCTTGGGAGTGCAACAGCTGCATAAAAATGCACATTCAAAACTTCAGCTGGCTATCAACAACGCGGTCATACCAGTGGTGATGCAGACGATACGAAGCGCTGGGGTGCGTGTTTACAAATGCGAGCAGATAGACCCCCCCCCCCCCCTAATGCACTGCGCCAGGCGCCCTTACAAGGCTCTCGGAAGCTGCGCGCTCATTGGTTCGTGCATGATGTCGTCAGTAAGCATGGCTGCGCCCATGACGGTGCTGCAGGCATCTGCCAGGCAAGACTAAATAAGCGCGCTGTGTTCGCTGAGGCGATCTTGATCGTGAAAAATGCTTTCCTATTATTTTGAGGGACGCGTAAAAGCTTAAAGTGCGCCGAAAAACGCTTTGAGCGAGCCTCCATCGAAGCTGCACTTCACTGCCGCCGGCAGTGTTGGTCCGTTCTCAACAACTGCAGAAGGCACCAAAAGAGGTGGACAGTCGTAACCAGTGAAGATTAAGAAGACGTCGAGATGCCGTTCTCGGTAACTTCTTTATTGCAGTTCCGAACACAGCCATAAAATACTTGCTTACGAGACTGTCGGTGCACTTAAGATCGCAAACGATGCTCGGGCTCGCAAACGGATCGCAAACGAGCTTCGGTTACTACACTACCCAGCGAGAGCACCACTATTGCTGCTGTTGCACAGTTCCTATAGTGCACATACACTTCAGTGGAAGAAATTAAACAACAACAAAAAAGAAAATGAAACTGAAACCAACAGCCTCGAGTGTTTGTCGAAAGCTATAAAATAATAAAAAAGTATGCACGCGTTGAGGCTTTACCGCTGAGCTGCAATGTATTTTGGTGAAGGTATGTGTGAATCTTTACGATCGAGTGCCCAGAGTAAGCATCATGTTGCATATCACTACAGTTAGTGTGGGAAAGACTGCAGTGTACACATCAAAGCTGCCATCCGGAATTGTTAGTGGTTTGACCTTGCCATTCATTACACATAAATAAATTGAGAAATGTCCTGTGAAGGAAGATAATAACCAGCTGCAGCTAAGTTACGCGTAGTGTGCAAAAATGCACCCTCCTCGGCATTCCTTTCTAGAGAGAATGCATATTCACGCAAGGCAAAGGAAATATGATGGTGTGCCGAGTGCGCCTGTCAGGAAATGCTACTCTAGCGGTAGGGTTGTGATTGATCTGTTTATGAACAGTGTATAATCTGTTTGCAGCACCTTGCTGAGAAATTCTTTGAACCCTTTGCAACACTGCTCACTGTGGCTTATTGCAAAAGAATAAAAAAACATCATTACACCTCAGGCTGACAGGTAATGTTTGATTTATGTAGATTATGCTAACATTATTACAAGAATTCTACTCATAGGTGTAACTAACAAAATGGTACAATGCTGCGCTGTTGACACATATTTGTTATGCATTGTTTAAAAAACATGCTGAAATTTTTGTAATTTTGCAAAAATTATTTCACATTTTTCTTTCAATGCAGACTAACCTTGGCCTATCGTACAAGCTGCTAACAGGTGGTTTGTAAAGAGACCGCACAACACACAGAGACACACATTCTTATTGCCGTCATTTATACTTATATTTTAGGACCTCAGTCCTCACAGCTTCCTATGCAAGAAATCATTTGTCTTTTGCAACTGCTTAGGCTTGCTTCAATTAAGCAGCACTTGTTTTCAAACCTCTCGGGATAATAGAGGGGTACTAACTTCAATTTTATTTTCTTGCCTGAAATGAAAGGCCTAACCTTCAAGTATCTAGAAATTTACTGCAAAATGTGAGTGTACTCAGCAAAAGTGTATACAGTATCATTTTAAAAGCTTATTTTCATATCTACAGGGCCCTGACATCGTAACACAATATGAGCTTCTTGTCATGTGCTACTGCGAGAAATCATGAAACTCGTTCGGCTGCATTGCACTGTGGCTCCATTGCCAACCCACAAGCAGTCATTTTGATAGTTTTTGTGTTAGTGAGTAGCCATTTTGGTACCTGATGTCATCGCAACCAGCCAGATTGCCGCGTGAAGTCGCTAGAATTGCCTGATGTGCCACTGAACGCCTGATTTTAATATAAGAAATCATATCTTATCACGATTTTATTTGCTTCTCACTTGCTCAGAGTCATCTTTGTATCCATAAAATTCGCGTGGAAGAGTAAACTCACCTTTGAAAAGTGGTGTCGTACTCCTTTAGAATGTTGACTTTGGAGGACGATTCGAAGGAACCATTGAGGTGAACGTACCGGGCAATCTTTAAATTTCGCTGCTAGCTTGCCATTTTGACAAAAGAGAATGGCCCTTTGTGACTCGCTGCTGAGTTTCTCAAGTCTTTTATCGCTAGCACGAAGTCGCGAACCTCCATTCTTGGTACAGCTGTATTCTGTTTTTTTTTTGTCGAAGTTCCTTTTCACTCTTTTTCTGTACTTTGATTCACCCTCTTTAGTTCTCTCTTCTGTCAGGCTAATCATCATTTCAACTCACAGCCACGTTTAGCTTGTAAATATGTTGCTTTGAAAGAACAGTGAAAAATTCGTTCATGAATGTTGAATTTTGTTCTTGTTTTTTATCACTTCTGCAATAGCCTAATTGAGGCTGCAATATCTAATACAGAAGAAGTGGTGTGCACCCGAGAGATGCTTTTTAGAGCTGTGCATTATGAGCTGCGTCATCTAAAGACAGCTCTTGCATTCTTCTGGGAAGTCTGGACACATGCTTAAGCATTATTATAGGTCTCAATTAGCAGGCTTCACTAGCCCAATAACTGCTGAATGACATGGAGCAGGAAACCTGAGTGCAATGCGCTGTTGGTTGTCTGGTTATTGGGTTGATGACTCTTTAGATCTGATTCACTGTTTCTCACTAATACTGACTTTTTGCCAGACATCTTTTAGTTTAGAAAAAGATCACACTGTTGGCATCCTCTTTTCTGCTTTTGCTGCCACCATCCTTTTACAATCACATTTGGTTTTTTTTTACAAAATTCTTCTAGGTCCATGGGAATGACCTCAAACGGTGCATAAACGTGTTGTGATTGTACCATTTGTTGAGTCAGCTGCCTAAAGTTTACTTTATTATTCTATCCCTTGTAATGTAATCGTACTTACCTTGTCGATTCTTCTTTTATGCCGGATCATGTGAACTGCTTAGTTAGCTTCATGTGCCTCCACCAATTGCCGTCATGACCACCCAAAAGACAGTGCTTATCGTAAAGATTGAATATTTTTAATTAGTGTGGGTTGCACTGTGATCAATCTTGCTTCTGTCAGTTTTAGAGCTTCAGTTTCCTCTCAAAGCTTCACAGCATTTACTGTTTCACACATCGGCTAGTGGGATCCCCAATATGAATACTGCATCACCGAGTTTCGTTGAAGCTTCTGGGTGCCTTTAGAATGGCCGGTGTTTCTTTCACTGTTGTCGTGCAACTCACTTCTATTCCGTTAAACGCGTAGCTGTGGTAACCAACCACACAAAGTTATCAACTACTTGGCAGTCTTTCATCTTGCTATTTGAGTATCGCTCCTATTCACTATTGTGATTCATGTGTATTCAGCTTGAATGGTAGAGCAGTCTAGTAGACTAAATAAGGGATCGCGTCACAAATTTTTTTAACAATGCGAACCTCCCTCTACTACCATTCCTTGAGTTCAGTCTTTGATTTAGCCACTTGTGCAGCTGTCGGTTCTTGTACTCAATGATATGCCATCTCTGTGGCTCTGTGATGTTGACACACCTAAAAGTGCCGACTTCTTCACATGCAACTCTCCTAAAAAACAAGTAAAAATGTCGCTAGACAGCAGGTTGCTGAACTCAAAATTTAAAACCATTTTGTTTTCTCCTGCGCTACTTCCAGGCTGGCCCCTGAAAAATGTGGATCCGTGACCGGAACTGGAATGCTGCCGAGTACTGCTGCTCGGCTCAGTGTGGACAAGCACTGCAATAAGGACAGCGTCTGCCTTTGTAGACTTTTTATGAAGGTGTTAAGTACACATAGTTTCTCATTCTGCTTGACAGGAAACTGTTGTGCAACATAACCTTTGCTAACATTCGAAAATGTCAAAAGAGCCCATAAATCGCCTGAGCAAACTTGCTCCTATGAAGACTTTATATTTACTTTGAAGAAAGAAGATCGCAAATACAGTTTGTAGTGCTGGATGCTATCGCTTTCACTTATTCTAAAGCAAGCAAAATCTGCCCTGTTAAATTGTCTACAAGCACAGTCACACCACAGTACTGTCTGTCATCAGAGGTGAAATCAAAGTCGAACCCACTTCAACTTAGCAAAGTATGGGTGTACTTTCCACAGTGCAATGACTTCGATTTCTAGCACCTTAATAATCTTTGAATTGAAATGCTTTTTGCTGGTGATGAGATATTTTAAAATATTAAACTTTTATAGGGTGAACCATTTGGCCTGTCCTGTCAATTTGTTGGCTGTGTTATGGCTATATAGGGCAATCAGACAATAATGTTTGTCTGTTTCAAAACATATAGACGAATATGGGTTCGTATATACAGAAAGGAGGTGTCATAGCACAAAGCTGAAAGGGGACCTCCTGTGAAAACTATCCACCTTGATAGGTATAGCAAAATGGCAACTTAAAAAGCGGCAATTATTATGATAGAAATAAAGACAATGCAAACTTGTACTGTAAATTTCAGCTGAAATGGTAATAAAACAATGTTCAGCAATTATACATGGCTATGAAAAAATGGCAGTAGAATCTTGAACAAAAGTGACTTCCAATTAATGATACACCAGACAACTCAAATCTATCCTAAAAGTGTTCAATGACAATTGTTTAGGGCATAGTGGTATTGAATTAAAAAAAATGTATGGCAGCAAATATGATAGTATGTTTGCCGTACTAAGTGCGTGTATGTGGTAGTAAAAAGTTGTTAGAGGCGAACCTAGATAGATTAGCGTTTACTAATTGAAATTTCTGCAAGACATTGCCTGCTACGGAACTGTTAAGACACTTAAACACAAAAATCCCCCGTTTATATTTGAATAAGTTACACACTGTTAGTACACTATGTTGCTGAAAAAGTGAGGACACACTGGTGAATGGAGTACTGAATGTTAAGATGCGAATGGCTTGGTTTTGGAGACGTTGAAGTGGGAGGTCATTAGATAATAGGTGTTCGCCCATGACGCGATGCAGTACGTAATATGTCTGTGGATAATGGCGTAGTATAGTTTAGGCAAAGTTGAAGCATGGTCGTGCTTTATTTCATGTTCTGATACCATTACCTATTCTCTGTCTTATAAGTGAAGTGTGAAGATGGTACTTTAGATGAGCATCTAGAAGTACTCCCAAGGATGTCAATTTAGTGGTACAAAGGTGCCTGTGGCTGTTGATAGTAATTGCGGGGGTAGGTGAAAAACATTATGACTAGAATAGAAGATAATGAGCTATGTTTTATTTGTGTGAATTGCTAAAAACTTTAGCTGTGCACGAGTTATTTAACATTACTGGTGTCCAAGAACTTCTGCGGTGCAATTATAGTAGCTCCTTACATTCCATTGTTAATCTGAAAAAATGGGGGACCACAAGCTGGCCATTGTGACCGGCACGTTATTGCCTCATTTTGAAATTTGTTTCACTCTTACACTATGCTAGACAGCTTGAGGTGCAAGCTGCTCTAAGGATAAATGGGCTTTGTCACATAGTCTCCACTAACAGTGGCACTTGTGTACTGCTCTGCTTCGCCAAATTGATTCACATTTAAAAAAAAGGTAGCTGTTAGTATTACAATTTATAATTTGACAGTTGTACATCTTCACATTTCTAAAAAAATCAAATTACAACTTTCTTGATATATAGCTGTAGACATCTCATGGAAAGACATAAAAATTGTGTCATTTGGTCAGGTGTTAAAGACTGCAGTAGTCAGCGGGCTTGAGACCAAACTTTATTTCAGCGAACCGTTGCCTGAAGGACGGACAGTCAAACTACAAGCAATACGTAGTCTGCTCTGATAGCGGTAAACAGTGCGTCGGCCATTAATAATCTGAAAAGCAGTACACCACGTCTGGTTTCATACAAGCGCTATCAAAAATTCCAGAGTTACTGCTGGTGGCTGCGTAAGCTCTAGACTATTCGCGTCCTATCCACAGACTTAACAGTATGATGTCAAATTATAGTGGAGCTCCCGAAACACTACTGCGCCGAGTGTTGCTTAGAATCTTTGTGGGTGAAACCCAACTTTGTCGAAATAAAACACACGTGACAATATGCATGTACTTAGTTGTCAGTCTCATGATTTATATGCTAAATTTATCCCAAGCGAAAAGATACTTTTATCCTCAAAGGCCAAAAAGACATATGAATGTTGTGTGTTGAGCTGCAATGGTATTGCCGTGAGAAATATATAAAGCAATTCACATATCTAATGTAACAATATATGTAGACTTCACATTCCCCAAGCAGTTCGCAATGGCAACAATTTTTTTTTCATTTTCAACACATCATGTGACCACCTTAATTAATCATCTCATTAATCATCTGCAAAACAATTATTATACGGAATTATCTTTTTTTATTTGAGAACAACACTGAAATAATGATGTGATGTTTGCGCCTATTTTTATTAGTCTTTTGCAACAAAGCACCCAGAGTATGCAAGCATTTGACTCAACTTGAGCCAGAAAATGGATGCTTACAAAACTTCTCAGAAAATACATTTTATTGATATTAACAATTATAATTTCGTCAGGTGTCCACTCGTGATTTAGGCAAAAATTTAGCCAATGTATTGACACTCACTGCATTTTCTGTCTGGCATATGCTGAATTTTAAAATGTACTTTTTTGTGATTCGCTTTGTTAATTTTCTTCCTATCTCAGCAGAGTTATTTCTGCTGTCTGACTTTGTGTATTTATCATTTATTTCACAAATAATGCAATAATAAACAAGTGAGTTCATATGAACAGGCTTATGCTTAGTTAATTGATGTAAGCTAACAGTAAAAAAAGACGTGCTATAAACTTATTCTTCTTGCTAATGGACTACAAGATTCAGAGCAACTTTCACCAAATGTTCTGATGTGTTTACTGGAATTCCATATCACGAATAGGCACCACTTGTAGCCAGGTACGTTTTAGTTTTTCCATTTACGTACCTTGAGGCATGTGCAAGGGTGTGTTGAATGAGAGATGAGATACAACACAAAAGAAAGCACTCGTGATGTTTACAGGTGCGCAATCACATTCACACAAAAAGATGGTGGGTCATTCGTAGTGACAACATTACTAAGGGTGTGCAAATATTTGAATAACAGATCAAATAGCATTCGCTAGTCGAATTGAATGGTACATATACGAAATACCCAAAATTGAAAAATAATCAGCCCCTATAGGACACACCTGAAGCAGCAAAACATGGGATCAGCTGAAGGTTTATTTTCCTCTTGTAATCCCTGAAGTACCATAATAAATGCAGCCCAATTATTTTGCAGTACTATTGATTCTATAACCGTTACCAGATAAAGCATTTTCCCTGCAAACTGCACTTTCACTCTGTTTTTACTGTGGTGGAGCTGCATCACAATAATTCTTTCCTGTTTTCATCATTGAAGTTAGGGACTATGACAACATTCAGCTTCATGAATAAAAACACATGCAAGTAATTCTTTTGTTCACCTAAATTGTTCCTACAGATACAGCTTTCAACAGTTCATTTTTACGTGCTCTTTCTGCCGGGGTATATGTTGTGATATTTTTGCACGTTCCAATAAATCTTTAGCTGAATGCTCGGTGTTCGGTTCAAAATTGTTTAGATTTTTATGCTGCAATTTCACTTAAAAGCTGGCAGCAGAGTTTCAACTTGAATAATGTAGTTGCTGCGGTATTTTGACGTACAGATGAAAAGTATTTCGTAGGCTCTGGTCGCTCCTGTATTCAAGCTTATCACAGTTTTCATAATTGTAGTAATATTTGGTGACAGCTCGTGAATACTTATTTCAAACAAACTGTTGTGGAGTTCTAGGATTGTTTCTAAATAAGGTTTTCTTTCAATTTGAAAACTATCAGAAGTGTATTACGTTCTGTAAACGTTCCATTTGGATATATTTCTATTGGATTCATAATAAATTTGTTTTTGAAGTTCACTACTCGCAAACCGCTTACTTGCACGCGTCTTGTAGTATGATAGTGCTCGTGCTATCAACGCTTCACCGCTCTACATGCATACCTCACGGTGAAGTGAGCAAAAAAAAAAGAAACTTGCTGGAGGTGGGTTCTTTATATGCACAACATAGAACAGATTTCGAAGTATATTTGGCCTAGAGAGAATACGCTGTTACTCGCATCTATATATTCTATAATAGCGCTCTCACTCCTCATGTGAACGGAATTGCTTGGCGTGTTTATAGAGTGACACTACGAATGTATTCATTTGCAGGTTTATCGAGGAGCTGCTACAGACATCCGTGCTTCCCATTTCGCATCGCTATCATACACAGTAGCGGTATCATTCACTACGAGTAGCCTAAGGTATGCCAGAGGGAGTGCAAGCTGAGCGATCGAGTGACGTTCGCGACGTAGACACTCAAGTGCTCAGAAACCGGCTCTTTGAGCGGCAACAAATGCTTACCGAGTTATGATTATTGCCCAGCCGCGGTGGTCTAGTGATTAAGGTACTCGGCTGCTGACCCGCAGGTCTCGGGATCGAATCCCGGCTGCGGTGGCTGCATTTCCAATGGAGCCGGAAATGTCGTAGCCCCGTGTGCTCAGATTTGGGTGCACGTTCAAGAACCCCAGCTGTTCGAAAGTTCCGGAGCCCTCCACTACGGCGTCTCTCATAACATATAGTGGTTTTGGGACGTTAAACCCCACATATAAATCAATCATCGAGTTGTGTTTATTGTTATATAGTCCACGCATAAACCCTTTACACCATGATCTTCCATTTTTCACTGCATATCTCCGCCGACTTCGATGCTTTCAGCGATCGTTGCAAACGGAGCGACGAGTCTTGCGGCAGCGTCGACACAGGCGTGCGCACAGCGTTTCTGTAGCGCCTAGGTAGCACCAACTACTTGATAGTGCCGTCTTCCCATTCATCGTAGGCGGTTTGCCAGTACACGTGCGAGCGTCAACTTTGCTCTCGCCTTCGCCGCGGCGTCCTGCATCAGCTGTGCCCGCGCCCGACACATGAACCCTGCAGCATCGTCATGGGCGCAGCCATGTTTTCTGCCGAAATTACGCACGAACCAACGAGCGTGCAGCTTCCAAGATGCTCGTGAGGCCACCTGGCGCAGTGCTTGGGGGGAAGGGGGGGTATATCCACTTGCCTTTGTAAACTCGCCACCGGGGTGCCCACCTATTCCTCCAACCCCCCTAAGAAAGCACACGTGACTTCCGCCACACTTTTCGCTCTGCAGCTCGCAATGCTTAAGGAGTGCCTCTCCTTAAGCTTTGTTTCTTCCATGGTGAAGACATAAATGCTTCATGCCCGTGTACTTAGATTTAGGAGCATGTAAAAGAATTCAAGGTGGAAGAAATATCAAAACCCCTGCATAACAGTGCCTCGCATAATCATATCGTGGTTGTCGAACGTTTAACCCCACCAATTATTATACATCCCTACAGGCAGGCCAAAAGGTATCAACAAATGGAAACACATGACCAACAATTGAAATAGCTGTTGACGAGTTTGTCCTAACTGTAGTAAAGCAATGCCGCATTACAGTAATAAATGCCCATCCGTTACTGGAGATTCTAACAATATTCTGACTTTCTTTAGGTGATTGTGATGCTTCGAAAATTATTAGGTTTCTCTTATTCTCCCCACGTTATTTATATCACATAAGCCTCGCTACGCTCATCTTAAGCAATTGAATATCTTATTACGAACAGAAAGCATAAGGTCATATAGCATCAGATTGTTTTGCATACTCCGTAGCAATGTCGTCTGCATAAGTAATTTAATGAACTTATTGTTAACTTGTTACTGTATTCATTATGAGTTTGCTGTAACACCAAACATTCTGTAAAAATTGAGCTCTCCGTGAATAAACATAAAGCCCAAGATATACTTTTTCTCGATGATGTCTTCTTCCTTTGTGGTCTTGTAGCCATTAAATGCATTGAATATAAACAATAAATGACTTATTTATATAGGTAAATATACCGAGCCCACGTACATTTTCTCAATTTTTCGATACTTTATTGCTTAAAACATCACCAGCCTTCATGGTAGGAAGCATGTTTGGGGGCATTACGTATCAGCTGAGGTCTAAACAACAGGCAACAGAGTGCATCAATTACGGGGGCCTTAATTAGGTTTTACAGCGACCTAGAAAAAATGATTTATGAAGCGTCATGGTTGCGTACGGTTAGCCTTCTTTTTTTTCGGTTTGTCCCCAGAATTGATCTGCGACCCGTTGCAGCAGGTATGTCAACATCACTGGTGCTTCCTAATATTAGTCAATATAACGTGTATACAAAAAGAAAGAACGCGTCTGAGGCCCGGCCACCCAAACTTCCTGGTTTCTTCTAATAAAGTTTATTCGTCCTCTTCCTGATGGTTACCGTGTGGCGTACTGAAATAGCGGAGGCACATGCTTAAGCAAAACTATCGATTAACTTGCATTAAGATGAAATCCAATGCCGTAACGTAATGCCTTTATGTAGACCCCCACCATGCCACATTGATATGTTCGCATATTGCACGGGCTTGCGCGGATACGTTTTCGTACCGTATTTCATTACCTTCGTTATGCGTGTCTTCTGTTATGAGCAGGCGTCCATGCTATCTTGGCTTCCTTCTCGCGTACGAATTTCCGCATGATGCATTTGTATTTGACGTTTCCCAATAACGGGTACTCTTTCGATCGTGTGCTTTTAGGCGATCAGTTTTTGATACAGCGATGTGATCTGTAATGGAGGCAACTTCTAATTGAGTTATACGTAGGGTTTAACGTACCGAAACCATCATATAATTATGAGAGACACCGTAGTGGACGGCTACGGAAATATGGACCACCTGAGGTCTTTTATTGTGCACCCAAATCGGAGCACATCGGTCCACAGCATTTTCAGAGGCGACTTCTAGTTTCACATGACCACAAATCATACACACATGGTTGGGAAGTATTTTGGGGGGATTCACCACTTACAAAGTGGTCTAAACAACAGGCAACAGATTAGCACCATTTCCAATGGCTTATGCACTCCGTGGGTATGATCGCGTCACCTTCGTTCTTGCCTGTATCAACTAAAGTGTTGCGCTGCTAAAGAAGCGCGAGGATGAAGGTCGAATACAGAGGAACTAGGAAGGAAAGTGTTCCTTAGAATAATAATAATATCTGGGCTTTTACGTCCGAAACCTACCATATCATTACGCGAGACGTTGCAGCGGAAGGCTCCGGAAATTGCGACGATGAGGTGTTTTTTAACGTTCTCTGGAGTCGCACATCACACACTACTCGGGCTTCGGCCATTTTGTCTCCGCGGAAATGCGACAATTGCTGCTGGGATTGAACCCGGGACCTTCGAATCAGCAGCCGAGCACCCTAGCCATTGATCCACCGAGGCGGAACAAGTGGTATTATTAGAAAACACTTTGCCATGCGACTGAAATAACTAACTCAATAAATAAATGAATAATTATTTAAATAATATTTCAGTACGTCAGACATGCGCTTGCCAGCATTATTCTGATAAGGCAAGAGCTCCCGAATCCTCTACTTCAATTTGTGTCCGCGACCAGCATTTACTCACAACGAGTTTGCGCGCAAGAGTTTAATTTGTACACTTTTTTGGGCTGCTCAAGCGAGTGTGTCCGCAAACCCTTGGAGAAAGAAAAAAAGCTCCGAGTATGTGTAGACACTTCCTTAAAAAATATAAATTGAGGAAGAAGCTTAAAGCAGTCAAACTCTTCGATAAAAAAAGGAGGGGGGGGGGGCAAATTGCGACCAGTCTTTCTAAAGTGAATATTGGCCGTAGCACACAGTGCAGTTTACGGACAAGTACAGTACTATGAATGCATTATAACAATACATGTTAACAAAACCAGATAGTCAGTAATTAAGACAGAAGTAACTGGCATTAACCATTACTCACATTACAAAACCCAGTTATTTTTCAATCAAATATTTAGAGCAAAAGAAATTACATCTCTCCCGCTAAAGGAAACCTATTTGTATATAGTTGCGAAGCAGCGAGCATTAACAGTTACACTGGCGGCGACGTTGGGTATGGCACTCATCGGAGCGTTTGCGCAGGACGAAAAACCTGGATAGGCGCAAAGCACGCATTGATGAACCGATGTTTCCTACTAGCACATGCTAATCAGTGCTACTAGGAAAATGAGACACAGAAGGCTCAGATAGTAACACAGAGACCCGCAGTTTGCTTTCAGTTAACGCGCACGCTGTGAATTTTATCGTTCAACAAAGCTTCCACTGGCACTACCTTCAAGGTCAAAATGCAGTGCCTATATAGTATACGGGACGGTCTCTAAACAATTCTGCCGCGCAAGCAGTCTTTTTTTTTTAAATCAAAAAACACGCAAGCTGACGCTGCCTGCGCGGGTGTTGTGAGGAAAAAAAGGAGAAAGGACGCGCATGTGGAATGGTGGTGTGAAACACCGCTGGGAGAGATGCTTAAAAAGAGAGAATGGTGGTGGTGGTAGTGGTTAAAAGATGAGAAAAGGCACCTAATTTCTGAAACCCGGTCGGGAGCACGGCGCCGTGCCTAGAAAATGGGGGAGTGAGCCGACGCTGCTTGCGTCAGCTTTGCGAGGAGAGAGGGGGGGGGCGTAGGAGAGAATAGAGGGGGAGGGGCGCGCATGCCCTGTAAGGGTGGTCATGCCGCACATCGGATTCAGCTCGACCCTAAAAAGTTTGTTGTCTACAATAGAGTGTACCAACATACAAAACAACCAGCATTCAAGAACAAGGACAACGATTGTTGCGTGTATGCCTTCGTCTCAGTTGCAGAGTACTAGCTGAACCCATCAATCGAAACGTCGAGGGAGCGATTTTTTCTTCGTTCTCGAGAGAATTTGAATGCTGTAAACATAGAAAAGTATGCAC